>CM024760.1:3485939-3655493 GCA_014218235.1 Colocasia esculenta | reverse complement strand
GATTCATGCAATACCAGCGTATCATAAAAGTTTGGTCTGATTTATATTAAATTTTAATATTAAAAAAAAGAGAAAGAGAAATAGTGTTACCGAGCCAAAAAGGTGAAGATTAGCCCATTTGATTTACATCTAAACATGGGTCCCCCGTCGTCAACCCATCCAAGCCCAAGAAATCAAGATATTTGTGTGTGCGGCCGGAGCTGGCCAATTTCATATGATAAGCACTTCTTTCACATCATGGTGGGGCTAGACAAGTGAACCGAAAGAGACTGGAGAATAACTGTATTGCTTGAATCAAAGCTTATAATAAAAGTTTGGTCTGATTTATATTAAATTTAATAAAAAATGAAAAAAAGAGAAAGAGTGTTACCGAGGCAACCTTGCCTGCCAAGTGCAGTACGCTCTGGTTCGGGTATATTGGACTGGTCCGGTTCACTATATCCAACAATATGGTCCTCCCTGCAGCCGTAACACCCCTCCCCCCCCCCCCCCCCCCCCCCCAGTGCCGGAGCCGGAGGGTCAAGGGGGGCAATTGCACCCCCCCCCTATTTTTTTGTATACTTTTTTTTCTTCTTAATTTTTTTTTTACATAAAATTTCTTGATGGGTATATGAGATGGACGTGAAGATTTTTTTAACTTTATTAATTATCCTCCTTTAGGTTGAGTACTCATAAATAATTATCTTATTAATTATCCATGTTCTAAATTATCCCCCCTTTAAAATATTTCTGACTCCGCCACTACCCTCCCCTCCTCCTTTCTCTCGCCAATGATCTTTCCCCACATCCATCTTTCTGGTGCTACATGACTTGATCACTCAGGACGATTGTTAAGATCATAATTTTATTGTTATTTGACTTGGTCAATGGTTTTTCTGAGCTGTTTTTGTCCTTTGGTATGTGCAATCCGATATCTACTTGACATTCCATGATACCCACACACGGGAGGTGTCCCGCTAGCAGCCTAGCCCAGTGATGAGAACACGACCACGCCCTCTTCGTCTTTTTCTCTCTCTCGTTCTCGCGGACGAAGTTCTCGAGCGAGGGCGACATGGGCTCTCTCTCTCTCTCTCTCTCATATATCTCACTTAATCCCATGTGGAAATGGAAAATTTTACAATTCCTAAGATCTTTTTTAAAATGGTGATCTTTATCATTTTTCTCAGTTGTTCCTCATGGATGCACACGTATTGCCAATCCAAATCTCGTCGAATGCCACTCGAGCAAGAGTGACGTGATGAATCGGCAATTCGCACAGCGCGGGCGTGCCAGTCACCGAAGTGACAACCAATTGGTTTGCCTCCGAGAGTCGGAGGGCTTTGAATCTGTTTGTGCGCGCCGTTTGACTTCGTCAAACGTAATGAGGTGTCGGGTCCTGGACCAAAATCCCGCCGTTGCCTGAACGCAACGACGTTAATTACATCCCTCTGGGAAGGAAACCCTTGATTATCGCAGAAATTAGAAAGCCGTGTGGCCCTGATACGGAGACATCCGATGAAAGGTGCAAGATGCAACTCAAACTAGCTGGAATGATGAACAGACACGATGCCTACTCGAGGTTGCCGGGTCTTTTAATTAGATGTGTTGAGTCTTTTTACCTGTTTTCCCATTGATTCTTTTCATCAACATAAAAAAGCTTTAAGTTGGTCTCTTGCTCTTTTGAAAAGATACATTTGCTCTTTTGAAAATTTGTAACGATCTATTTTGCTCTTCTTGTTACAAAAGAAGTTTCATTTGGGTCTTTTGTCCTTTTAAGAAAAGGAAACCTTAATTAGACCTTTTGAAAGCATGAGAAAGCCCATTTGTTCTTGAGTCAACAAATGTTTTCACTTATTCTCTTTTTTATTTCTTTGAGACTTGTGAGAGTAAGGTTGGCTATTTGCTTCTCTTTTTTTACTTTTATCACGAAAAGACTTTGATTTGATCTCTTGCTCTTTTAAAAACATGTGCAACGTAAACCTCTTGATTTGCCCATTTGCCGCTCCTAATGATAAAGCATTCTTTTAATCGGCTCTTTTATTCTTTAAAAGGGTGCAACGTGGTTCTATTCGCGATTCGGCGCCACTCCATTAGACTTTGGAGGGTTTCTTTTAGGAGAGGAAGAGGACCCTTGCCGATTCGACATTCACGGCGAAATCCGGCACATCCCCCTTATCTTGGTTGATAGGGGAGAGCACGGGTACAACACCCACCAAAATAGAGGCAGTACCAAAAGAGAGGGTGTATGCCATAATGAACATAACCCTAATGGCACATGGCACCAACCCCCGAGGCAAGCCTCCGGCGGGGGTGGGTATCACCATGACCACCCAAATACCAATCGGTAAATGAAGCATGTGCGGGCCCATACGCCCGGGCATAGACATCACGTTGTCCAACCCCGGGTTTAAATGGGCTTCTCATCGGTCCATTGTCCATTCCTTCGGCCCGAACCACGTGAAGCTGGGTTTTAACTTCCATGGCCCGGCCAAGGGTGGGGGCTGGCTGCCGATTCGACAGGCCTGTTCAAGGCTGCCGAATCGAAGACCACCCACAGGGCTGATCAGCTGAAACCCTCCTTTTGTGGGCCAAGAGCCAACATTTTTTTTTGAAGTTGGTCTCACCCATGTGAGGGGCGGTTTTGGGCCCAAACAGGGTCTATTGGGCTGCTCTCCATGGATGCTAAGTATGGGGGCATGAACTTTGGTTGTTCAACCCTTGGCTTGCAAGGAGGCACACCCTTAAGCACAAAGTCCCTTAATGGCTATTTTAGCCATGAAAATCTGAGACTTAGTAGGTCAAAACATGTTTAAAGGGTCTTTTCAGGGACTTGCTAAGCAAGAAGGCATGAGGTGATTACTCACCCCTTGGCTAGCAAATGGGGGCATTTTCAAGGCAATGGGCTCATTTGGGGGCGGTTTTTGACAGTGCAAACCTGAGCTATTAAGGGTTCAAAACAGAGAGTTTAAAGGGATCTATTGCATGCAAGACCAGCTTTAAGCATGGGCATTGATTGCCCAACTCATTTGCTTGCAAAGAGGGCATGTCCCCATGATGAAATGCACTTAGATGGGCTATTATGGAGGAAACATGAAAACCTGCAGTTTTGGAGGGGAAAACAGGAGTTTAAAAGGTCTCTTTCACATGCAAGCAAAGCTTTGAGCATGGGCATTAGTTTGCCCAACTCATTGCTAGCAAAGGGGCATGCTCCAAGGTAGAAAACATGCACTTTAGGGCTGTTTATCAGTGAAAACCGTACCTTTAGAAGGCTTAAAAGAGGAGGTTTAATGGGCTTTTAACAAATGGGAGCTAAGCAAGAGGGCATGAGATTGATTCTTCAACCCCTTGGCTAGCTAATATGGTGTTGTTCCAAAGATGAAAGCACACAAATGAGCCTCTTAAGCATGAAAATCTGAACTCTTAAGGGGGAAAACAGTGAGGAGGATCTCATTTATGAAGGCCCAACAGTGAGAAAGATCCCTCTCTTGAAGGCATACAATGGGCCCATGTAGACTCCAGAGAGGGGGCGGCCCAAGCATTGCAAGGGGACTGTTTAGGGACCTTAGAACAGTCAAAAGCTTCTCATAAATGGAATGAAAGAACAGTGAGCAAACCTCACATTCCCTTGGAGAAAACCATAGGAAAATTGCTCTTTAGAAGGCCAAACAAGGCCCATATAGCCCCATCCTCTCAAAACCTCATTTATTGAGGCATGAAAGGGTATGGAGGTCTCACATGTGTGCTCCTTGGGATGAGAGGAGGTCTACCATGTAAAAGGTGGTTCCTCACCATCCTGTAGCCCTTTGGTAGCCCAAACAAAAAAAAGGGATTTAAAACTCATGCACACAGAAGAGAGGGAGAAGAGAGCAATAATGCAAAAAAAGCAAAAGAGTGTTCACATCAAAGAAGGATGGGAGCACATGAGTAATATTCTCTTAACATAGAAGGGGAAGAGTACAAAACAAAAGGTTTAAAGAATGGAGGGGAAGGAGAAGCCAACGCCATTCCCTCCATCTCTCCCTCTCTTCTCTCTTTTCTAGATGACAGAGACCACTCATAAAGAGGTAGGCCTCTCTCCTCTCTTTCTCCTTTTCTCTTCACCTTTTTCCTCTTTCCCTCTTGCCTCTTCTCCTCTTGCTGGTGCTCTTCAGGAAGAAGAAAGGTGCAAGCCGCACAGCCCCTTGGAGAAAGAAAGACCCTCTCTTCGTCTTCTGCTCCTTTCTTGCTAAAAACCCAAGCCAAAGCTCCTCCTCTTCCTCTGTTCCCGCAAGGCCCCTTTGAGCCTCTTTTGGCCTCTTCCAAGCTTCTAGAAAACCCACCAAAGTAGGCCCTTTCATCTCTTACAAATGCTTTTTACTTTTTCCATTTTAGGCAACACTTTTTGGAGGTGTTGCATTTGCTTAATCTCACCCCTTTGCATGGGGTGAGATGGGCTTGGGCCAATGGAAGGCCTTGGGCTTTAGTAGGTGGGCCACTTAGGTAGGTCCATTCTTTTGTGCTCATGGTGGGATGGGGTTAGATCGGCCAAGAGGAATGGGCCCATTAGCATTTTTAGATGTAGAGTTTCTACCAAATCAATTTATGAAAATTTTTATACCCATCGATAGACTTTAAAAATCCAGTGGGTCACATGACCCCACTAGTTCTACTCTAGATCCGTCTATGGTGCAAACGCGTCGAGTCGAGCTAAATATTATGGTGCTTAAATTCGGTTCGTTACTTTTTATCAAGTTCGGTAGGGGTGGCAATGGGCCGGGCCTAAGTTGGCCCAGGTCCAGCCCGGTCTCTAACCGATTGGTCCGGAACAAGGCCCAATTTTTAGAAACTCGGCCCAGCCTGGGACAATTATGTAAGGTCCAGCCTAGGCCCGGCCTGACTCGATTTTATCTTTTTAAAGTAGTAATATTATTTATTTTATACATAAAAATAATGTTTATCGAATCAAAACAACATAAAATAAATATTAACTAATCTAAATAAATTTATTTCTAGTTGTACAAATATGAAATGAATATTAAGTCATTAAATATAGCTCCACAATAATTTTCAATCCAAATATTTAGAATATTAAAATTATCACTGTATCACTTATTCTTAAAAAAATTTTGATTCGTTTAAATACTCTCGAGTTCGAACCTTCAACAAGTATCTTAACGAGCTCAATTGAATTACGAGTTATATATATAATATTATATGTATATATAAGCCCAATTCAATTTACAAGCAAAAAATTATTTATTTATAAGACCCAATTTATCTTATTTTAAAGTCATATCCCAAAATCTTTCATAAGTTACTTGTTTAATTATTTTAGTATAATGTTTAAAATATTTAACAACTATATTTATAATTTTTATAATTAAAAAATTAAATGAACTTGTTTACGAGCTTAAAAGAGCCGAGTAAGTATTTGCTCTACTCGACTCGTTTATGAAACGAGCTTAAATTTTGTTTTGAACTTGACTCATTTACCTTATTAAATGAGTCGAATTCGAGTAACATTTGAGTCGAATTCGAGTTACTTGTCTGAGTGTATTAGTTCGTTTACAGCCCTTCCTTTTATAATTGTGTATTTACACCTTCATATTAATCTTTTACATTTTTGTATTCATAAATATTTCGTATATTACAAAAAAATTTAAAAATAAATAAATATTAACATTTTCATATTTATAACTAACTGAATATTTTAACAAGTATATTATCGAGTATCTTAATGAGTTGTTCACGAACATATTCGAGTCGAATATATCTCTGTTCAAAATCGACTTGTTATGATCAAACTTCTGTTTTTTCAAGCTCGGCTCGTTTTATCTATAAATGAGCCGAGACGAATTTTCAGCGCGAATCGAATTTTGAACTACTTATCGAGTGTATTGGTTCATTTGCAACTCTACGCAGAGGTCATGGGATTTGTGTGGTGCTGCTTCTTTAAGACTTTGCTAAGCATATTTATAGGCACCATCTGACAAAGATTTGAGTGAGAGATATTTGTGGGCATCTCCGATTGGGAATTGATCACTGGTTGGTTGTTGTAAGAGCATATTTCCACCACTTTGTATTTTTTTTATTTTATTGTGAAGTTTCTTTGATCTACCAATAAATATAAGTTGGGCAAACTAGGTAAAAAAATGATCTCTCTGTGGCTTGCTTTGTCTATTTACTATGATTATTTTCGTTTGAACTTATTTGTTACGCGTACAATTTATTGAATATAATTTATTAATCTTTTTTACTGAAATATATTTCTTTTTGCTCTATCCACTTGTAGACTAACACAAATCTGAACTCAAAGAGATGAAGCATCATAATCAGAACAGCATCATTCCGAAATGCCGAAAAAATCCCTCCAAGAAAACTCTTCACACACGGCATGTTGTGAGGTTCTTCGAAGAAAACTTTTTGGAGATTCGATGAAGGAAACCTTGCCACACGGCATGGATTCGGATCCCCATCATCTTCACCACCACCACATGAGACTGTGGAGCTGGAGAGAAGTCTGATCGCCCACCTTTCGCTCCCCATCAGTTGAATCTCAGGTCAACCACATCTATCCCTTGTAATAGGATATCGGCGGTCCGTTTGTTTCAATATAAATTTTATGTGAGAAAAAAAATTTATGGGTCGCTCCCCGTCAGCCGACGCCGAACAATTAGCTAGCAATTGGTTGTAGATCGATAGACGGCCCCCATCTAGTAGTTGGCATTGAGTGGTCGACATATGAAATAATTTTTTATTTTTAAAATTTTTAATTATATTTTTTAAAAAAAATATTTATAGAAAAAGAAATTTTAGATTTTTTTTAAAAATACTTAAATAGTTGTCAATAGATAATTAATTTTTTATATTCTTGTAAAAAAATTTTCTTAATATAAATATTTTACAAACACCAAGTAGACTCTAAATCTACTTGAAACTAAACCTTCCCCACACATAGCAACGATAGAAGGATAGCCATCGTGGGTTTGTTCTTCTTCTCTATGTTCATTGTGTACCTATCATCTCGCTGCCAACATTCGTGCGATAGTGCCGCAGTGGACACTGATAAGTACAAACTTGTGTATAAACAAATACAAGTCATGAATTATAATCACACGGGACATCAAAATTTAGGAAAAAACCTTTTAACACAAAGGGGAAAAATTAAGTACAAACTTGTGTATAAACAAATATAAGTAAGTAGTGAAAAATATTTTAGGTGTGGTCCATACCCTTACTATTACATATAAAAGATCACAAAATTTGGGCTCGGGGAACATACATCTCTAGCTCATGTTCGAGAATGGAGAATATGTGATATGCAGCAAGATCAATCAATACTTGAAGTTGAACCGTAAATATCAGAATTTGACATTTTATGGGATTCTAAGATTCTTAATTGTGTTTCATTAGCTTTAAAATAAAGTAGGACAACTAATTATGAGTATTTTTAGAAGTTTGATTTATTTTCTTATTTCTAACCGAATTATAATTTATTATAATAAGTGTTATCATTTGTTACAGTATATGTTAAATTTTGTTATAGTAAAGATCTCTCTGTTACAGTAAGAAATTTTCTAATTAATTTGTCTTATAAAATAGGGTAAATTAATTAGAAGTCTCTGACTATAATAGGGAGGTCCTCACTGTAATAGAACTTAACGTATATTGTAACAGGTGATACTCTGACTGTAATGAGTTACAGTTCTGTTAGGGACTAATAAATAAGTCAAAAATTTGATAGGGACTCCTAATTATTTGCCCTATAAAATATACTGGCCATTAATTATTAATATTCTACTCATAATATATCGCCTTATTTAGTGACATTCAAAGCTGCCTCTTCACCGTCACCCGATAAACGTAGCCAAAAAGGTAAAGATTAGACCCATTTGATTACATCTAAACAGGGGTCCTCCCGTCAACCCATCCAAGCCCAAGAAACCAAGATATTTGTGTGCGGCCGGAGCACGGCCGGAGCACGCCAATTCGTATGATAAGCACTTCTTTCACATCATGGTGGGGCTAGACAGTGACCGAAAGAGATTGGAGAGTAGCTGGTATTGCATGAATCAAAGCGTATCATAAAAGTTTGGTCTGATTTATACTAAAATTTAATAAAAAATGAAAAAATAGAAAGAGTGTTATCGAGGCAACCTTGCCTGCCCAAGTGTAGTACGGTCTGTTCAGATATATTGACTGGTCCGGTTGGAGTATATCTATAATTGAGTTGTCACTTTATCATTTTCCATATGAAATATTCCACATGAATTTAGTGTCTAGTCATATTACACTTAAGTGCAATATGAAAATACATTAAACTTTCTATTCAAAAATTAGGGGGTTACACCCTACCAAGTAATGGCAAAGGTGGGTATTGAACTTGGGATATCTTTGCCCTAGAACCGATGCGGCACAACCGCACGATCGATTTGTGTCAAGTTAATTAGTTGTTATGCTATAGTGTTAATAAATCCATTTTCTATCTAATCAATCTAACATGCCATTGGTTGTCCAAGTGTTAGAATGGGAAACGATTTTGTAACACTTGTTTCTAAGCATATTAAAATGACACCTAAAAAAGTTTATGCCACATCATCATGTGGGAGACGAAAGTAAAACAATCCAAGAGGGAGTTGTGGTGTGTTATTATTAACTTGTTAATATGGTGTTTGGTTGTAATTTTTTATTTTTTTTTTCTCTAAAATTAAAAAAAAAAGAGGACAGACACACAAATAGGTTTGGTAAGTATTTTTTTTGGAAAATTTTTTACCCTATGTAAATCTCTCAAAAAAAGTATGAAGTTTTTTTATTTTAAAAACATACGGCTCTCCCCCCCCCTCCACACGGCACCTCACCCCTCACGCGGCGCCCCCCCCTTGCGCCACGGCAGCCCCCTGACCCACCCGCCCCACCTCGTCGGAACCCCCACCCGCCCTACCACCTTCCCCCCGCTCCGCCCTCCGCACTACGCCCTCCCCCCCCCCTCCTCTGCCCTAGCCCCACCTAAACCTTCGCCCCAAAACCCCCACCCCTCCCCCCACCACCCTACCCCCACCTGCCCCTTCCTTGGAACCCTCACCAGCCCCTGCCCGCCCTGCCCCCCAACCCCACCCTCGCCCCCCCCCCCTATCGCCCGCCCTGTGCCCTCAGCCCCACCCGCCCCGCCCCCACGGGAACCCCCACCCGCCCTGCACCCCCCCTCTGCCCTCCGCCCCCCCCCCGATCCCCTGCCCCTAGCCCCACCCTCCTTCGCTCCCAAAACCTCACACCCCCTCCCCGCCCTCAGCCCCACCCACCCCTGCCCTCCCCCTCCGCCTACCCTCCGCCCTGCGCCCTCCCACCCCCCCCCTACCCCCGCCCCAAAACCCCCACCCCCCACCCCGAAACCCCTACTTGCCCCCCGCCCTCTGCGCCCCCCCCCCCCCCCCCGCCGCACCCCAAACACATCATATAAATTTTAAAATTTTTAAAATTTTTACCAAACAGATAACATCACATTTTCATAATTTTGAATTTAAAGTTAAAAAGACACAACATGATTTTTTTGTAAAAGAATTTTTTTTAAATTGCTCCCAACACTCTATTAAAGTTGTGTCCACACCATGAAGAGGAGTAGTAAGTCATTAAAAAAGTATGAATCTCATCGGCATATCGATGATGAAACTCCAAAATTGGAGGAGACGTTGTGCGGGAAAATAAATTTTGAAATTTTTTTCCTATTTTGATTTATACGTTTCTATAAAAAATAATGGATGTCGTAAAATCTCTCTCATCTTGATAGAGTTTCTTCTGCTAATGTATTGAAAGAATTTGGACTCCTACAAATAAGAGTAATACTTTGCTCCCTGGACGATGGAGTTTTTATCTTTGATAGAACAGGTACTTGGGTCTTGATCGGTTACTTTCAGATACTGCACAAATCTTACCAAAAGTAACATTAAATGTTGACAAGTAAAATAAATAGATAGTAAGTGGAATAAATAATGTTAAGTGGAACTTAATTATATATTAATTTGTTTTTATTTATTTGACTTATATTTTATGAGAGATTAAGAATATATTTAAATATTATTTTTATTAGACTTATGCAGCACCCAAAAATAATTAATTAGGGTCCAATCAACTATTCTACCAAGATAAAAAATTCTCTGAGAGCAAAAGTATTACTCTACAAATGATAAATGATGTTGCTAAAACGGTTATTTTAAAGCCTTTCTTGTTTGTCGATCAGCCACAAAGCCCACCAGAGACCTCCTGGTCAATACTTCACGGCTGCCACACAAAGTAGAAGCGGATCTCTTTGTTGTCGGCCAATGATCTGTTGCTCCTGCAGCTTCAAGAAGAGCGGGATAAGTAGGCGAAAGGAGACGCACAAAGCAGCAGCAGTGACATGGGCTCCTTCTTCCTCGTCCCCGCCATTATCGTCCTCTTCTCATCTACCCACCAGGTATCATTCTGTGCTGCCGGTGATAGATTAGCCGCAGGGCAGTCCATATCCGTGAACCAGACGATAGTATCTGCCGGCAAGATCTTCGCCCTGGGCTTTTTACGCGCGGAGAACTCCGATGCTGCTAACCTGCTGTACGCCGGTATATGGTACAACCGCCTTCCGGGGAGGACGGGGGTGTGGGTCGCCAACAGAGAGAGGCCACTCCGAGACCCGGCCGGAGTCCTCACCGTCACCGAGGACGGCAACATCGCCGTGCAGGACGGCATGGGAAGAACCGTCTGGTCCACAAACCGCATGGCGTCCCCAGCAATACCTCCGCGGTGCTTCTAGACTCCGGCAACCTCGTCCTCGGGGATGGTAATGGCGGCGACGACGTCTGGCAGAGCTTCGATCACCCTGCCGACACGTTGCTGCCGGGCATGGAACAAAGAGTCACCTCACCACTGGCGTAAGCACGAGACTGACATCCTGGAGGGACGCAGCCGACCCGTCTCCCGGACAGTTCGTCATTACCGCCGATCCCAAGAACCCCCTGCAGAGCTGCATCTTCAGGGTTCCGAATCCTAGCGAGAGTGGGGCCGTGGGATGGGAAACCAGCTCAATCATTCGGAAACCTGGGAATCCCAACTCTCTCCTTGTCATTAGGACAGTTAAAGGCGATGATGATATCTCCCGGAGCTTCTACATGGTAGATAATTCCATGTTTGCGAGATCTGTGTTAGAGTATACAGGCATATTGAACATATTTATCTGGGTTGAAAGCTCGCAGAAGTGGGTCACCATAAATTCCTTCCCAGACAGAACCTGCGATTTCTACAACAGGTTGGACCATTCGCAGCCTGTGTTTATACAAAGAGCTCCTGCAGTTGTTTGGACGGGTTCGAGCCCAGGAGTCCGGAGGAGTGGAAGATGGAAAACTTCACGGGGGCTGCGTGAGACGGCTCCAGCTGCCAGTGCGACGGAACGGACAGGTTTGTGAAGGTTCCCGGGATGAAGCTGCCGGATGGGTTCTCCGTCATGTGGAATAGAGCATGCAGCAGTGCGAGGCGGAGTGCTCAACTAGGTGCCCTTGCCAAGGCTATGCTTATGCAGATTAATCAGTGTGGACGGCTGGATCTCGGGATCGAGTGCTTGATCTGGCTTGGAGAGATGAAAGATCTGGTGCAAATTCCCTTCCGCAACGAGGATCTCTACGTTCGTTTTCATGGGTCCCAACTAGGTAGCTATGCCCCTATTTTAACCTCCTTTGGATATCCCCTAAAATAGATGAACTATGCTCTGTTTTAATGTCTTCTTTTGATTCCTATGCTCTGTTCTCTTTTTTCCATTCGTCCTAGTGTTATTTAGTGAAATATTTTTTGTGTGCTGAGATCTGTAACAAAAACAATTTTTATGGTGAAATTTTGGACCCAAAATCACCAGGATTTGAATTGTCGCCCCATATAGTGGAGAATAGTCCACAGGATTAGAGAGAGACAAAAATGCTATTATTTTATAGTAGTGGAGTTTTTTTATCCAGTCATCATTTTAAAGAGTTGAGTTGGAAGGTCAATTCAATAAATTTTAACATGGTATCAAAGTCCTTCGGGTGATTTCGGCAAGTAGTTCAAATTTATGGTCCACAAAAACAAGACTGAAATCAATGTTGAGGGTTTAAGACTGAATTCAATAGATTTTAAGAAGAATTATCAATCAGCCTCTATGTTTTTTTAGACTTATTTTAAGTCTCTGACTCTTTTAAAAAATTATATAGTTACGTATTTATATCTGTGATTATAAAATATATAGTTAGAGATCTAAAAAATAAAATAAAAACTGATTGATAATTGATTTGTCCCTAGATTTTAAGCAACTTCATACACTTTTGTTCTTCCTTGTTGTGCTGCAGAAGGTAACAATGCACGGTTAGAGGATGGCATCTTCCTAAAGAAGAATAAAATCTGATCAAGATCATAGCACCCATTCTCTCTCTCGGATGTTTCTCATCGCGATTTTCTGCTGTTTGTCCATTGAAATGCACAAATCAAGAGTAATTCTGTCATATTAGTGTACCTCAGTTTAACCTTAAAGAGTGATTTGAAAGAAACTTACATATTACTCTTATGTCTCTGTTGCAAAGCGGGTAAGAGAGTAGAAACATAGTACCACACCCACAGGGCTTGGGCATCACTAGTGCACTTGGAAGTGAAAAGGAAATATCAGATTGTACCTTGTTTGATTTCAAAATTGTGAAGGCTGCTACATCGGACTTCAGCAGCGAAATAAGCTCGGAGAAGGGGTTTTTGGCCCTGTTTATAAGGTCTCAATTAGTTTCTTCTTTTTTCGGATTATGCTAGTACTGGTCTATAATTGTAATCCTAGTTTGTTGTTCTTCTCCAGGGGTCATTCTTGAGTGGTCAAGAGGTAGCTGTTAAGAGGCTGTCCAAGGCTCTAACAAGGCTACCAGAGTTTCACAATGAAGTCAGACTCGTTGCAAGACTTCAACACAAGAATCTTGTCCGACTTCTGGTTTTGCACTCATAAAGATGAAAAGTATTGATATATGGTACATGCAAACAAAAGCCTGGATAAATTTATTTTTGGTTTGTCTCTTTTCCTAACTGTGAAGTTGGATTTTTTTTAGTTCTTTTCGCATATATATAACACAAGCTTTGAAACTCCTAATTTAATCAATATTCTTCTGTGTAATCCTTTTTCTCATCACCCTTTTTCAGATCCAACAATATCGACGGAACTCAATTGGGAGAATAGCTTCAGTATTATCAAGGCATAGCAAATGGCCTCCTCTATCTACATCAGCACTCAAGAATGCTGTCATACATAGAGACCTAAAGACTAGTAACGTATTGCTTGACAGTGAGATGAATCCCAAGATCTCAGACTTCGGGTTGGCAAGAACATTTCAAACAAATCAAGATAAAGAACACCTCAGAGAGTAGTTGGAACATAGTAAGTCACTGAAACAATTTAAATGTCTAATTTCTTAGTACCATGTTCAAATCAAAAGGCAAATTTTCTTAGGTTTCCTTTTCTAATCGATTCTTTTCCTGTCCATCGCCTGCAGTGGCTATATGTCCCCCGAGTATGCACTAGACGGAGTCTTCTCAGAGAAATCTGATGGTGTTTAGCTTTGGGGTCATACTCTTGGAGATCATCACCGGAAAAAAGAGCACCAGCTTTTTCCAGACAGCAGCATTCTCCAAGCCTCTTTAGATACGTAAGTTTAATTTACTACATTTGCCAAAGCTTACTACTGTTGAACACTTGAGTGATGGAAAGTCTGATGGATTAATTAATACCACTATGTTTAGTGCTCCTTTCAACTAATGTTTCATCTTTTTCTTCCTATGAACACTTTGATGACTACTGTAGGCATGGCAGATGTGGAAGCTGGCAGAGGTTTGGAACTCCTGTACCCATCAATGTTAGTAGCACATCTTGGGCACTGAGGTACTGAGATGCACACAGTTGGCAATGTTGTGCATTCAAGAAGATGCAGCGGACAGACCCACCATGTCTTCTGTTGTCTTCTCGCTGAGCAGTGATACTTGCACTTGCACTTTGCCAATGCCTAACAAGCCAGCTTTTGTATTGGAAGAGGTCCAAAGCCCTTAATGCCTACTTCCATGGTAGGGCATCAGAAGCTCTATCAATGAGCTCACAGGACTTCTGTTCAAGGCGCGCTGATAGGCAAAAAGTTCCATCTCCGCCTGTCCAACAATTTCACTATATATTTCCTCTCATAGATCGATCGTAGCCAGGACATTTCTGTATGGTATCAAAATCCTTCAACCTTATTCTGAGGAGAAAATTACATATTATTGCTGCACACACATGTGAGTTGGTGTAGTGCCCATTAGGCAAAAACAATTCTCCTCCGAAAAACATCATCATGGGAAAAGTGTTTTATTTTTGCTGAGAGGCCAGGCACCTTAAGACCACTCATTTAGTTATGTTTATCGTTAAGGTGGAGTTGGGCAAGGGCATGGTATCTTGTACATATTGTAGGCTAAGTTCATGCCTTATTAATTATTACTGCATATAAAAAGAGTACCCAAAAGTTTGGGCTCGGGGATCATGCATGTCTAGTTCATGTTCGATACGCAGCAAGACCAATCATATATACTTGAAGCTAAACTATAAATATCAGAGTTAATTTACACTTTTAGGAATGCTAAATTCTTAACTACGTTTCATTAACTTTAACTTTATAAAATAAAGTGTGTCCAGTGTAGTTTTATGAAGATAAATGTATGGGGCATGTTGAGTGACATTTAAAGCTATCTCTTCACGATCATCTTGTAAGGGTCGCCAGAAAGGTGGCAGGGCTGGGAGATCTAGACTCAGTAGAATTTTCACTTAAAGATGAGCCCATTAGTCATCATCAGGCCGATTCATGCCCAGAAACCAGGATATATATGTATGTGGCCTGAGCAAGCCAAGACATCACGCCCAATATTGGGTCCTGCCTCCCTGGACCAGTGACTCCCTCTCACAGCATTATCTTCCCTCATCATCGATTTGATTACCTAGTTGATGCTAACACGATTGGTTTGATCATAAATTTATTGCAATTTGACTTGGTCGATTTGGCTCTTTGTGGGCTCTTTTACATCCATGATACCCACGTACAGTGGGTGTCCAGTGAGAAGCTTGGCACAATGATGCTGGTGCGAACATGACCATGCCCTCTTCGTACTTTTCCCCTTGTTCTCGCGAACCATCGAGGGTTTTGGAGCGGAGAAATTCTCAAATTGGGCACATTCACTGGGGTTGTCTCACATGAAAGCGAAGTTTTAAATATCTCCCCTTCACCTTATTTTGGAAAACCTCTATTTATGTGGCACAATCTTAATTAATGTACCCATTATACCTCAATGCGCACCAAATATTTCACTTCAAGCCCAGTCGACATGGGTTGCGGCAGCTCTCTCTCTCTCTCTCTCTCTCTCTCTCTCTCTCTCTCTCTTATCTCTTTCATTCCCACCCGGGATATCGTGGGCTTGGGTGGTGCTGGTTCTCAAGGCTCGATCTGCTAAGTCTAGTGACAGCATTTGACGAGAGAATAATTTAGTATATTTGATTTTTATTTTATATTTATACTTCTTCTTTTTTATTGGTCTAAAAAATAACACAATACACCTATCTAATAAAAAATAAGAAATATAAATGCAAAGTAAAAAATTAAAGTGCACTAACTTTCTTTTCTAACAAACAAAGATTCGAGTGGGAGATTAATGGCGTACTCAAGATGAGGAAGATCAGTCGTTGTCATCCTTCCACTTCAGTGAAATTTCTCTACTCTTTCCATGGACGTAGATTTGGTCAAATCACTTGCAAAATTTTTCTATCGTTTGTGGTTTAATTACTCTGTCTATTTTATTGTAATTATTCTTATTTATTTTTTTTAATAAAGGACCTTATCTAACCATTTTATTAATAAGAGATATGACTGGGGGGTGAAAAGCTGCATAGGAATGAGGGGCTTAGGTCAAGCACGAAGGTCAGACCAAAAAAATAAAAAAATTAAATTAGAAGACAATGCAGCAAGTACAATTATAAGACCTAAATTAAGGAGGATAAAAAAGATTTACAAAGATGATCGATATGTCAAATAAGAACTTGAGGACAATGGCTTAGATGATTGAGCAATGCTCAACATCATTATTTTCATTTCCTAGTCAAATGCGTCTAACGAAAAAGCTCCAACACCCTAGGCGTGAAAATATTTTATATTTAGAGAGTTCAAAATTTGAACTGTCATCTATGTCACCTCAAAAAAGTACATAACCAGTTTAGCTGCCAAAAATCGCACTAAAACACCATCTTAAGGATGTTCAACTGGGGAGGATTCCATTCTTGAGATGATGGCACCTGGAGGAGAGCTCTGGCATGGAGGGCTAGGAGAACAAATTTATGAGGTAGGTTGTAGCGTATTAACCGTTCGGATCATGGTATAGTAGCTGTGGAGGTCAGTGTATGACCAATGACGTGTGCTACAGGTGTTTACGGAGATTTTTGGGACTTTGTGGGCCGACAGTTCGGGCCCAAAGCACTCCCTGGTTCACTGTTTGTGAATGCGACAGGGTTGGGCGTTACATTCTGAATGTGAAGGCCCTGGGTGTCACGTTATGGTTACCGCTGTTTGAGGTCTTTGTCTGCATGTCTACCGCGTGTTGCACATCTGGCGGCCATGTTGACGTCAGCAGTGGGAAGGTGACGGCCTCCTACGTCACATTCTTATCGCGACGGTAGGGTGCGTCGTGTTCTCAACTGTGAGGTGTTTTTAGTTGAGGTCGGCCGAACAGAGCTCCAACAAGCTCTGCTCGGCCAGGGAGGTGTTGTTGCTGAGGTTTTTGGGCGATTTGACGTTTGGGAGGTGTTTTTGGCGTGCTCTCTCCGTGAAGATGTCGCACGGAGCGGGGAAACGTCGGGGCATCGCCGTTCTTGCGTTCTTCGTGAAGGTAGGAGATTCTGCCCCGTTTTACCCCATGGATCGCATGTGAAGCATGTTTAGATTGTTGAATGTGTTTTAAATGGTAGATACCATGCTAGGGTGGTGTGTAGAGCATGTTAAATGGTTATTTCGGTGTTTTACATGGTTTGTGTGGGAGATTTGGAGATGGGATCCCGGATTGGGGTTATTGTCTGTGAAGGCGACAGAGCTTCCAGTCACGTTCTGAACACGATAGGCCGACCCGCCGTGTTCTGCTTCTGAACGCGATCTATCGGGGTGTCGCGTTCAAAAGGTGACAGTGGACCCTGTCGCGTTAAGCCTCACTTTGGTAATGGGTTGGGGTTTGAGTTAACTCCAACCTATGACTAAAGTTATACAGGGTTAACTCAATTTTTGGTTGTTTTTTTCTGAGTTAACTCACTTGAACTACATTGAGTTAACTACTTTTTTCTTGAGTGGTTTGGTAACATAAAGTGAGTTAACTCTTTGTCTTAGTTATAAAAAACCCAAAATACCCTTGACCGTACTCTTGTCACATTTGTTTTTCTCAACATTAATAAATAAAAAGGGCGGCCTTTTTTCCCTTCTCTCTCTGCTTACCACTCTCTCTCTCTCTCTCTCTCTATCCAAAAGAAGATTAAAAATATCTTGTGCCGCCAATTCTTGGATTATTTTATGTCATCGGTCACTTCGGAAGGGCACATGGGGGGGTAAAGAGGGGTATGACAAATGAGTTAACTCTATTCCAGGGGGGGAGGTGGGTTAGAAAAGTTTGAGTTAACTCAAAGTTAACTCAAATCTGACCCAACATGTTGAGTTAACTTTTTTTTCTTACCAAACTACATTTTGAGTTAACTCTGAGTTAACTTTGAGTTAACTCTGAGTTAACCCTTTACCAAAGTGAGGCTAAGGGTTCCGATGGCAATAGTGTTATGCATGTTCACGTGGTTATCGGATTATCGATATGTGTTGTGCATGGTAATGGTAAGCGGTGCATGGCACTATATAGCACTCGTGGAGCGTGCCGTTCACGCGGTTGGTGTGGGGTTTACGTGGTTGGTGCAGTGTGCACGTGATTTGTGTGTGACGTGGCGAGTAGTATGAAGCCTACCTTGGTTATCTCTTCAGTTGGGAGCTCCAGATTTTGTGTGAGTCAGGCACGTGAGTGTTCGGAGCTTGCCCGATACTTGTGTACGTCGAGATCCGTGTCGTCTTCCTAGGCACCCTCACTCTTGCATAGAGTTGTACGTCCGGGTCGGTTGCTGGTGTCACGAACTAGTTTTCGCGGCTCGAGTGTGGCGTTTTCCTATTTTAGCGCGTACACTTGGTTGTGGTTTGCTGTTTATTTATTGAGGTTGTTTTCTGTTAACGACTAGTGGTAAGTAATGTTACAGCTTTAATATCCTGCCTAGATAGCCTTATAAATTGTTTGCGTAGCTTCCTACTTTTGTTACTTGTGAGTTTGGTTTTGCTCGGTGTTTGGGGGAGTTCCCTACTGAGCAGTGACTTGTGAGGCTCACCCCTATTCCTTTCAGGTGAGGGAGAGTAGGAGGCTTCTTGCCCTTCGTTTAGTTCAAAGCCGCATTGTAGCAAAGTTGGGTCTGCACCACCAGTAGTGTAATCTACCTTCTTTGTACACCTCGGGGTATGCGTCAAGTTGTCGTTATACTAGTGTTTGGTTACTGTTGAGAAATAGCTATGTATATTTCATGTAAATATTTGTGAGATGACAATCTTACATATATCTGAGCAGTTTTCTTTATATTTCTACGGACTTGTGAATGGTATCCCTTGCGAGGTTTCAGTCCGTTCGTAGGAGTTGGAGTCGTGTCCGACTCGTTAATTATTAGGTTAATAGGTTTGAACAACGAGGATCGCTACATAGGTAAATAGATTGTAATAGATAAGTAGATTCTAAACCTTTGTATGATCGAATGTGAAATGAATTTTTGACGGTCAGAGGATGAGATGGCCGAAGGGGAAGGGAAATGACTCAAAGCGTCAACATTCTTGCTAGCCACATCAAAAATAACATGGGCAATCCATCACGTTTCTTCCCTTAGAGGCTAGCCCAATGGGCCTAAGAGCTTGAGGGGGCATGAACATTCATCCACAGTCTGTGTTCGTGAGTGGCAGATCGAGGAGAAGGGGTTAGCACTATCAAGCCACGATTGCCACAAACACCAAAGGAGCCGAATTACTTCCATGATCCCCTGAGATGGGCAGAACTTCGCTTTGCGGATTTTGCAAGCGGGTCACTGAAGGAGGAAGTTTCACAAGTGAGATCTCTTCCTTTTGTGTTTCTGGGTAACTAGAAATCTCCACGCCGTGGAGCTTATGCAGGTTCGGGAATGGGTGTTCATGAGCTTGGGATGAGAACTTGGCGGCCGCTAATTTTCAAGTACCTTATTGCCCTACTTAATGGACCGAAAAAAATTTATGTTTATACACCTTGAGAATTATATGTAGATTAAGTAAATACCCCTGTTATCTTTGAGTAGAAGTTCTACCCTATGGACCCAACTGGGGTCCGCAAGTGGGATCTCGTTTAATCTTTCATCACATACATAATGCGAATATATACTCTCTAATGTAGCACAATATGAACTCAAGAGTCAAGGGTAGTCAGAACTGTCTTACTCGAAAATTATGCCGACAAAATCCTCCGAAGAAAACCTTGGCACACGGCAAGGGAGCTTTCATAGGAGAAAACGTTGGCACACGACATGGATTTGGACCTCCATCGTCTGCACCACCACCACACAAGGCTGAGGAAGCAGCAGCTGGAGATAAGACGATCGAGCGCCCACTTCTCCCATCAGTTGAATCCCGGGAGGGATCCGCAAACCTATCTCTAGCAATATCCAGGCACAAAGTCCCCTTGTACACTTCTTCAACCAAAAATACAATTTTTGGGGGGCATAAATGGCCTCAATAGAACAGTTGAAGTAGTCCTCAACACCAATCCACTATCACGTGACAACTCGTCGAGGTTGACATGTAGAAGAGATGTTGTTCCATAAAACTTTCCGTGGTAGTAGTGGGGGATCTAAAATTTTATTTTAATGAGATTTTAATAGTATACTTATATAAATTCAGTAGAGTTATTTATAATGAAAAATTATTCTCTTATACAAATTATTTATTCAGCAAAATCTGGTATGTGATTTCACCTGGTGATAGGTGAAGACTTGAGATGTTTAGAGTGTATCGTGGGCCGAGTGGAGGTCAATATCAAGTAGTGTAGAAATCTCAAAATTGCTTTCCTTGAGGACTGGACGTAAGTATTGTGATCAACACCAAATCTGGATAACTAGTTGTGCAGTGTGTGTGTGTTGTGTTCGTTAATTTATTTCTCTAATTATCGTAGCTAAACTCTGCATATCAACCAAGTTTGATTGTGTTGTTTTTATCTCTATATAGATAAAGCTTATATCCTGCTAAACCAACGAATATATTTTAATATAAGATTATGACTATTCACCTCCCTCTCGATTTCTATAGCTTATATAACAGTGGGAAAGGCCGGTTGAAGGAAAAAAAAAATTATCGTACCAAGCTCTAGAGGCTTATTGTTTTTTGATGTTCTTCTTGAATCATCAAAAACATAAGTATTTTCTTGAGCTAAACATGATTAAATGATTTCATGGTAAAAGCATATTAAATCCTTCTTGAATTATCATAACGAAACATTTTCTATTTTGATAGATTGCTAATTATAGGGATATGACTGATAAAAAAAATTTCGGAGGTATAGAATATAATATGAAGATTTTAAAAACTATTCATTTATTTCAAAGGTATATATATATTTTTCTAAGATTTATGTATGCAAATTATATTATAACAAAAACAACGAGAGAGAGAGAGAGGAGAGAGAGATAGAGGAGAGAGAGAGAGAGAGAGAGAGAGTTTAGGAGCATGATAATAGCAAGAGGAAAGTAGAAGTCGGTCTTTGCTGTAGGTTAATGATCAGATAGCGACCAGGTCAAAAGATGTCGTTGTTCCTTTTAAACCCAATTAACCAGATTGCCCTGAGCACGAGGCATAACTCGGTCAAACTCAGTTAAAAACTTATCTGTATCGACTAAGACATATATGACTCCGTCAAACTCAAATAAGTAGATCCGCTCAACCACCATGAAAACGATGTAACAAAGCCGGGGTATTAATTCCCCCATAAATTCCTTTTTCGGTACACTTTTGGCGAGAGTTTTAAGTTTTATATCTATATATATATATATGCAAAAATATCTAACGTCATCAGTGGACAGATGAATGAGACTAACCTGAGTTAAATACAAGCTGTAGTTAAACTACTTGTCGCTAATGTCTGGACTTGATGTAAAAAGCAACCTTCTTACAAAATATAAATCCAAAACTTTCTTCCTGTTGCATGAACTTAATTGTAGACATGCCCCTGTTTTAATATATCGTCATGGAGTTCTTGATTGGTGATTAAAGTCCACATGTAATATACATATATTTTGTATGTACATAATATATATATAGATATAAAGATATATATACATATTAAGAGATCGACTAGCATCTTTGTGCTCCTCGTTGGTATGTCCAAAAGTGTGTATGCAACTCATGTTCTTCTCCTAGACGTTCAATTGCTATATTAGGGAAGAGCCTTTTTCTTGGAGCCGCCATCATCCAAAGCGTGTTATGGCTGCAGGAAGAAGGTCTTGATTGAAAAAGATCAGCGAAGGGAAAGTATCAACTATATCTCTACTTCCACACATCGCTCTTCAACTACTATAATTCTTACAAATTCATAACTTAGGCATTGAGGTTGAAGGGCTCAGGATATATAAGCACAAAAAATTCACATGATTTTTTCGATATAGTATATACCATTTAGTGCTCCAATTAACACTCTTCGTCACGGTCAAAATATGCCGTGAAAATTAGATTAGAAAGAAGATGGCACAAATCATCATAATAGATCGTGGCCCTATTTTGATACCATCTTACAAATTTCAAAATCTAGACATTGATGTTGAAGGGTCCAGGATGTAGAAGTATAGAAAACCCACATGATTTTTCGATTTGGCACTATACCATTCGGTTCTCCAACATTAATATCTCAATGAAAAATAAAGTACATACGAACTAATGTATTCAAAGTCCATACCAAAAAGAGAAATTTTAGTCACTTCTAACTGAGGACAATAATTGTGATATAAATTACTTTTCAAATAATTCTGTTATTTGAAAGTGAGAAAAAGATTTTCACAATTTTTAATTGATAAAATTATTTATAGAACAATCCACATCATCTTTATATAACCCATTTCTCTACCAAAACAAAGCACAGAGATGTAGAAAATGACAATGTATATGGCCTTGAAGTGAGAGGAATATGCGCTGCAGGTGGGGTACTCATTAAATAGTTTAACTTGAAAAATTGAATTGAACTGAATAAATTGGGTTGGTTTGATTCGGATTAAAGGGCCTTGTGGTTCAATTTATTTTTGTGTTGTGAAACCAACTAAATCGAATATAAGTTGAATATATTGATAATAGATAACGAGTTGATAAGTTTCTTCACTCTCAAATTAGAGAGGTCTTGAATTTCAAATTCAAAACCACCTTTTAAAAACAATTGTCTTTTTTTTTTCGTGGTTGAACCGCGAACTAAATCAGAAGGTCCTAAATTCGAAAATTAAGACCACCCTTTAAAACATTTGTGTTTTATTTTCCAGTTCAAATTCGATCGATCGAATAGAGACGTGTTCACCCTAACTACAAAGAGGATTGGGCCGACATGCAACTGAGAAGAGACCTATTCGTGTTGTTGAGAGGAGCGAGAATCTTTTGGTTCTGATCTTTCGGAAGGGTTGGAATTGTATATATATGTTCCATCGCCACAGATGATATAGAATAATTGCACAGCTAGCTGGTTTCTCCTGTGATGCAATATTTGTATTCTAGCTAGACTTGCCTAGACGACCTTCCGGTACACCTTTGGCCGGTGGGATGGTAAATAATAATAAGCTTAAGAAGATAGCTTTGGCAATGGGTCATTCTATGTACAACTGGGTATTTAGTTATTGCATATATATAGCTAGTACATACACCAGTAGCTTTTGCAAAGGGTCATTCTATGTACAACTGGGTAATTGCTTGTTGCATATAGCAAGTACATACACCAGTAGCAATTTTGATGTTGTCTTACAAATAACTGTCAATACTCCCCTACATTAAATTATTTCCCGTCGCTTATACTTCGCTTGCTGTTACTACAGTAGTCAGTGTTTCCTTATTCCAGGTGTTAATTATGCTATTTCAGGTAAAACTGAAACTATCCATGTCCTAAGCTGGGAACAAAGGGTGAACATCACTCTGCAAGCTGCACAAGGTCTATCTTTTTTTCTTTCTTTTTTTTGCCTTTTTACAATAGTTATAAATCTTGAAGTTATATTTGTCTTTACATTCTGTACATCAAAACCCCGTGCATTTTCTCATGTCAATAAGTCTTAAGTGGTACATTTTATGCAGTATGTCTGATACAATTGATATGGATGTGGAGGAGAGTGTAAGTCTTGATACTCAAGTACGAGATGTGAGCACTTCCAGTTCTACTAAAGGAAGAAGATTGCGTTCTTTAGTTTGGAATGATTTTACTAGAGATCGGAAAGGGGATGATGGCTTTGTTGCTATTTGTAATCATTGTCAAAAGGTTTTAAGTGGAGGAAGCCAACATGGGACGACTCATTGAAAAAACACACTTGCGTATATGTATTCCTTACCAAGATGCAAGAAGGGGGAAGTCAGGAGACAATGAAGACTTTAAATTCAATCAAGAATTGAGCCGTGAGAAACTTGCACATATGCTTGTCATGCATGAATATCCATTTTCCATGGTTGAGCATTGTGGTTTTGTGGATTTTGTGTTGAGTCTTCAGCCACAATCAAGATATTACTAGAAATACGCATAAAGAAGATTGCATTAAATTATATGAGAAGAGAAGGACAAGATGTGCAAGTTCTTCAATAAAAAACTTTTCGAGTTACACTCACAGCTGATATATGGACTTCAATTAATATGGTTGGTTATATTAGCTTAACTTGCCATTTTATTGATGATGATTGGAGGCTTCAAAAGAAAATCTTGAACTTCTTATCTTTTGAATATCCACACAGTGGTGAGGAGATTTATAAGACAATTAAAAAGTTACTTGTTGATGGAACCTTGACAAGAAATTGTGTAGCATTGTTTTGGACAATGCCTTGTCCAATGACAAATTTGTTCGTGAGCTCATTGAAGATCTATCATTGAATAGGTCTCTTCTTTTGGATGGTGAATTTTTCGTGTTAGATGTTGTGCACATATTTTAAATCTCATTGTTCAGGATGGACTCAAGGAGATTGGAGATGAATTGGCAAAGATCCGAAAGATTGTAAGGCACATTAGATCTTCTGCCAAAAAAAATACAAGATTTTAAGAAAATTGCAATGCAAGAAGGAATATTACCAAAGGGTTTGATACTTGATGTTCCAACTAGGTGGAACTCTACATACCTAATGTTGGAAAGAGCATGTGAGTTTCAAAAGATCATTAGGCGTTTCATTTGTTTTGATGATGATGTTCATTTATATATGTCATTAGAAGAATGGGAAAGAGTTAAAATTGTGAAAGATTGCCTGGAGTTATTTTATTCCATCACAAAGAGATTCTCAAGTGTGAAGTCTCCAACATCCAATTTGTATTTCAATGATCTCTGCCTTGTCAATTTGCAGTTAACAATTGGTCAAAACATCCAAATCTATTTATTGTGAGAATGGCAGAAAAAATGCATGCAAAGTTCAAGAAATATTGGGATATGAATAACAGGTTGCTATCAATTGCCTCAGTTTTGGACCCCCGTTACAAAATGAAGTCAATGGAATATTTGTACATGGCAATCTTTTCAAACCCTTCAGAAGTCAAAGAGGAAAATTGATGATGTGCGTGCTAGTTTTGAATATTTGTACAATGCATATGTTGAGCAAGTGAAAAAGGTTCCTAGAAGTCCACACATTTTAACTCATACAGGGAATAGCGACTCTCATGATACAAGTTTTGGAGTTGGAGGTGTTTTTGAGTTATCTTCTTGTGCTGCGGTCAGTGACACACTTTTGGGACTTAATGTATTCTCCAAGGACATGTAACAAGTCAATCAACAAAATCTGAGTTAGAGATATATTTAGAGAGAAAAGTAGAGGCTTCTACAAAAGATTTTGATATTTTACAGTGGTGGAAAGATAATGAGAAAGAGCATCCTATCCTTTCAGCTATGGCACGAGATATATTAGCAATTCCCTTATCAACTGTGGCTTCAGAATCAGCATTCAGTACTGGAGGTCGAGTAATTGACCAATATAGGAGTTCTTTATCTCCTGAAACTGTTCAGGCCTTAATATGCACCCAAGATTGGTTAAGAGATGCAAAGAAAGGTACATTAAATTGTCTCATTAAAATGTTAATATTTTATATCTGGAGTTTCTAATTGCAATATGAATTAACAGATGATGGGCTTTCGACTATGAGTCATGCATTTGAAGTTGATGCTGAACTTGAGATTGATGATATGTCAATCATACCTCTAGATAATGAGTAAGTATTCCTCTTAGATCAATCCTCTGAGATCAATTCCTCTGCTAGTTTTAATTAAAGTTGTATTTGACCTCTTGCAGGGCTGGAAACAGTGGTGCCCCAACATGAGTCACAAGTTCTGGATTATCATCCATACCAAGAATAAAACCGAGAGGCTTTGTTTAGTATATGTTTCAATTTTTACTGTAAGCTCATTAAGTGTTTTATGGTGTTTATGACCATCACTTTACTTATGGAGAAATATGTACTTGTATATCCTCAATGAGTCTCCTTTTGTCCTTGTTTACCCAGACGAATTAATGTACTAATATCACTTTGTCATGTCAAGTCTTCTGTTGCAAAGAAACCAAAAGCATATACTGGCAGGGTAAACAAAAATGGATTAAGATGAGATGTATAAACATAGACCTCTTCTTTGACTAAGAAAAGAAAACTGGATCAAGAAAAGATGTATAAAGGCATCTTGAACCATACTGCACTAGACACTCCTCTTCTGTTACTCAGATAACAGGGAAAAAAATTAGGAGGAACAGACGTTGCAGGGACTTACAACAGGAAAATAAGTTTTATTAGCACACCCCCAATTAGCTTCATAGGAGTCATCTTCTTCACAAGACAGGAAAAACACAGAGGACTGGAAAAGGCAAGCTTATGTTCATTTTTTAGTCTGTTAAACACTGTTTAGTCTGTTAAACACTTGGTTATGATCTCCTGATGGACATTTTCTTTCCTTCTGATACCCCACTCCCTTTAACATCTGAGTAAACAGGAACACAGAATGGCATTCTTAAACTGAATTATGTGTCTAAGCCTTGGGGCTAAAATCCTGTACATACCAGTAGCACAACTACACATATGGTTGTTGCTTTCTATTATGAGATTTGTGTTATGTGCATGCCTCTTCTGAGATCCAGCTATTGCATCCTGCTTCTGTGATGATCACAAGTGTGCTATCATTCTGTGTGTTGAGTTATATATAGCCTATGCTTTTGTTCTAGAAAGATGATTACTGGAACTTAAAAAGATTTTGCTATGCTTCTGGCAGGTTTCATGCAGTGCAAATTTGTGCTTAGCTGAAGAGGGAAGGAGATGGGTGGTGGGTTGAGATGTTCTTCTTGGGTGTCTTTTAGTAGACCACTAGTTGTCTTTTTTTTTTCCCCTTTTCTTAAGATGTTTCGAACAACATTGGTTGCATTAACAGCTTTAGGAGTTGATGTATGCTGCCTGGCTACAGATTATGGACTTTGTTGCACCTAGCAGTATGAGTTCTTTCCATTCTAGTATATGGTTCTTTTGGGACTGGTGCTGCCATCAACAATTTTCTTGGGTGAAGTCACTCTAGGCAAGATGCAGATATTAGTAACTATTGTCTTCATATGACATCAAGTTTTGAAATAGAATTTATCCAGACCTTGCGTAGCATCTATTGTCTTCATATGATAGATTGTTGGGGCATGCTTAAGACATCTGTTATTTTATTTATATTTAATGAAGTAATTAAGTTATAAATATGATCTGGATTCAGATCTGGCTCTAAAAGGTTGTGTTTAATGTATTTGTTTTTTTTAATTTTTTAGATTTTTATTATATTAATGAAGCAATTAAGCTACATGTAGTACATAGATCCAGATCTAGGTTCAAAATGTTGGTTAATGTACTTGATTTTTTTTATTTTTTAAAATTTTTTATTATATTTAAAGAAGCAATTTATAAGTGACAGATAGGATATGAATCCAAATTGGGATTCAAAATGTTGTGTTTAATGTATTTGATTTTAATTTTTTATTGTATTTAAGAAGCAATTTATAATTATAGATAAGATATGGATCTAGATTGGGATTCAAAATGTTGTTATTGAGTGTATTTTAATTTTAAAGATTTTTAAAATATTATGTTTAACTAGATTTTGTATGTTGTTAATATAATCTGGTTGATTTTTTTATTTTTCTAGAATTTTTTAGTATATTTAAGAATTTTTTTTCATTTAAATAGTCATAGCGAATAAGATGATCCGATATAGTCTTGAAAAAATTAAAAATATTATTTAAATAATCGTACCTAATAAAAGGATCCGCATTAGTCTTGAAATTTATGAAAAATATTCAAATTTTATCATTTAAAATCTAAAATATCATCCGAATAATCTTACCTGGTGAGAGGATCTGAAATAGTTTGAAACATTGAAAAATCTATCATTATGGGTTTAAGTTTGAGACCCATACCCATTATTTAAAAGTAATATGAAAATGGGTATGAATATATCCTTGTGAAAAGTTATAGGGTATGGGTATATATGTTACTTAACACTGTTGGGTCCTAATTGGATATGAATATATTAGACCCATTCAGACTCATTTGACAGTCCTAAGCGAGATGATATTGAAAGAGACGACATCCTTTCTAATAACGAAGAGCCCTTTGCCTATGTATCTAATAGAAAAAATGGTTTATAAACATCACATGTTTTAAGCACAATTGTGGGTATTGAACTCGGGATACCTTTGCCAAAGGCAAAGGTTATGACCGTTACGGCCCCAACAGCACGGTCAATTTGTGTCAAGTTAGTTGTTAATTAAGCTATAGTGTTAATAGATCAGTTTTCTATCTAATAATCAATCTAACTTGACATTGTCCGTGGAAGTGTTAGAATGGGGAAACGATTTATTTGTAACACTTGTTTCTAAGCACGTTAAAATGACACAAGATCGTAGTATGTCACAAAAAGAGTCTGGATTGGATCTCATCGACATGCCGATTGATGGAACACCATAATTGTGAGGAGACATTTTGCGGGAAAAAGAAAATTTGATACTTTTTCCGTTTTGATTTAAAACTTTTATAAAATATAATGGACCTCATAAAAATCTCTCTCATCTTGATAGAGTTTCTTCCGCTAATGTATTGAAAGAATTTGGACTCCCACAAATAGGAGTAATACTTTGCTCTCTTGGACGATAGAGTTTTTAATTTTTTGACAGAACAGGTACTTGGGTCTAGATTGGTTGCTTTTAGATCCTGCACAAATTTTATCAAAAGTAACATTAAATGTTGATAAGTAAAATAAATAGATAGTAAGTGGAATAAATAAATGTTAAGTGGAACTTAATTATATATTGTTTTATTTATATATTTCACTTATATTTTATGAGAGATTAAAATAAATTTAATATATTTTTTATGAGACTTATGCAGCACCCAAAATAATTAATTAGGGTCTAATCAACCATTCTAACAAGATAACAAGTTCTCTGAGAGCAAAAGTATTACTTTACAAATGAATAAATGATGTTGCTAAAACGGTTGGGGGAGCTTTCGGGACGGCTCAGCCGAGCACTTATTTTAAAGTCTTTCTTTGTTGGTCGGTCAACCACGAAGTCCACCAGAGATCTCGATCCTGGTCAATACTCCAGGGCTGCCACACAAGTAGAAGCATCCATCTCTCTCTGTTGTCGGCCAATGATCTGTTGCTCCGCACAAGTAGAAAAGCGGATATTAAGTAGGCGAAAGGAGACACACAAAGCAGCAGCAGTGACATGGGCTCCTCCTTCCTCGTCCCGCCTTTATCGTCCTCTTCTCATCTTCCCACCAGGTATCATTCTGTGTGCAGCCGGTGATAAATTAGCCGCAGGGCAGTCCATATCCGTGAACCAGACGTTAGTATCTGCCGGCCAGATCTTCGCACTGGGCTTTTTCACGCCGGAGAACTCCGATGCTGCAGTCAACCTGCTGTACGCCGGTATATGGTACAACCGCCTTCGGGGATGAGGAGGGTGGTGTGGGTCGCCAACAGAGAGACACACTCCGAGACCCAGCCGGAGTCCTCACGGTCATCGAAGACGGCAACATCGCCGTGCTGGACGGCATGGGAAGAACCGTCTGGTCCACAAACCTCACGGGCGTCCCCAGCAATACCTCCGCTGTACTTCGACTCGGGCAACCTCGTCCTCGGGCATGGTAATGGCGGCGACGACGTCTGGCAGAGCTTCGATCACCCTACCGACACGTTCCTGCCGGGCATGAGATATGGATTCAACCTCACCACCGGCGTAGGCTCGAGAGTGACATCCTGGAGGAACGCAGATGACCCGTCTCCCGGACAGTTCGTCGTTACCGCCGATCCCAAGAATCCCTTGCAGAGCTGCATGTTCAGGGTTCAGAAATCCTAGCGAGAGAGAGGCCGTGGGATGGGAAACCAGCTCAACCATTCGGGAAACCTGGGAATCCCAACTCTTTCCTTGTCAGCAGGACAGTTAAAGGCGATGATGATATCTCCTCGAGCTTCTACGTGGTTGATAATTCCATGTTTGCGAGAATTGTGTTAGAGTATACAGGCACATTGACCATCTTTATCTGGGTAGAAAGCTCGCAGAAGTGGGTCAACATGGGTTCCGCCCCAGTCAGAACCTGCGATTTCTACAACAGGTGTGGACCATTCGCAGCCTGCGTTTATACAACGAGCTCCTGCAGTTGTTTGGACGGATTCGAGCCCAGGACCCCGGAGGAGTGGAAGATGGAAAACTTCACGGGGGGCTGCGTGAGACGGCTCCAGCTGCAGTGCGACGGAACGGACAGGTTTGTGAAGGTTCCCGGGATGAAGCTGCCGGATGGGTTCTCCGTCATGTGGAATAAGAGCATGCAGCAGTGCGAGGCGGAGTGCTCCACTAGGTGCCCTTGCCAAGGCTATGCTTACGCGGATCTAACCAATATGGACGGCGGATTCTTGGATCGAGGTGCTTGGTCTGGCTTGGAGAGATGAAAGATCTCGCACAAATTCCTGCCCGCGGCGAGGATCTCTACGTGCGTCTCCATGATTCCCAACTAGGTAGCTATGCCCCTTCTTAACCTCCTTGGATATCCCCTAAAATAGATGAACTATGCTCTGTTTTAATATCTTCTTTTGATTTCTATGCTCCGTTCATTCTTTTCCATTCGTCTAGTGTTATTTAGTGAAAAATTTTTTTGTGCTGAGATCTGTAACAAAAACAATTTTTATGGTGAAAATTGTGAACCCAAAATCACCAGGATTGGATTGTCGCCCAATATAGTGGAAGAATAGTCCAGGATTAGAGAGAGACAAAATGCTATTATTTTACAGTAGTGGACTTTTTATCCAGTCATCATTTGAAAGAGTTGAGTTGGAAGGTCAATTCAATAAATTTCAACATGGGATCAAAGTCCTCCGTGTGATTTCGGCCAAGTAGTTCAAATTTATGGTCCACAAAACAAAGACTGAAATCAATGATGAGGTTTTAAGACATAACTCAATAGATTTTAAGAACAATTTTCAATCACGCTCTATTTTTTTGAGACTTATTTTTAAGTCTCTGACTCTTTTAAAAAATTTTGTAATTACTTATTTATGTCTGTGATATTAAATATATAAGTTGGAGATCTAAAACTAAATCTTCAAAAAATAATGACTAATTGGTCCCTAGATTTAAGTCACTTCATACATTTTTTGTTCTTCCCTGTTGTGCTGCAGAAGGTAACAAAAATCTGATCAAGATCGTAGTACTCATTCTCTCTCTGGGATGCTTTTCACCGTGATTTGCTGCTATTTCTCCATTAAAATGCACAGATCAAGAGGTAATTCTGCCGTATTATTGTACCTCGGGTTAAACCGTAAAAAGTGATTTGAAAGAAACTTACATATTGCTCCTGTGTCTCCATTGCAAAGCGGGTAAGAGGAGAAGTAGAAACATAGTACTGCCCTCGCAGGGCTTCGGCATCACCAGTGCACTTGGAAGTGAAAAGGAAATGCCAGATCCTACCTGTTTGATTTCAAAATTGTGAAGGCTGCTACATCTAACTTCAGCAGCGAAAATAAGCTCGGAGAAGGGGGTTTTGGCCCTGTTCATAAGGTCTGAATTGGTTCTGATTCATTTCTGATTATGCTAGTACTGGTCTATAATTGTAATCCTAGTTTGTTGTTCTTCTCCAGGGGTCATTCTTGAGTGGTCAAGAGGTAGCTGTTAAGAGGCTATCCAAAGGCTCTAAACAAGGCTACCAGGAGTTTCACAATGAAGTCAGACTCATTGCAAGACTTCAACACAATAATCTTGTCCGACTCTGGGTTGGTGCACCCATAAAGATGAAAAGATATTGATATACGAGTACATGCCAAACAAAAGCTTGGATAAGTTTATTTTGGTTTGTCTCTTTTCCTAACTTGTGAAGTCGGATTTTTTTTAGTTCTTTTCGATATATATAAACACAAGCTTTGAAACTCCTAATTAATCAATATTCTTCTGTGTAATCCTTTTCATCACCCTTTTTTCAGATCCAGCAAGATCGACAGAACTAAATTGGGAGAAGCGCTTCAGTATTATCAAAGGCCTAGCAAATGGCCTCCTCTATCTACATCAGCACTCAAGAATGCGTGTCATACATAGAGACCTAAAGACTAGTAACGTATTGCTTGACAGTGAGATGAATCCCAAGATCTCAGACTTCGGGTTGGCAAGAATATTTCAAAAAAATCAAGATAAAGAGAACACTCAGAGAGTAGTTGGAACATAGTAAGTCACTGAAACAAAATCTGAATGTCTTTCTAGTACCATGTTCAAATCAGAAGGCAATTTCTTAGGTTTCCTTTTCTAATCGATTATTTCCTGTCCATCTATAGTGCCTATATGTCCCTGAGTATGCACTAGACGGAGTCTTCTCAGAGAAATCTGATGTGTTCAGCTTTGGGGTCATACTCTTGGAGATCATCACGGGAAAAAAGAGCAACAACTTTTATCCAGACAGCTTCTCCAAGCCTCTTTAGATACGTAAGTTTAATTTGCTACGATTTGTCAAGAGCTTATTATTGTTGAACACTTGAGTGATCGAAAGTCTGATGGATTAATTAATAAACACTATGTTAGTGGCTCCCTTTCAACTAATGCTGCATCTTTTTTTCCTATGAACACTTTGATGACAACTGTAGGCATGGCAGATGTGGGAAGCTGGCAGAGGTTGGAACTCCTGGACCATCAATGTTATGTAGCACATCTTGGGCCACTGAGGTACTGAGATGCACACAATTGGCAATGTTGTGCATTCAAGAAGATGCAGCAGACAGACCCACCATGTCTTCTGTTGTCTTCTCACTGAGCAGTGATACTTGCACTTTGCCAATGCCTAACAAATCAGCTTTTGTATTTGGAAGAGGTCCAAAGCCCATTATGCCTGCTTCACATGGTAGTGCATCAGAAGCATCTATCAATGAGCTCACAGGAACTTCTGTTCAAGGCGTTGATAGGCAAAAAGTTCCATCTCTGCCTGTCCAATAATATTCACTGTATATTCCCTCTCATAGATCGACGTAGCCAAGGACATTTTTGAATGGTATATTAAAATCCTTCAACCTTATTTCCGAGGAGAAAATTACATATTATTTGCTGCACACACATGTGAGTTGGTGTAGTGCCCATTTGGCAAAAAACAATTCTCCTCTGAAGAACATCAATCATGGGAAAAGTGTTTCATTTTATTTAGAGGGCACCTTAAGACCGCTCATGTAGTTAGTTTATCGTTAAGGTGGAGTTGGGTGAGGGCATGGGATCTTGTACATATTGTAGGCCAAGTCCACGCCGTATTATTATTGCATATAAAAAAGAGTACCCAAAAAGTTTGGGCTCGGGGAATATGCATGTCTAGCTCATGTTCGATACGCAGCAAGACCAATCAATATATACTTGAAGCTAAAACTGTAAATATTAGAGTTAATTGGACAAATTATGGAATGCTAAGATTCTAACTACGTTTTGTTAACTTTATAAAATAATGTGTGTCCAGTATAGTTTTATGAAGATAAATGTATGGGGCATGTTGTGTGACATTTAAAGCTATCTCTTCACGATCATCTTGCAAGGGTCGCCAGAAAGGTACGTGGTAGGGCTGGGAGATCTAGACTCGATAGGATTTTCAGCTAAAGATGGGCCCATCAGTCATCATCAGGCCCATCCAAGCCCAAGAAACCAAGATATATATATGTGTGTGGCCTGACCAGGCCAAGATGTCACACCCAATATTGGTCCTCCCTCCCTGGACCGATGACTCCCTTCTCACGCCATTATCTTTTCTCATCATCGATTGATTACCTAGACGATGATAACACGATTGGTTAGATCATAAATTTATTGCAATTTGACTCAGTCGATTTGGGCCTTTTGTGGGCTGTTTTATATTCCATGATACTCATGTACGGTGGGTGTCTAGTGACACGCTTGGCGTAGTGATGTGTGATGCGAACATGGCCATGCCCTCTTCGTACTTTTTACCTCTTGTTCTCGTGAACCATTGAGGGTTTTGGAGCGGAGAAATTCTCAAATTGGCACATTCACTGTGGTTGTCTCACATAAAAAGCAAAGTTTTAATATCTCCCATTCACCTTATTTTCAAAAACCTTCAATCTATGTGGCGCAACCTTAGTTAATGTACGTACCCAACTTAATGTATACCACAATGAGCGCCAAATATTTTACTTTCGAGTCCGATGATATTGTTGAACCATTCTTATATTATATTATTTTTTGATGATAACAAAATTTATGATTATTATAAATAATATGAATATATTTATTATCAATTTTTAGGATTATTTTTTGTAAGAAATATCATATTTTCTCATTAATACAATATATGTTTACATTATCACTTCAGATTTACACTGAGTTTCAACTTCGTCATGCATGTTTTTATCATGATTTGTCGAAATTTACTTCTCTAATACGAAGCTAGCTTCGTCATATCCGAAATCTACTTCGTCATATTTGAAGCTGACATTTCATCATGTTTGTTTTTGTCTGATCAGTCGATGTCTCCCTTCGTCATATCTGCAGTTTACTGCGTCATATACGAAACTTCATTTCAACTGACTGCGTTATATTTTTACTTGTCAAAGCTCTACATCGATTACAATTATTCTATGCCTTCAATCACACGATTACTGTTAAACTTAAACATCGATTGCCGTTCAACTTAAACATCGATTGTTGTTTAACTTAAATATCGATTACTGTTATATTCTAACATCGATTGCTTCAGATATCGATTATCTTAAATCGATTGATGACCATTTTAACATCATTACTGGTTAACTTAAATATCGATTGTCTTTTAACTTAACTTCGATTGTTGTTAAACTTGAACATTGATTATATTTAAACATCGATGGTCTTCATAAAACATCGATTACATTCATAAACATCGATTGTCTTTATAAAACATCTATGCTTTCATAAAATATTGATTGTCTTGGACATCGATTTCTCATGCAGCAATACAGTTGTTTTCACATTATTTGCCTTTCTGAAATATTGATTGTCTAAGTAAATATGGATTGTTCTATACTTTCAATTGTTTCAAAATATCTTTAGTGCACAATGAAATTTCAAATGCAATACGACATTATTTCTTTGGATCTATGATCAGTCTTTTATGTTTCTTTTCCATCTTTGTTCTATCGATTAAGTGGAAACAGTTACCTATATAGGTTGAAAAGGAAGCTGGAAGGAAGCCCATTGTCACAGTTTGTTGCTGATCTATATGTTTGAGGCTCAACAGAGGAATAAGATATCATCCCGTTGCGAGAAGCTAAGAGGAAATGAAGCCATATTATCCATGGCACGCCAATTTAGCCTGTCAGAGAACATCCATCTGAAAGAACAGTTGAAGTCTTGAGCACCATTCAACTATCCACATGACCAAGATGCCTGAGATTGACATCTACTATAGATGTTATTCCATAAGGGACTGTTTGATATTAAAATAGATCGAGGAGATAAATTGAGATATGTTCAAAATTTGAGAATATTTTTATTTTATTTTCGATCTATCCCAATATCAACTATAACTTATAACTTCCGTGGATGATGGACAGTCTGAGCGTACGTTGTCCAGAAACAACTCATTTTGCCGGCCAGATGAGGCATATCTCCATCTCCATTGGGAAGAATTTAAAAAGAACGCTAAATTTTTTCCTTCCAAAATCTAATAGCCGATGGTTTTAACCGTCGGCTATCATGATTTTCCAACGGATTTCTAACATATACTAAAATCCATTAGAAATAATCTGATGGATTTTTTACGTCGAAAATTCTAAAAAAAAATCGACACAATTTGCTTCCGTCGGCAATTACAATGCATTTTTTGGTAAAAAATTGTCCAAAATTTATCGAAAAAGTTTCTACCGACGATTTACAATGAAAACGGTCTATCAAAAAACTCGCATTTTATCGTAGGTTCACTTGGTAAGAGGTGAAGACCTAAGTAGTCAAGTCTTGGACCAGTCAGATGTATGTATCTGGTGTGTAGTGATTCCACCTGGTAAGAGGTGAAGACCTGAGTGGTCAGTTGTTGGACTAGTCAGAGGTCTGTATTCTGATGTGTGATTCCACCTGGTAAGAGGTGAAGACCTGAGGGGTCAATTGTTGGACTAGTCAGAGGTCTATATCTGATGTGTGATTCCACTTGGTGATAGATGAAGACCTGAGATGTTTTGAATGTATCGTGGACGGACTGGAGGTCTATATCAAGTAGTGTAGTCTGGTTGATGTTCAGCAAGATAGTGAAAATCTCAAGGTTTGTTTCCTTGAGGACTGGACGTAAGGGTTGTGTGTGATCAACACCGAATCAGGATAAATAGTCGTACAGTGTGTGTGTCTGTGTAGATGGTTTATCTTATTCATATTAGTTATTTCTCTAAATCGCATCTAAACTCTGCAACATCAACCAAGTTTGACTCTGCTACTTTTATCTCTATCTACATAGATTCATATCCTGCTAAATCAATGAATATATTCAAATATTATGATTAAGACCTATTCACCTCCCTCTAAATCTCCATAGCTTAGGGTAACAGTGGGAAAGGCCATTGAAGGGAAAAAAGATCGCACCAAGCTCTAGAGACTTGTTGTTTTTTGATGTTCTTCTTAATTCATCAAAAAGATAAGTATTCTCTTGAGCTAAACATGATTAAATGATCTCATGGTAAAAGTATTATTAAATCCTTCTTGAATCATCATATTCGAATATATACCCTCAAAATCTGCATATTATATCCTATACTTATGATTATTTCAATTATTTAACCATATATATCTCTACCGTTTTATTCCATCTTTTACTAAAATCATAATTAAGTTAAAAGAGTAAAAAAAAACTTACTTGCTCTCTACAATTTTCTGAAAAAAAAATAATAATTTGTTTGCAACCCTCTCTCTATCCCTTTCTCTCTCTCCCTCCTCATTGTCAAGTCCCAACCCACCGAGCTCTCGCTCCTCATTGTTAGGTCCCAACCCCATCCGATCAACCTTACTAAATCATATCTCTCTCCCCTCTTGAAGAGAGATATTTAATACTTTCATCCCTTATTTAATAGTTACCTTTCACATGTAACAAAACATTTCTTCTATTTTGATATATTACTAATTATTATAGGGATTTGACTGATGATTTTTTTCTTTATTTCGGAGGTATAGAATATAATACAAAGATTTTAAAGCTATCCATTTATTTCTAGGGTATATATATAATTTTTCTAAGATATATTTATGCAAATATATTGTAACAAAACAACAACAAAGAGAGAGTTTAGGAGCATGATAATAGCAAGAGGAAAGTAGAAGTCGATCTATGCTGTAGGCTAATGATCAGCTAGCGGCCAGGTCAAAAGATGTCGTTGTTCCTTTTAAACCCAATTAACCAGATTGGCCGGTCCGAAACATTGCCCTGACCACGAGGCATAACTCGGTCAAACTCAGTTAATAACCCATCTGTATCGACTAAGACATATATGACTCCGTCAACACTAAATAAGTAGATCCATCAACCACCATGAAACCGATGTAACAAAGCCGGGTTATTAATTCCACACGATTTCGTTTTTCGGTATATTTTTGCCGTAGGCTAATGATCAGCCGCGATGGTGAGAAACCCCTTCTGGTGTGATGCCGTAGCCCCTCCTAGAGAGAGAGAGAGAGAGAGAGAGAGAGAGAGAGAGAGTTCTAATGTTTTGCCCAAACCCTGTATTCTCCTCTTTTAGTGCTCCAAGATCCACCTGCTGCTTTGAATCCACAAACCGAGTGGATCAGCACACAGAGAAGACCATTGGCGGAAACAACAGAGACATGCATACACGTACCCGGAGAGAGAATTAAAGTAGCTGCTTTGAAGAAGTAGAGACCACCCAGCCATCTGCTTCTCTCCATATCGCTTTAGCTCACAAAATAAATGAAGCGTTGCAGGTCCATTTGATTAGTTGTAAAATATGTAGCCATAGTTTTCTAAGGAAGAACATCTACAGAAAAATAAAAAAGTAAGTGCCTATTTGATATTTATGTAAATATTTTTTTAAAATAAATTTTTGATATTCATTTTTAATAAAATAAATTTTAAAAAATTTCGAGCACAACGGTCGCAAGCTCAGGTGCCATTTGATAAGTCTTATTGATATTAGTAGTCGATTGTCGGACACCAGTTGTTGATCGTCGAACGTCGAGTGCCTATCGCCACTGACCACTGTTTTGTTGTTTACAGGTTGCCACCATTGTTGTCTGGTGTCGGGTGTAGGTCGCTAGCAAGCCTTGTCTGACGTCGGACGCTAGTCATCGTACGGTAGCCGTCAATCACTGGTTGTTGGGCGTCAGGCACTAGCTGCCAGTAGTTGCTGTTGGCACCGCCACCACCGTCCCCAGTTGATTGTCGGGCTCCGGTGTCGATTGTTGGGTGCCATTCATCAGTGACTGGCCACTGGGCATCAGTTGCCTGGCACTGCCAAGCGCTAGCCACCCATTATCGCTTGCCGCCTCTACTACTGTCAGCCGCCAGTCAATCACCGTCGGCCGCTGCTACTATTGCCGACTGCCGTCAGTTGCAGCCAATTGCAGGACTCCAGACATCGATTGTTGTGCACCGGGCTCTGGATGTCAGGTACTGGGTGTTTGGTGCTGACCGTTAGACACTAAGAATGAGAGCAAAGACTGTAATCGCTCATAAAATTCTTACATAAAAACGAACTCGAAGAATATGGCTTTTAGGGTCTCACGAAAGATGCCAAAATCCATGAATTGTAGGTACAATATTTTCATAGATTAATTTTTTAAGGGTACCAAGTAAGTAATTATATAAAATTTTTCTTGAAAATATTTTCTTATATGAGATTTTAGGCTGAACCAAATAGCTAGACCCTAAATTTTGAGTTGGAGTTTGCGTCTTTTAACACGAGGATTTGGGAGTCTAGAAGAAGACATTGCACGGGAGGAGGAGATAAGAATTCATAATAAGAAAAAAGGTTGTCCAATCTTTTGAAATCCCACACTCAACATTCTCCTTTTCTTCCTGTTTTTTTTTTTTTTGCGCATACACTATACACCCACTTGGAGATGAAACTGCATGAAAATCCCCTCACATCTGTATTCACACATAACATTCAGAATGACATGTTCTTCTGTCTATATGGAGTTGAAAGTCTCCTGAGCAGAGGAAGAAGACAATGTTCCATGAACACCTTTTTTGGGGCAGAATGTTCCATGAATACCTTGACAGAACTTCTTAGTACTCATGCATGACATTGATTTTTATGTTGGAAGGGTATACTTACATAATCACACTTGCGAATAGATGTATGTATGCAAGAACGCCCATATTTTTGTTGTCCCACCTTTTCTTCTGGAGGATAGGAAAATTTTCTGGTACTGACTTGATACAGAACTAACAGAGGGCCTAAAATAAGTTGGCCATGACATTGGAGATTATTCTTGGGCATGGTAAATAATTTCAGCATGGTTTGAACTGTCACGGACAAGGAGAGAAGGCAAGAGAGCTTGGCTTCTCCGATTGTATTACCCATATGATGCAGTTTTCATATAAAAGAGTACATGCAGTTTTCATATGATGGCTAAATGGAAAACTTTGCATATCAGCGGCCTTGAATAGAAGTTGCTGTGAGCTCATTGATAGATGCTTTTGATGCACTAACATGCAGCAGACAGAACGGGGTTTGGACTTCTTTCAAATACAAAAGCTGGCTTCTTGGGCATTGGCAAAGTGCAAGCATCATTGTTTAGTGAGAAAACAACAGAAGACATGGTGGTCTGTCAGTTGCATCTTCTTGAATACACAACATTGCTAACTGTGTGCATCTCGGTACCTCAGTGGCCAAAGATGAGCTACTCAACATTGATGGGTCCAAGAGTTCGAAACCTCTGCCTCCTTCCCACATCTGCCATGCCTGCAGTTTTTATCAAAGCGTTCATAGGAGGAAAAAGATGCAGCATTAGTTGAAAGGGAGCACCAAACACAGTGTTTATTAATTGTGAGCACTCAAAAAATTTAAGTGTGTTGGGCCTCACCATGCTAGCCCAACTCTCCTCAAAACACCACCCAAAAAGACCCATTTCAGAGGCCCACATACCCCATGCAAGGAGGTAAGTATAAGCAAATGTTACACCTCCCAAAAGGTGTCCCAAAAATAGAAAAAGGTGTGGCTGCACAGGGAGGCTGAAAGGGGTGCTTTTGGGGTCTTCTAGAAGTTTTTTGGCCAAGGGAGAAGAAGGGCTTGGAGGACACGAAAGGGCCATCTTCTCCAAGGCTGGTGGCTGGTTTTTTTCTGCCCAAGAAAGGCTCCCGTGAAGCCCCAGGCTGCTGCAAGAAGAAGAAAGCAAAGAAAAAAAGAGAAGAGAAAAGGCAAGAGAGAAGAGGAAGTACCACTTTGATGAGTGGTCTTGTCATGAGAAGAGAAAAAGAGAGAAGAGAGGAGTGAGATGGCGTTGGCTTCTCTTCCCCCCTTATTTCTTTGAATATTTTTTACCTCTTTCCCTTTACATGATATGTCATTTCTATGTGTCCTCCATCTCCCCTTAATATGAATGCTTGCTTCCTTTGCATTTAATGTTTGTCTTACTCTCTTCATATGTGGCTTTGCTTTGAGTTTTTTTTTTATTTGCTTACATGGAAGAGAGGGCTACGGATGATGAGGAAACACCTCTTTACATGGCTGATCTCCCCTCACTCCAAGAGCATACATGAGACCCTCTATACACTCCTATGTCTCAATAAATGGGGATTTAGGAGAAATAGAGCTTAATGGGCCTCATGTAGGCCCTTGTGTATGGCATTTGCTCACTGTTTTGCTTATGAAAGCTTCATTTGACTGTTTTTTGCCCCTTAAAGGATTCAGATTTGTGTTGCTAAACAGTCCCTTTTGTGCATTCTATCATTGGGATATGCCCCCTTTGCTAGCCAAGAGGTTGAACAATCAATGTTCATGCATTCTTGCTTAGCATCCCATGTAAAAGGCCCATTAGATTTTCTATTTTGAACCTCCAAAATGCAGGTTTCTATTGTCTAGAACAGCTCATTTAGGTGCATTTCATCTTAAGGCATGACCTCCTTTGCTAGCCAATGATTTGGACAATTAATGTCCATGCTCAAAGCTTGGCATTGTATGCAATTGATCTCTTAAATCCTCTGTTTTGACCCCCTAAGAGTTCAGATTTTCACTGTTCAAAACAGTCCCTCATGTTTGCATATTTGCCTAGAAGTGTCCTCATTTTGCTAGCAATGGGTTAGACAATTAATGTCCATGCCCAAAGCCTAGCATCTTGTGCAAAATGCCCATTAGATCCATGTTTTGGCCTCCTTAAAACTCAGGTTTCCATGGCTCCAAAACAGGCCCGTTAAAGACTTTTGTGCTTAAGGGTGTGTCCATTTGCAAGCCAAGGGTTGAGCACTCAATGCTCATGCCCCCATACTTAGCACCTATAATGGACAGCCCAATAAGCGTGATTTGGGCGCAGAACCACCCCCTTCACATGGGTGAGACCAACTTCAAAAGTGTTGGCTCTTTGCTCATAAGAGAAGGGTTTCAGCTGTCAGTTATGTGGGTGGCCCTCTGATTCGGCAGCTCTGGACAGGCCTGCCGATTCGGCAGCCAGCACTACCCACCCTTGGCCGGACCATGGAAGCTAAGCCATGCTTCATGGGGTTCAAGCCATGGAAATGGACAATGGACCGATGAGAACCCATTTAAACCCGGGTTAGACAATGTGATGTCTATGCCCGGGCATATGGGCCCACACATGTCCCGCTTACCGATCGGTATTTGTGTGGTCATGGTGATACCCACCCCCACCAAAGGCTTGCCTTGGGGGTTTGTGCCATGTGTCATTAGGGTTATGTCATTATTTGACATACACCCTCTCTTTTGGTACTGCCTCCATTTTGGTGGGTGTGCCGTGTTCTCCCCTATCAATCAAGATAAGGGGACATGCTGCCGGATTTGCGCCGTGAAGGTCGAATCGGCAAGGGTCATTCTCCCTCTTAAAAAAGAAACCCCCAAGTCTAATGGAGTGGCGCCGAATCGCGAAAGAACCACGTTGCACACCTTTTAAAAGAAGAATAAAGAATAAGAGAGCCAATTAAAAGAATGTTCCATTATAAGGCAACAAATGAGCAAATAAAAGTATTCCACATTACACATGTTTTAAAAGAGCAAGAGATCAAATTAAAAAATCTTTTTATGATAAAAGTAAAAAAAAAAGGAAAATAAGCAAATGGGCCATCTCATGTTTTCAAAGGATCAAAAGTGAAACCCTTTCACGGTAAAAGAGCAAATGGGCCACCTCATGTTATCAAAAGACCAAATTAGAACTCCTTTTTTTTAACAAAAGATCCGAATGAAACCCCTTCTTGTAATAAAAGAGCAAATAGATCATCTCGTGTTTTTAAAAGAGCAAGAGACCGACTTAAGACTGTTTTTTTTCATGTTAATGAAAAGAATAAATGGGCAAATGAGTAAAAAGACTCAATCACATCTAAATAAAAGACCCGACAACCTCGAATAGGCATCGTATCTGCTTATCTCTCCGGCTTAACTTTTTGAGCTGCGCTTTGCACTGTTCATCGGATGTCTCCGTACAAAGCCATAAGACTTTCTATTTCTGGCGATTAATCAAGGGTTTTCCCCCCAGAGGGATGTAATTAACGCCGTTGCGCTCAGGCAACGACGGGATTCTGGTCCAGGACCCGACACTCACTCTCGTTTGACGAAGTCAAAACGGTGCGCACAATAGACCTAAAACCCTTCGACTCTCGGAGACAAACCACTTGGTTGTCACTTTGGTGACTGGCACGCCCGCGCTGTGCGAATTGTGGATTCATCTCACGTCACTCTTGCTCATGTAGCATCCGACGGACTTGGATTCGCAATACGCTTGCATCCATGAGAAAAATGAGAAAACATGATAAAAAAAACTTAAATACATTTTTAATAATCTATTAAATTTCCATTCCCACATTATTTATCGGACTTTGTATTACTCGAATGTTCAACACTAGTAAGCACTTGATAGATTGTAGCAAATTAAACTTACGTATCCAAGGAGGCTTTGAGAATTGCTGTCAGGATAAAATCTTGTGCTCTTTTTTCCGGTGATGATTTCCGAGAGTATGACCCCAAAACTGAACACATCAGATTTTTCTGAGAAGACACCATTTAATGCATACTCTGGTGACATGTAGCCGTTATACATATCATGTACAGAAAAAAAAAAAAACAATTAGAAAAAGTAACCACGAAGTTTGGGTTTTGATTTGAGATCGTTACTGAAGAAGACGTTCATATATGGTACAGGGGACTTACTATGTTCCAACTACCCTCTCAGTATTCGCTTCGTCCTGATCTGTTCGAAATGCTCTTGCCAACCCGAAGTCTGAGATTTTGGATTCATCTCGCTATCAAGTAATATATTACTGTCTTTAGATCTCTGTGTATCACACGCATTCTTGAGTTTCGTGAAGATAGAGAAGCCCATTTGCTATCCCTTTGATAATTCCAAAACGTTTCTTCCAGTTTAACTCGACCAATCTTGTTGAATCTGAAGGAAACTTCATGAAAATAATTAATTAGAACAATATAATAATTTAATTTGGTGATGACAAACGTAACATTAGTGGCACTCAGAAATCCTATGCCTAACTCACAGCATCTATTTTTCGCAAAAGTATAAAAGAAAAGAAAAACACCATGAGAGACCAATTACCAAAATAAACTTGTCCAAGCTTTTGGGGCATGTACTCATATATCAATATCTTTTCAGATTTATGCATGCACCACCCAAGAGTCGGACAAGATTTTTATGTTGAAGTCTTGCAATAAGTCTCACTTCGTTGTGAAACTCTTGGTAACCTTGTTTAGAGCTCTTGGATAGCCTCTTGACAGCTATGTCTTGACCATCCAAGAATCTCCCCTGAAGTAAAAGAAAAATCCAGGATTATAATTACAAGACACCAAAATGTGGACAGAGCATGATATGAAAAGCAGAGAACCAAATTGAGACCTTGTAAACTCTGGGCCAAAACCCCCCTGTCCGAGTTTATTTCACTGCAGAAGTTGGATGTTGCAGCCTTCACAGTTTTGAAATCAAACAAGGCCACATCTGGCATCTCCTTCTCACTTCTAGCTGAGCCCTGTCGCCGCACACTCTGTCTAGTTCTGCTCTTGCCCACTTCGCAACAGAGACAGTGTGATGTGTTAAGTCTTGGAGACTCCGAGGTTTAATCTGAAGTACGATAATAAAACAGAGTTACCTGTTGCTTTGCGCCTTCTAGTGAAGAAATAGCAGCAAATCCCCGTCAGAAGCATCCCAAAGGACAGAATCGGTATGATGATCCTGATCAAACGCTTATTCTTGTTTGGGATGACCCATCCTCCAATCGAGTGTGACCTTCTGCAGCTCAAAGAAAGAAACAAGGTGTGTGGATGTCGGATTTTTGTTCTGTGCACCCTAGTTGTGTCCTATGAGACAGATGCATACCCCTATATATAAAATTAGCATACCCAGTCCAGAAGCAGGAAGACGCACATAGAGATCCTCAGTTATGCGTGGAGCCTGTACGAGATCTTCCATTCTGCAAGCCAGATCAAACATCTCGATCCCAAGAACCTCGCGTCCAAGGTGTTCAACTCTGCATGAGCATAGCCTTGGCAGCCGCACCTAGCAGAGCACTCGGCCTCGCACTGCTGCATGCTCTTGTTCCACATGACGGAGAACCCATCCGGCAGCTTCAGCCCGAGGACCTTCACAAACTCGTCCGTCCCATCGCACTGCAGCTGGTGCCGTCTCACGCATCCGGCCGTGAAGTTGCCCCTCTTCCATTCCTCCGGGCTCCTGGGTTCGAATCCATCCAAGCAGCTGCAAGAGCTCTGGGCATAAGCACAGGCGCTGAATTGTCCACACCTGCTGTAGAAATCGCAGGGCCTTGTCGGGAGAGAACCAAGGTGACCCAGTTCTGCTGGCGCTCATCCCAGATAAAGAGCGACCAGATGCCTGCATAATCTAGAACAAACCTCGCAATCATGGAGTTCTCAAGCGTGTTGAAGGTCCATATGATTTCATCATCTTCCTTAACTGTGGTTCCGATTACGATGGAGGTGAGGTTTCTATACTGGAACGCTATCGCCGGTTTCCCATTCCACGGTGTCGTTCTCGCGTACATGTCTGAGCCCTTTAAGATGCTGAGCTGAAGGGAATTCTTGGGATCGATGGTCATCACGAACTGGCCGGGAAACGGGTCGGATTCGCCCTTCCAGGACGTCACTCTCGTGCCTACGCCGCTGCTGAGGTTTGATCTCAGTTTCATGCCGGGCACCCGTGTCAGTGGGGTGCTGGAAGCTCTGCCAGACGTCGACCTCGCCGCCGACGCCGTGCCTGAGGACGAGGTTGCCCGAGTCCAGCAGCACCGCGGAGGTGTTGCTGGGGATGCCCGAGAGGTTCGTGGACCAGACGGTTCTTCCCGCCGTCCAGCACCGCGATGTTGCCGTCTCCGGTTACGGCGAGGACGCCGGCGCGGTCCTTGAGTGGGTTCTCCCTGTTGGCGACCCATACCACCGTCCTCCCAGGAAGGTGGTTGTACCATATCCCGGCGTAGTGCAGGTTGGCAGCGGTGGAGTTCTCTGGCGTGAAGAAGCCCAATGCGAAGATCTGGCCAGCAGATACTATCGTCTGGTTCACCGACATCGCGCCCTGCGGCTATCTATCCGCCGGCGGCACAGAATAGTTGCTGGTGGGAAGATAATAACACGGCGGCTAAGACGGAGACAAGGAAGAACAGACCCATGACGCTGCTGCTGCTGCTGCTATGTGTGCCTCCCTTGCTCTTTCTTGAAGCTGGAACGGGAAGATCTCCCGTCCATTGAACTTATGGACCTGAAGCGTCTCCAGACTCCAGTGTCCACATCTCCCAGTTTCCTCCGCTTTGCTTTCCACTTGCATTAGGTAGAATTGGCTCTCCAAATCTGAGTTGTTTCACTGACCAAAACTCTTCCTGTATTGTTCTTTATTTGTCCAAATTACGAATGAGAAATTAATATTTATTTCAAAACAATGTGAATTACTTAGCAAATATTTAAGATTGAAGACTTGCCTTGCAATAAACATATATAGTAGCAAGCAATCTCAATTATTTGTTAAGTATAACTGTATAATACACACCAACTTATTACAAGAATGTGTCTTATAATAAATATTTTTCGTTGCAAATTAATTTTAAAAATTTTAATTTATAGATAAAAAAATGACAAATGGGCTTTAACGAAATAGACGTTAAGGATGACAAATAAGATTTGTAGTACAGATATATAGTAAGAATTTCTCATGGCTAAAACACCTATAGATTAATTCAATTATCATGAATAATGACTTGGTGAACAATTTGTGGAGATGTTTTTCCCAAGTCACCCAACGTTTGTTGGAAAAAGACTATTGAGATGGCTCTAGAAGATAGTTCTCATTAGCGGAGTCAAGTGAAAAGGAAAGCTGGATTGCGAAAGGAAGAAGGCATTGAAGCCGAGGCTATCTTCTTTGAAAAAGTCTTGTTGCAAATCAAAAATTTACAACAAGACTTGCAAATTCAACGGGGGTTTGCCACCTAACCCTAAAACCTAACCCCTTATAGGTTAGGTGATCTTGACATGGGGTATTATTATAATATCCCATGTCATAATGTGACAAACCCTTATTTTGTTTACAACACTTGTTGCAAATCAATGGTTTGCACCAAGTTGTTCTCATCTTTTTTGTGTTTTTTTACTTGTCCCAAATGTATATAAATAAGATTTATAAACATCATATTATTATTATAAGTTTCACCCATTTATATTTGAGATAGATGGTATTTGTTGGAGCCCAATACATGTAGAAAATCCCTCTCACGATATATCATCGTATGGTCTTCCTTCGTTATCTTTTTTTTTTCTTTTTTAAAATTTATTTGTTTTCCTATATATGCCTTCATGATCTATGTTATTAATTACACTTGGAACCCCCGTGATTTACTTTTTAAGTATCCCCATGTTCTAGAGAAATTTCCAAAGTACATTTTTCTCGTAGAAGTTATTGCTGACAACTCCGGACAGGATATCCTATAATGATTTGAAAAAGCTGCCGATTTTAATATTCTAAATAATAGTACTACAGCATTATATTTGCATCCGCCCATTAACAATCTTATTTTTCCCTATCTAATGGTGAAATCAGTGAATTAGTAGAAGATGGCTAGAGTGATGCCCAAAGGTTTGGAAAGTTGGGGAAATACTTTTCATATTAGTACATTTTTTTGTTTCTCCTACATAATTGCAGAACCAAATGTCCACTAATTATTTACTTGTGAATTGGAAATGCGTAGTTCACCAAAGCATCCGCCGACTACTAAGGGTTTATCGGGAGAAGATAAGAAGAAATGAAGATGGAAAGGAACTTAAGACTGTAATCGAATCGGATTCGGTACCAAAATATGAGTTTTTATACCGATTCTGGTAATTTTTTAAAGCTTCTGATTACGATGTAATCAGAATAGTCATTTTCTATTTCAATTACTGAAATTTTGATAAACTAATGTGCTCAGAGTGACTTTATTTTCTTAATTTATAGATAATTTATTAAAATAATTGATATTGATTTTGATTATTTTTCAATTGCAATTTCAATTCTGATGAAGTATTGGAATAGTGGATACCAATTCTGATAAAACTATTGGCGACACGGATAACTCCCTAGTCTAGGTCTGGTATGTTGGGATGGGCCACGTCTAAACATCCTTGGCTAGCGAGAACCATCTCTGGGTCAAGGTCGAGGTGCAGGGCCATCAAGTCTGGTGAGGCTCCCTCGAGGTTATGGCTCAAGAGAGCATGTCGGCCTTGATGAGGCTTGTAACGGCCCCAACACCCAGACCCACAGCTCCCTTCGAAAATCTGACCACCGGTACTGCACCCATGGGTCCGGAGACTCGGAAGGGCTAACAAACCAATCTAACAATATATGTAAGGGAAGTAAATGACGACAACAAGTACTAAAGTGTACTAACCAGTGAAATAAAAGAGTCCACCATATAGTACAAGTCTAGTACAGTCTCAAGTAATAAGTACAAGTCTCGTACAGTTACAAGTAATAAGTACAAGTGCAAATAAAAAGGGAATAACAGATCCCTCAGGGGCACACCCTAAGGGTGAATAACCAACTAGTATAAAGGAACGCTGATCAATGAGGGTGCCGTCTGCTACGGCCCTATCTTCTTTGCTCGCTGTGGAAGATGCCGCTGTGAAGTCTCACTTGAAAAGGGAGAATGAGCTTAACGAAGAAGCCCAGTAGGGACTACCAATCTCCCGCTGGTTCTAACAAGCAGAATAGATATACGGTTCATAAATGAAAGTACGTAAGTAAATCTATTCTACTAATAGAGTATATGCGGAAGCGAAAAGTAAATACGCGGCCATCAGTCTAAACACGTCGAGACTAGAACTCGTGTAAACTACGGCACTGGGACAAACCCCAAGGCTGCAAACACAAACAGAAGAAAACTGTCTGGCCGGAGACACTAGCCATAGACGACAATTACCACTAGTCAACCGGTCAGGAACACTTTGCATTTACCCTCGACCACTAGTCTATGCCTACCACCTCCCGTCGGAGTGAGACGTGGTGTAGTACCCCAAAAATCCATTAATTAAAAATTATAGATAAATTGAAATTTTATCAATTAATAAATTCAACCAATTAAAAAGGTACGCATTATTATCACATGCGTATAAAACCATATAAAAATTCCGTAAAAATAATATTTATACTTTAAATAATACTTTCTAATGACCCATCATTGAATTGGAACATAGAAAAATCATTTGGACTAAGTTTAAGAATTTATGCGACTTATTATCATAATTAAGGAATAAGTCGGAGAACCCATTATTTATGAGCCAGAGTGGGTTATAAACTAAAATAACCATGTGGGTAGACTTTAAATAATATGGGTTGATAGCTCATTATGATATTTAGACCAATGAACAATCTTGGCCCATGAATAAATTCACTAACGAAAAGATAATTAACCCATTAAGTAAATTAAGTATATTGGTTGTACAATTAAGTTATACATAAGTTACTTGGCCAAAAGTAAGATGCCAAATGAGGATGAAGGTTATCAATATTGGGAAAGTAATATTAAATTAAATTAAAATAAGAAAACAATTGAAGAATTGATAAATGGATTTAAATAGAATACATGGTGAATAATTCGAAGTACTTAAAAAGCCATTAAGACAAAATTAAGTATGGGTTGTATAAGTGGTCCAAGTATGGAATGATGGGCCCAAATGTGGAGAGCCCAATTTGGATGGAGATTAATTAAGCCTAAATTCGTACCTAAAAATACTAATAAATAAAAAGGGGTAAGATAATAATTATTTTAACTCCTAAATTATCTTTAAAAAAGTCCTAACCCTAGCCTAACTCAATAGGACTCTATCCTAATCTAAAAAGAGAATTTAGATAAGAGAAAATATGGATAAAAATAGATGACCTATATTAATAGGGAAATTCGTAATTTTAATATCTCTTAATTAAAAAGGGATCATTAAACATCAATATGACCCCTATTCATCTTAAAAAGAATCCTAGACATATATACCCAAATCCATTAGCCCCGATATTAAGTTCTCCCCAAACCAAATAGGTGGAATAATGATAGTAAAGGGGGAGATAAATAATAAATTCGGAGTTAATTAATTAGTAAATAGTTAAAGACTAAGATAAATACTAAATAAGTCATGTTTATCTCAAATAAGAGTCCCTAACCCATCTTAACCCCATTGGCCACGAAATTAGGCCTCTCCTTACCCAATTAGATAGATAATAGCAAGAAAAAATATGTGATAATTATGAAAATTCGAAATTAAATGAAAAGGAAAGATTTTAAGGTGATAAGGACTCTAATAAGCATTAAAACACCCAAGTTTCATCTCATCCCCCCCAAATCGTGACTGGAGCTTTGGAGACGAGTAGGAGGCGATCTAGAGGAAGAACTTGGAGAAGAAGGGGCTAGAGCTTGGCTTTCTTCTTCAGATTTTCGACTACAAACTAGGGTTTTCTTACTCCACGAAAAAGGTAGGCAATCTCTCAAGCTAAAATCGTGAAATAATTATCCTAGGTAGCCTTCATGTACCTCTTCAAAAGCCCTATGATTTCGTTGCATTCTGCTTATCCATTGGGCGAATTTATTTCATGAAGCCCTGCTGTACCGTGAACCCGAAATCTCATATTTTCTCTAATTCCTTGCATGTACTTGTTCCCATGCCATTATAAAATTCTCAGTTATACTACATCATACTAGCTTTCAAACGCCTTTAGTCTTGCTTGATTTCAATCTCCATGAGGGAGAATTAAATATTTGAATCCATGTCTGTTGCCTATACCCGACTCTTAAAATTTACCTTTAAACTCCGTGCATACTTGATTTCATATCATCAGAAAATTCTATAAAATACTAATTCGTTTTGGCTTTCAAACTCTTCTGGTTTCGTAATTTTTCATCATGTATTCTTCTCAAATTAATTCATGGAACTATGACTGCGCCTGTTTAGGTTACCGAAAACTAACCCGATCAATGCATGTCTAAAACTTGTATATTTTCAAATTAATCGTGCATGTTGATAGATATACATGTCTAGTTTCGTTTAAAACTGGTTTCGTACTTTTGGATCATTGTACTATTTTATATGGAATTTAGTACGTCCCTATATCACAGAGAGCTCGCCTGGGAAAAAGGAAAAAAGAGCAAACTCACCTGTTATCGCGACAGCGCGACCCGCCGCGATAACAGTGGGGTCGCGCCGGCCATTAACGTCGCGTTGAGAATGCAGCGGCCTGTGACGCCGCGATTCACCCCGGACCAAGCCAGACCGGCCAGGCCGTGTCGCGCCCGACCTCCCCGTCGCGACTTGAACCGCGACGGGTATGTCTGCCGCGTTTTCATGAATCCAACCAGAATAGAAATTATGTATATACCCTGTGTTTAAGCTATATACCCTTTAATAGCCATGATTAACTCATGTTATAGGTAATTCAACTTGGTAAATTAATAAATAACATTAATGATATAAATTTAATTATTTAAAATAACATTTGCACGACTTGTCATATCCTCAGATTTCTTTACACTTACACACACGTGACTTATTAATTGTCATTTGACCCTAATAATTTATGCAAATTAGCGAAATAAATGACTAAATTACCCTATTTTATTAAATACAATTATTTCTGTTTTACACGCGTTTTATCTACCATTACTGTTTTCCCTCGGCCTTCGAGCACTCGAGGCACGACGGACCGTTTTTACACACTTTCTCTTGACATGAACCACCTCTCCACCGGAATACTCTCGACTGGACTAGGGACTCCTTGTCAAGACCTCCGTAAGTCTCCTTAGCTTTGGCGCACATCCTTAGTCAACGAGCTGGTTGTACCTCAAAACGTTACACTAGGGATCAGTACGATCCAAGTCTTAGTGTATTCCTTCTTATCTTGGGTTCACGCCGGACACCTAACCCGTGTACACAACACGGCTAAGGGGCGGTTGTGACTTCTACCAGACTGCCGGTACCCGACCTAGTGCCGTGCAACCGTTACTATTGTGTGTTATCGTCGTTTTACGAAATTGTCCCTATCTCATCTATTCTCCATATCCTCTCATCTGTTCACGTTCTCTCTACTACTCTCATCTATTTCTTGGTACTCTCTTGCCATACAATTGATTGTCTAAATTAAACAAGCAAGTACTATATGTCAAAGCAATAGGGCCCAGTCTGGTCCTGGGAGGAGCTCCCAAAGAGTGCTAGTTCCTTGCAAGGGTTACATGATCAGGATGTGTACGGCATGCATCCAGCACCAGTTTACTATCTAGATTAATTTATGACAATCAATATATCAATCACTGTGCTATCGTTCTCTGGGTTGACAAGATGCTCGACCAGAGGTGCTATCTCTACTAGTGCACCGTAGTGCAACCATATACACTATTTCTTTACATTGCCAATCATTTATCATACTAGTTTTACAATATCCATGTTGAAAGTTTTATCATTCTTTTGCCATCATGTTCTATTACTCTCTTGACTATACATGATCGTTCTCTCTAGTTAACCTGCGTTACAAGACATTAATCACTTAAAGCATACTTGTTTACACGAGATATTAAGTCCTACTAAGCGTTCTCGCTCACCCTGCATTTTTGTTGTATGTGTTTCAGGTAAGTCAAGTGATGACCCTATGCACACCAATGGGAATGGACTGGAGTGATGAGCAACCCGGAGTCATAGTGATGGAGTGTCCTTAGTACCTTAGAGTATAGTTAGATGTTTGCTTAATTATCTTTTCCAGATGTAATTGGTGTTATTGAGCCCTATGTTTCGGCTCAGAATTAGTGGTTGTAATAGTTAGGTGATTTATCAATAAAATAAAGAGTTTATACAATTACTGTTCATAGTTGCTCTGATATTGCAAATGCTTGCGCAATTTATATTACCATACACGTTGTTCATGCCTCCCCGATTTATTCCGCTGCTAAATTGGCGGGGCATGACACGTGGAACTAAAAGTAACCACACACTGCTGTAGTTTGGCCGAACTACAGTCCCACGCCTGGCCTCACTAGATGGTACTGGAACCATATAGAGTGAGGTAATGAGAAGGACTAGCTGATCTGCATCGGAAGAACAACCAAACCACCTCAACATACGAGACTCAGTTAAGAGAGCTATACAAACGACTCTACGCCGTTGTCCCCACCATTTTCTCCTCGGCTACTAGAGTCCATAACTCGAGCACACCCATCGCCTGGAGAACTCTCTCAACCGACGCATGGGGACGGGGGGTCCCAGGTAACGGTAACAACCTCTAACGGAACAAGCCCTCAAGTGCCTAGCACCGGGTGAACGACTAGCAGAGGACCGTGCTAGGAATAGTGTGGATCGAGATGGCACTGTAGATGTTCTAGAGGGGGGTGAATAGGACTTATTTGCACTTTAAAAAAATTATCTAAAAATATATTACACTAATAAAATTATTAATACTTAGTGTAGTGTGTGAAACAAGTGTTAAGCTTTGCGGAAACAACCACACAAGTGCACAAAATATTTTATCATGGGTCGACCTTTCCCACATGGAAGTCCTACATCCAGTTCCCAAGTAACCACTTGGGATTTCACTAACTACTAAGAGAACTTGACCTTCTCTCAACCTGAGAGGTAATACAAACCCACTTGCATCCAAACAAGTCTTCCCTTTATCAAGGAGTATAAATTCCACCTACACAAGTAGGTCTTCCGTTCAAGAAGGGTATCACAGGGGAACAAACTCCCTGCTGGTTTCCTACAGAAAAATGAACACAGTGTGTGTTTGCTTAGAGGAAAGTAAACACAGAAGAAATTAGAAAGAGATGCAAATAAGAATTGGAAACTCCTCTTTCTGAATCTATGTGGGTGGACTGAGAAAGATCTTCAGTTACAAGGTGCCACCCAATAAGAATTGTAAGCTTCTTTACTTCGATTGTCTCTTTCACTCACCCTCCCTCTTTTCCCTGCTTGCACACTTCCAAGAGCCGACTCTGAGATGGCCCCCTTTCTTTGTCGTCTCTGCACCAACGCCGCCAAATTAAGAAAGAAGAGATGCTTCCTCCCCAAGAAAACCCCTCCTCTTTCCCAGACTGTCTTTTATTTTTTTGCCCATTTTTCTATTGTAGCCGTAAGGGCCCTTTTAAGGAGGGTGATGGTGGTGGTGAAGAATAACTTAAACTCACCTCTCCCACTTAAGATGGACCAAAACTCCCCTTTTAGTAATAGATGCTTTGGGCCTCTTAATTAGCCGCCCCGTCATGATAAACATTCCTCAAGATGCATGACAGAGTGAAGCTCATAATTGGACCACCCCACTTTGAAAATCCAGAGGCTACACCCCAGCCAAGTAATGGCAAGGTGGGTATTGAACTGGGGATACCTTTGCCAAAGGCAAAAGTTACGACTGTTGTGTCAAGTTAGTTGATAAGCTGTAGTGTTTAGTGAATCAGCTTTCTATATAATCCATCTAACATGACATTGCCTCGCTCTGGAAGTGTTAGAATTGGAAACAATTTGTAACACTTATTTCTAAGCGCACTAAAAGACACAACTAATAAAAATTAGCCACATCATCATTTGGAAGGCGAAAGTCAGAACACTTCGAGAGCTGTGGTGTGTTTTTAGAGTAACATTTTGTCAGAGTACACCATACAGGGTGTGCCATGTAGAGAGATGAGATATTATAATAATATCACTCTCTTGGTTTTCCAACTCTAAGGATCGGTGAGAAATGTTTTGTTTTTGTTAGTCGAGAGCCTAGCAGACGTGGAAGAGCTTCTAATTTTTTTTTTTTATTTTTTAAACCTGTGAAGAGAGAGAATAATATTTAATAAAGAGAGATAAGATATTTAATACTGTGTATATTGTTATATCATTTGTGTGTCTTATTCTATTATTTATGTATGTTATATAATTATTTGTGTATATTATTTTATACACATTAAATTTCTTTCTTATATTAAATATTTTCTCTCTTTTCATTAAATACACATATTTAAAAAAATTTTAAAAATACTGAGAGGCTCTTCCACGTCTCCTGTGCTCCGTCGTAGCATTTCTTAAGGATTGCACCTTCTTTGAATGTACAATAGTTGGTGTCCACTTTAGCGTGTTAAAAGTTATGTCCATACCATGGAGTGGTTCGCTTTCACTGGTTTCCGGTCTTCGTCCATCCCCCTTCGGGACATGGGCTCCTCCTTCCTCGTCCCTGCCCTTATCGTCCTCTTCTCATCTTCCCACCAGCTATCATTCTGTGCTGCCGGTGATAGATTAGCCGCAGGGCAGTTCATATCCGTGAACCAGACGTTAGTATCTGCCGGCCAGATCTTCGCCCTGGGCTTTTTCACGGCGGAGAACTCCGATGCTGCTAACCTGCTGTATGCCGGTATATGGTACAACCGCCTTCCGGGGAGGACGGTGGTGTGGGTCGCCAACAGAGAGAGACCACTCAGAGACCCAGCCGGAGTCCTCACCGTCACCGAGGACGGCAACATCGCCGTGCTGGACGGCATGGGAAGAACCGTCTGGTCCGCAAACCGCACGGGCGTCCCCAGGAATACCTCCGCGGTGCTTCTAGACTCAGGCAACCTCGTCCTCAGGCATGGTAATGGCGGCGACGACGTCTGGCAGAGCTTCGATTACCCTGCCGACACGTTCCTGCCGGGCATGAGATATGGAGTCAACCTCACCACCGGCGTAGGCTCGAGAGTGACATCCTGGAGGGACGCAGCCGACCCGTCTCCCGGACAGTTCGTCTTTACCGCCGATCCCAAGAACCCCCTGCAGAGCTGCATCTTCAAGGGTTCAGAAATCCTAGCGAGAATGAGGCCATGGGATGGGAAACCAGTTCAACCATTCGGGAAACCTGGGAATCCCAACTCTCTCCTTGTCACCAGGACAGTTAAAGGCGATGATGATATCTCCATCAGCTTCTACATGGTTGATAATTCCATGTTAGCGAGATATGTGTTAGAGTATACGGGCACATATACCAGCTCTATCTGGGTTGAAAGCTCGCAGAAGTGGGACACCATAGGTTCCTTCCCAGTCACAACCTGCGATTTCTACAACAGGTGTGGACCATTCGCAGCCTGCGTTTATACAAAGAGCTCCTGCAGTTGTTTGGACGGGTTTGAGCCCAGGACCCCGGAGGAGTGGAAGATGGAAAACTTCACGGGGGGCTGCGTGAGACGGCTCCAGCTGCAGTGCGACGGAACGGACAGGTTTGTGAAGGTTCCCGGGATGAAGCTACCGGATGGGTTCTCCGTCATGTGGAATAAGAGCATGCAGCAGTGCGAGGCGGAGTGCTCCACTAGGTGCCCTTGCCAAGGCTATGCTTATGCGGATCTAAGCTCTTTGGACGGTGGGTTCTCGGGATCGAGGTGCTTGATCTGGCTTGGAGAGATGAAAGATCTGGTGCAAATTCCCGCCCGCAACGAGGATCTCTACGTGCGTCTTCATGGGTCCCAACTAGGTAGCTATGCCCCTATTTTAACCTCTTTTGGATATCCCCTAAAATAGATGAACTATGCTCTGTTTTAATGTCTTATTTTGATTCCTATGCTCTGTTCATTCTTTTCCATTCGTCTAGTGTTATTTTGTGGAAATTTTTGTGTGTGTTGAGATCGGTAACAAAAACAACTTTTATGGTGAAAATTTTGGACCAAAATTACCAGGTTTGAATTGTCGTCCAATATAGTGAAAGAATAGTCCAGGATTAGAGAGAGACAAAAATGCTATTATTTTATAGTAGTGGAGTTTTTATCCAGTCATCATTTTAAAGAGTTGAGTTGGAAGGTCAATTCAATAAATTTTAACATGGTATCAAAGTCCGTGTGATTTCGGCCAAGTAATTCAAATTTATGGTCCACAAAACAAAGACTGAAATCAATGACGAGGTTTAAGACTGAATATTCAATAGATTTTAAGGAGAATTATCGATTAATCTCTATTTTTTTAGACTAAGTTTTCGACTCTTTTAAAAAATTATGTAGTTACATATTTATGTCAGTGATTATAAATATATAAGTCAGGGATCTAAAAATAAATCTCTAAAAAACAAATACTTATTGGTAATTGATTGTCCCAAGATTTTAAGCCACTTCAGACGCTTTTTGCTTTTCCCTATTGTGCTGCAGAAGGTAACAAAAATCTGATCAAGATCGTAGTACCCATTCTCTCTCTTGGGATGCTTTTCACCGTGATTTGCTGCTATTTCTCCATTAAAATGCACAGATCAAGAGGTAATTCTGCCATATTATTGTACCTCAGGTTAAACCTTAAAAAGTGATTTGAAAGAAACTTACATATTGCTCCTGTGTCTCCGTTGCAAAGCGGGTAAGAGGAGAAGTAGAAACATAGTACTACCCTCGCAGGGCTTCGGCATCACCAGTGCACTTGGAAGTGAAAAGGAAATGCCAGATGCTACCTTGTTTGATTTCAAAATTGTGAAGGCTGCTACATCTAACTTCAGCAGCAAAAATAAGCTCGGAGAAGGGGGTTTTGGCCCTGTTATAAGGTCTGAATTGGTTCTGCTCTTTTCTGATTATGCTAGTACTGGTCTATAATTGTAATCCTAGTTTGTTGTTCTTTCCAGGGGTCATTCTTGAGTGGTCAAGAGGTAGCTGTTAAGAGGCTATCCAAAGGCTCTAAACAAGGCTACCAGGAGTTTCACAATGAAGTCAGACTCATTGCAAGACTTCAACACAATAATCTTGTCCGACTTCTGGGTTGGTGCACCCATAAAGATGAAAAGATATTGATATACGAGTACATGCCCAACAAAAGCCTGGATAAGTTTGTTTTTGGTTTGTCTCTTTTCCTAGCTTGCGAAGTCAAAAAAAAAAAAAATCCTTCTTTTGGATATGTATAAGCACAAGCTTTGATACTCCTAATTTAACCTATATTCTTCTAGATAATCCTTTTCATCACCCTTTTATTCAGATGCAACAAGATCGGCAGAACTAAACTGGGAAAAGCGTTTCAGTATTATCAAAGGCATAGCAAACGGCCTTCTCTATCTACATCAGCACTCAAGAATGCGTGTCATACATAGAGACCTAAAGACAAGTAACATTTTGCTTGACAATGAGATGAATCCGAAGATCTCAGACTTTGGGTTGGCAAGAACATTTCAAACAAATCAAGAGAAAGAGAATACTCAGAGAATATTTGGAACGTAGTAAGTCACTGATACAATATTGAAGGTTTCTCTTAGTGGACGGTGTTTAAATCAAAAGGCAAATTTCTTAAGTTTCCTTTTCTAATTGATTCTTTTCCTACCGATTGTGTGCAGTGGCTATATGTCCCCCGAGTATGCAATGAATGGTGTCTTCTCAGAGAAATCTGATGTGTTCAGCTTTGGGGTCATACTCTTGGAGATCATCATAGGAAAAAGGAGCACAGATTTTTATCCCGACAGCAATTATCAAAGCCTCTTTGGATACGTAAGTTTAATTTGCTACAAGTTGTACTAAGTGCTTGTTACTGTTGGACATTCGAGTGATACAAAGTCTGTTAGATTAACAAACACTATGTTTAGTGGTCTCTTCGACTAATGTTGTATATTTTTCTTCCTATGAACACTTTGATGACAACTGCAGCAGCATGGCAGATGTGGGAAGGTGGCAAAGGTTTGAACTCCTAGACCCATCAATGTTAAGCAACTCATCTTGGGCCACTGAGGTATTGCGATGCACACAGTTGGCAATGTTGTGCATTCAAGAAGTTGCAGCAGACAGACCCACCATGTGTTCTGTTTGTTCTCGCTGAGCACTGATACTTGCACTTTGCCAGTGCCTAACAAGCCAGCTTTTGTATTTGGAAGAGATCCAAAGCCCATTCTGCCTGCTTCACAAGACGGTACTTCAAAAGAATCCGTCAACGTGCTCACAGGAACTTCTGTTGAAGGCCGTTGATAGGCAAAAAGTTCCATCTTCTCCTATCCAACAATATTATTTACTGTATATTCCCTCTCATAGATCGTAGCCAGGGACATTTATGACATAATATTAAAATTCTTCGACTTGGAATACGTACCGTAGGACCATCATGAAGAAAACATTTCTCCTCCAAAGAATGTCAATCATGGGGAAAATGTTATTTTTGTTTTGATATTCTTTGCCATACATTCCATTGCTCTTATTTGTTTCTGTATCAACAAATGCTGCTAAGGCCCGCCCCTTAAAGAGCACCTTAAGACCACTCTTGAAGTTTTGTTTATCGTTGAGCTGGAGCTGGGCGAGGGCGTGGGATCTTGTACATGATATATCTTAGGCCAGGTCCACTCCTTACTGTTTCGTATAAGAGACCCAAAAATCTTGGGCTGGGGGAGCATGTCTAGCTCATGTTCCATACACAACAAGATGAATCAATACTTGAAACTAAACTATAATCATCAGAGTTAATTTGACATTTTATGGAATGTTAAGATTTTTAAGTACGTTTTGTTAACTTTATAAATAAAATATGCCCAATATAATTTTATATAGATAAATGTACAGTGGGTGTCCAGTAAGAACCTAGGCACAGTGATGCGAACTTCTTTTTTTTAGGTTATGTCAATTAGTTTAGTCTTTGAACCGTTATAGAGAGGTCTTGAGTTCAATACTACTCAAAATTAACATTTAAATCTTGAATATAGTCAAATCTTAATAAACCTCCTTAAATTATGTTAAATTTGAATATTGAACCCCCTATCTCGATGAAACTTCCAACCAACAATGATGCGAACATGATCATACCTCTTCGTCTTCTTCTCCCTAGCTTGTTCTCGCAAACGAGGGTTCTCGAGCGGACAAATATTTAAGTTTGGGTATATCTAGTAGAATTGTACTATATGGAAGGGAAATTTTTAATATCTTATCTTAGTTCACTTTTTTAAAACATATATCCATGTGGCACAAATTTAATGAACGTGTCTATTATTGCACACCAATATTTTCTTTTGAACTAGTTCGACATGGGTTGTAGTAGTTACTCAGCTTCTGTAATGTCTCAACGCGGAATATCGGAGCGAAATTACAGTTATTAAATAGTATAGAGCGATAAATAAATGACAAACTATTGCACAATTGAAATAATATCAAATAATCTCCAATTTCATTAATAATCCATCAAACACCATGATCTAACTATTACATCAACTGATCAAAGCCATAATTAGGGCCTATAGTACTTTATTCAAATCCAACTAATACATGAGGACTAATTAACTCATAACTCATAACTATAGTAACTAACTACAATCAAATTGTAGTACCCCGAAAAATTCATTAATTAAAAATTATGGATAAATCAAAATTTTATCAATTAATAAATTCAACCAGTTAAAAAGATACGCATTATTATCACATGCGTATAAACCCATATAAAAATTTCATAAAAATAATAGTTATACTTTAAATAATGTTCTATAATGACCCATCATGAAATTTGGGCACAGAAAAATCGTTTAGACCAAATTTAAGAATTTATACAATTTATTATCGTAATTAAGGAATAAGTCAGAGAACCATTATTTATGAGCCAAAGTGGATTATAAATTAAAAATAAATATATGAGTAGACTTAAATAATATGGGATGATAACCCATTATGTTATTTGGACCAATGGACAAATCTTGGCCCTCGAATAAATTCTCTAATAAAAGAATAATTAAAAATCCAATAAGTAAAGTAAGTACATGGGTTGTACAATTAGGCTCACATGAGACATTGGGCCAAGAGTAAGAGCCCAAATGATGAAGATTAGAAATACTGACATAAATAATATTGAATCGAATTAAAAATATGAAACTATTTGAATAAGTGTGATAAATAGATTTACATAAGGATAAATGGTGAATAATTGGAATTAAATTAATACACATTAAGTTAAATTAGTAATGGATTTTATTAATGGTCCTAACATAGATTGTTGGGCCCTAATATGAAGAGCCCATCATGAGAAGGGAGTTAATTAAGTGAAATTCGGATTAAATATAGTAATAATTAGAAAAAGGGATTAGATAAATACTAAATGACATATATAAATCCCTAAAAAGAGTCCTAGACTTATCCTAACTTATTACCCATGAAATTAGATCTCTCCCCAAGCCAATTAGTGGATAAATGCTAGAATAGGGGGAGATAAATGTGGAAATTTGGAGTTAATTAATAAATAAATTAAATAAGGGTAAGATAAATATTAAAAAGGGTTATAAATGTCCTAGAAAGAGTCATAACCTTACCCAAACCCTTTACCATGAAATTAGCCTCTCATCTATCCTATTAGGTGGGATAATGCAAGAAATAAGGAGATAAATAAGGAAAAATTAAGAGTTTGAAGGGAAAGAGGAGTTTTAAGAATTAAAGTAGGACTCTTAAACCAAGCCATACACACCCTAATTCGACCCTACCACCCCATAGATCATTGATGAAGCTCTAGGGGACGAAGAGAGGAGTTGAGGACGAGAGGAGCAAGAAGGAAGGAGCTTGGAGCAAGAGGATTTCATCTTCTACCTCGTCTTCAAGCCATAGGATTTCTTAAACGCATGAAAGGTAGGCAATCTCTCAAGCAAAATTCGTGTAAAAATTATCCTAGGAAGATTTCATGATCCCATACAAAAGTCCTTTGGTTTCGCTCTATTTCGATCTTCCATGAGGGAGAATTATTTCTTGAAGTTCTATCAGATCCATATTCTTGACCCTTCATGATTTCTTTCAAACCTCATGTATACTTGATCTCTTACAATGATAAAATTCTCAAATATACTAGATCATATTAGCTTTCAAAGGCCCATAGTTTTGCTCTATTTTGATCTCTCATGAGGGAGAATTAATTCTTTGAATCTCTATTAGATCCATGCATCCAACCCTTCATGTTTGCTTGTGAACCATGTACATACTTAGCTTCATACCATGAGAAAATTCTCTTAAATACTACATCTTGTAGCTTTCGAACGCCATGGTTTCGAAATTTTTCATCATGTATCCATTGTTAATTAATTCATTGAACCTTAACTGTGCATGTTTAGGTCATAGAAATTTCACCCGATCCAAGAATACCTAAACCTGTCTATTTTCAAATTAACTGTACAGGTTGATAGATCTATGTGTCTACTTTCGTTTAAAACTAGTTTCGTGATTTTTGGATCATCGTGTGATTTTACATTGAATTTACAAGTACCCTATATCAAACAGGATCCGCCCTAAAAAAATAGAAAAAAGGGTCGGACCCTTCTGATATCGCGACGGCACCAACCGCTGTGATATCATCCGGGTCGCTCCCCGCTGTCACATCACATTGAGAATGCGGCAGACAAAGCTGCTGCGATATCCACCTTGAACCGGGCCAGACCGGTCAGTTCGCTTGTCTCGCCCATCCGCCTTGTCGCGACCTGGAGTCGCGAGGGTACCCCCGTCGCGTTAACAGAAAAATAGCCAGAACCCGAAATTGCTTATATACTGTGACGGAATGCCTCGGCCAAGCCCGTTAAACCAATAACGCACTTGATCCGAGTCCGCCTCCCGCGAACGGGCCGAAGCCTCGCAAGGGAAACCAAACCACAGTCTGTGTAAACATAAAGGAACACACCACATTTCATATATAATTTTTCACAATTTACATAGCCATATACCATTAAAACTGTAAAGATGTACAAGAGTCTGGGGCATACCCCGAGGTACAACAAAAGAAAGTAAACAACTACAAAACTACAGGGCTACACTGCTGGAGAACTACTCTGCTGGAGGTACTGACCCTGCTCCGCTACGACGCGACCCAGAACTGGACGTCGGACGGGAAACGTCCTCCTCGCCCTCACCTGTGGGGGTAGGGGTGATCCTCTCTAGTCACTGGCTCAGTAGGGAACTCCCCCAAAGCCGAACAAACCACAAACCATAGGTACGAAACAGTAAACAGTACCAACAATATATAAAACAGCTAAGCAGGTAAGTAAAGCTGTAAAACTACTCACCGTCTGCCGACTACGAGAAACAACTGTAGTAACTAAACGGCAAACCCAAACAGGAGTACAAGCCAAAGTAGATACAGCCAACACGAGCCACGTAAACTGGTTCGCGACACCAGGAACTGACTCGGACACTAACACAGGTCTACCTCTCAGTCTCGCAGCCACAGACGAAAGGTCCAGCTGCCGCTCCACGTAAAAAAACAAGCAACTGTGGAGACCAACTAAACCACCACAACCTGCGGACCACACGGTCACATGCCCATGCCTGACACCTCCAGAGACCCTGGCCTGGGCTCGCTAGAGTGAGGCACTGGTAAAGGACTAGCTAGGGTTCAGTGTCGACTACTGGTGTCCGTACCCCCAACTACGAGCGCGCTACAAGTGACTAAAAACACCACAACTGTCACTGTCCCACTGTCGTCTTTCCCTCAGCCGGACGTGCAACTCTACACAAGAGTGAGGGTGTCCAGGTCAAACGACACAGACCTCGACGGCACAACACAAGTACCGGGACAAAGCCCCGAGCTAACAGCCTGGCTCACAAAGAACCTGGGGCACCCAACTGGAGAGGTAACCACGGTAGGCGTCGTACTACTCGCCCGTACACAAAACCACGTGCACGTCACACACAAACCACGTGAAACCTCACGTAAACCACAAGTAACCACGGTCCACTACACGTGAACCCGACTGACTTGCGTAAACACACGCAATCACTAAAGTAAATAGCCAACTGCATACTTTGTATGCTAAACACAAGAATCGTGTGCACTCAGTGCACCTCATTGTTAATACACATGAAATGACAATAAATACTCTAATTAGCCATTTCTGCTCATATAGGAGTAGGCGGCCACATCGATTGCCGCTTACAGGAGTAGACAGCAAGGTCCCTGGCCGTCAACCTCCTGGCTGAAGAGCTTGGCGGCAATCGATGTTGACGCCAAGTTCTCCGGCCATAAACCCTGCAGAAACCCTAATCCGTCCTGCGGTTTTCTAACTGTTCTAACTACTGAAAACATGCAAATGCATACCCTCTAGCATATCAGAACCCAATGCAACCCGTTAAAACATGATTCGTACAGTAAACTACTCAAACCACCCATTATCCCGTATGGTGTAACTCTATCCAAACATGGATTATCATGCTGATTCAGGTGATTATGATGTATTTTAATGGTTCCACGGAGTTTAACGGGTTCGTCCCCTACCTCAGAACGCGTTAGAATCCCCCGCAATCTCCCGATCACGCCGAGCCCTCCGCGAGCTCCCACGGAATTGCACCACGCCGCGACGTTTCCTCGCGTAATTCAACGACGCCGCGCGTTCTACGATCGTCCAACTACTCCTCGATACATGTTAGAAGCTTCAGAAACTCCGGGGCGCAAGCTGGGGCAAGAGGGAATAGGTGAGCTGAGAGAACTGCCTCGGGTGAGCCTATAACCTGCAGAACTGTCAGGTTGGCGTCAACCCCCATGACGCTAACAGCCACCGCCTGACTAAACGTCCACACATGCTGCCGTTAAGTTCATCAGTAAACGTCCTTCAGCTGGACGTCAACCAGTCAGCGGCAACCCCATGGCCGCCAACTCAGACAGAACAGCAGCATGTCCTATTCCAATTCAGGACCCACCCTGCTCTTCACCTGCTCAAGCCACGCATCACATTACACATTCTACACAATTAACTCACATGGCCTCACAATGGCCGCCACATTCACAACACACACGATCCACTTGGATCCGAAAGGCACGCGACGTTACATTACTATCATCTAAAAAGAAAATTTCGACCTCGAAATTCATAACACAACACAAAGTCAAACGACTTAAACATACATAATTTTACAAGCACTATCATCTAAAAAGAAAATACAAAACTATACAAACAGATAGGGATACCTTTAGCCATTTCAGCGGCCAACTCCCAGGTATCCTCACCACCCAACCTATTTTCCCATTCACTTTAACCAACTCAATTTCTTTATTTCTTAGCTTCTTCATCTTTCGATCTGTGATCTGCACCGGATATTCAGGCATGGTCATATCCGGCCTCAGGTCACCACCTTGATACCTAATTATCTGAGCTGGATCTTCAATGCATTTCCTTAACATGGAGACATGGAAAATATCATGCACATCTGCAAAATCAGCTGGCAAATCCAGCCTATAAGTTGTTCCCCAATTCTTTCAATTACCTGAAAAGGTCCCACATACCTCGGACTCACTTCCCACTTTGCCAAAATCTCATAATGCCTTTACTCGGGGAAACTCTCAGAAAAACAAAATCTCCCACCAAATGAAGTGGTCTCCTCCGCACATCTGCATAACTTTTCTGTCTACTTTGAGCTGCTTGCAATTTTTCTTTGATAAGCTTCACCACTTCCGTGGTTTGCTGAATCAATTCAGGCCCTACTAATGCCTTTCTCCCACTTCATGCCAGTTCAATGGAGTTCTACATGGCCTTCCATACAAAGCTTCATACGGTGCCATTCCGAGACTGGTATGATAACTATTATTGTAGGCAAACTCAACCATTCCCAAATGATGCTCCCAACTGCCTCCCCAAACTAAACAACAAGCTCGCAACATATCTTCAATTGTCTGTATGGTCCTCTCTGTCTGACCATCTGTCTGGGGATGATAAGCGGAGCTATACCTCAACTCAGAACCCATCACCCTTTGCAAACTTCTCCAAAAACCAGAAGTAAATCTTGGATCTCTATCTGATACAATAGTCTTCGGAATACCATGCAGTGGAACAATTCTTTCAACATAAACATTTGCCAATCTGTTCACTGTCCAAGACATACTTACTGCCACCAATCTGCAAACTTGGTCAATCTGTCAACAAACACCCATATTCCATTATGCCCAGAACTTGTCCTTGGTAAACCTGCCACAAAATCCATTGCAATATCATCCCACTTCCACTGTGGAATGGGTAACGGTTGCAACAGACCTCTCGGCTTCTGATGCTCTGCTTTAATTTGTTGACAAACGGCACACCTTGCTACAAATTCTGCTATTTCTTTCTTCATATGAGGCCACCAAAAATGCTTTCTCAATCATGGTACATTTTGGTACTACCCGGATGAATAGTGTACCTAGATTTATGAGCCTCTTCTAAACTCGCTGTTTCACCTCTTTTTCTGCATGAACAAATAACCTGCCTCGAAGCCTGACTACACAATTATCATCAATAGAGACTCCTTCCATTTTCACAATATCAGGTAAACCCGCATCTGCTCTCTAAGCCTCAATAATCTGCCAATACAAAGACGGCTCTATAGCACTAGCAGCTAGAATTGCCCGACGCTGACTGCTGGGTACATACAAAGAATTCTCTGCTACCTCTTCATACAACTTCCATTCTTTAATCATCATTAAATTCATATATGCTTTCTGCTCAAGGCATCAGCTACAACATTGGCCTTACCCGGATGGTAAGCCAAACTGAAATCATAATCCTTCAAATACTCAACCCATCTGCGCTGGCGAAGATTTAAATCTTTCTGCGAGAAGATATACTTCAAGCTTTTATGATCTGTGAAAATCTCAAATCTTTCGCCATACAAATAATGCCTCCACATTTTTAAAGCAAATACAACTGCTGCAACTCCAAATCATGAGTGGGGTAATCTCTTCTGCTGGCTTCAATTGCCTGGACGCATAGGCTATCACTTTACCATGCTGCATAAGCACTGCGCCAAGACCTCTCCTTGAAGCATCAGTATACAGCACAACCACCACTCCCTGCCGGTAATGTCAATATAGGAGCTGATGTAAGTCTTTTCTTCAATTCCATGAAACTTCTCTGACATTCACCGGACCACACAAAAGGCACACCCTTTCTGGTCAGTCTGGTCATAGGTGCTGCGATCTTAGAAAAATCTTGAATAAAGCGCCTATAATAACCTGCCAACCCCAGAAAACTTCTAATCTCGGTTATTGACTTAGGCACTTGCTCTCATTACTGCTTCCACTTTACTCGGGTCCACTGCAACTCCTTTAGCTGAAATAACATGACCCAAAAACTGAATTTCCTTAACCAAAATTCACACTTACTGAACTTGGCAAACAATTGATTATCCCTTAGCAACTGCAAAGTAAACCTCAAATGAGCTGCATGCCCTCCTCAGATGCTGAATAAATTAGAATATCATCAATAAAGACCACAATAAATTGATCTAAATACGGATGAAATATTCTATTCATCAGGTCCATAAAACCTGCAGGAGCATTAGTCAACCCAAAAGGCATTACCACAAACTCATAGTGACCATATCTGGTTCTGAACGCTGTTTTATCTATATCTTCTTCTCTGATTCTCAGCTGATGGTACCCGGACCTCAAATTAATTTTGAAAACACTTTTGCTGATTGCAACTGATCAAATAAATCATCTATTCTTGGCAACGGGTACTTATTCTTAATGGTCACATCATTCAACTTTCTATAGTCTATACACATCCGAAAACTTCCATCTTTCTTTTTCACAAATAAAACCGGCGCTCCCCACGGGGAATGACTCGGTCTAATAAACCTTTTGCAACAATTCTTCTAACTGCTTTTTCAACTCTTTAAGTTCTGCTGGTGCCATCCGATATGGAGCTTTAGAAATCGGCATGGTACCTGGCAGCAACTCAATAGAAAAGTCCACCTCTCTATGTGGAGCTACCAGGCAAATCCTCAGGAAAAACATCAGCAAATCCCTAACCACGGGAACTGCTTCTACTGGCTGACTGGCCTCTACCAAACTTACCGAAGCTAAGTAAGCCACACACCCATCATTAATCAACTTTCTAGCTTTAATTGCAGAAATTAGAAACTTGGAGGTATAAAAAGGCATACCTTGATATTCAAACTCTGCACCATTAGGATGACAAACCTGATCCTTTTCTTTCTGCAATCTAGCATTGCTCCATACATCTCTAGCCAGTCCATACCCAGAATGATATCATAATCTGACAATTGCAGGGCATACAATCGACCCGGCATTTGGTTCCCTTCAATCATAACAGGAGCTTCATCTATATAACTCGAAGTGAGCAAAAACTCACCTGAAGGAATCTCTACCACTAACTCACAAGACTTCTCTTCTAATGGGTGAGCTATGCAATCCAGAAATTCTTCGGAAATAAAAGAATGAGAGGCACCCGAATCAAATAAGACTCTGCTGAATATTCATAAAGAGGTAAAGTACCTTCTATCATATTTGATGCCTCTGCCTGGGCTCGGGTGATAGCCATAACCCGGCCTCTCCCTTGCTGCTGCGGTGCTCCTCTGCCACGACCTGCCTGTGGCTGCTGGAACTGCTGAGGCTGCTGCTGCTGCTGCACACCTCTGCCATACCCATATTCCCTGCATAGGGACAATTGCGGATCAAATGTCCCGGCTGATTACAATTATAACACCGTATCCTGGAGGAACTATAGGCTGCCTGGCTGTGCTCTGCTGAGACTCCTCCACCTCAGGCCTACCACGGCCTTGCTGGAACTGCGGACGACCTCCCCATCCTTTTCCTTTTCCTTTAAGTGCTTGCTTTAATTTCTGCCCCCACTTCCCAAAGCCTGATGAAGAAGGTCCTGCTGGTACCTTGCCCTTGCTTGCACCCACTGTCTGCTGCGGTAGCCGAAAACTACCTGAACCTGACTCACCCGCCTGGCGAGTCCGGATAGACCTCTCTAAAATAGCCGCTCTTTGCGCTACCTCTTCCACTGTCTTACACATAAGGGGTACTATTGCATTCTACAATTCCACTCTCAATCCTCTGATAAAATACTCAACCATCATGTTATTATTAGAAACAACATAAGGTGCATAACGGCTGAGTGCCATAAATCTCATCTGATACTCTAGAACCGAAGAGTTACCTTGCTGAAGAGTCCGGAATTGCTCTCTTTTTACTGCTGCACTTGAATCGGAAAAAATGTGTCATTAAACACTTCAAGAAACTCCGACCAAGTGATGGCTTCCTCTGTCCTGCCTGCGAAGGTGGTCTGCATCTTCAGTCGCCACCATTCTAAAGCAAAACCCCTCAACTGATAAGCAGCCAATACAACTCTGTCTGCTTCAGGACACCGCATAGTCGCAAAAACCCTCTCAATTTCATGAACCCAATGCTCAGCTGTATCTGGATTCGGCCCTCCTGAATAAGTAGACAGCTGCAATCTCAGAAATTTCTCCCCCTGCATCACTGGTTCTTCAACTAATTGCACTGGCGGTGGTGGTGGCACAGGTGCTACAAAAGGTACCTCCACCCTCGGCAGAACTGGAGCAACAGGTACTGCCTCTCCTTCCCCAGGTGGCACTGCAACTGGCGGTACTGGCGCCTCCTGATCCATTCTTGCTCGAATATCCGTAGGCTTTCCCAGATTCTCTCTATCATTCGCTGGGTGCTTTCCTCCGGATCATCTCCACCACCACCCCAATCTCTCCTATCAGCCATTTCAGAGATTTCTACATACACAAAATACTAGACAAAAATCAAAACCACAAATTATCGAATATCAGGGTCTTTACCAGCAGTGTATAATGACAGAAATAAGGCTATGTATCTTTCTATTCCTTATATTAACACGGACCTTGCTCTGATACCAACTGTGACGGAATGCCTCGGCCAAGCCCGTTAAACCAATAATGCACTTGATCCGAGTCCGCCTCCCGCGAACGGGCCGAAGCCTCGCAAGGGAAACCAAACCACAGTCCGTGTAAACATAAAGGAACACACCACATTTCATATATAATTTTTCACATTTACATAGCCATATACCATTAAAACTGTAAAGATGTACAAGAGTCTGGGGCATACCCCGAGGTACAACAAAAGAAAGTAAACAACTACAAAACTACAGGGCTACACTGCTGGAGAACTACTCTGCTGGAGGTACTGACCTGTTCCGCTACGACGCGGCCAGAACTGGACGTCGGACGGGAAACGTCCTCCTCGCCCTCACTGTGGGGGTAGGGGTGAGCCTCTCTAGTCACTGGCTCAGTAGGGAACTCCCCCAAAGCCGAACAAACCACAAACCATAGGTACGAAACAGTAAACAGTACCAACAATATATAATACAGCTAAGCAGGTAAGTAAAGCTGTAAAACTACTCACCATCTGCCGACTATGAGAAACAACTGTAGTAACTAAACGGCAAACCAAACAGGTGTACAAGCCAAAGTAGAGACAGCCAACACGAGTCACGTAAACTGGTTCGCGACACCAGAACTGACTCGGACAACTAACACAGGTCTACCTCTCAGTCTCGCAGCCACAGACGAAAGGTCCAGCTGCCGCTCCACGTAAAAAAATAAGCAACTGTGGAGACCAATTAAACCACCACAACCTGCGGACCACACGGTCACAGGCCCAAGCCTGGCACCTCCAGAGACCCTGGCCTGGGCTCGCTAGAGTGAGGCACTGGTAAAGGACTAGCTGGGGTCCAGTGTCGACTACTGGTGTCCGTACCCCCAACTACGAGCGCGCTACAAGTGACTAAAAACAACCACAACTGTCACTGTCCCACTGTCGTCTTTCCCTCAGCCGGACGTGCAACTCAACACAAGAGTGAGGGTGTCCAGGTCAGACGACACAGACCTCGACGGCACAACACAAGTACCGGGACAAAGCCCCGAGCTAACAGCTGGCTCACAAAGAACCTGGGGCACCCAATTGGAGAGGTAACCACGGTAGGCGTCGTACTACTCGCCACGTACACAAAACCACGTACACGTCACACACAAACCACGTGAAACCTCACGTAAACCACAAGTAACCACGGTCCACTACACGTGAACCCGACTGACTTGCGTAAACAACACGCAATCACTAAAGTAAATAGCCAACTGCATACTTTGTATGCTAAACACAAGAATCATGTGCACTCAGTGCACCTCATGTGTTAATACACATGAAATGACAATAAATACTCTAATTAGCCATTTCTGCTCATATAGGAGTAGGCGGCCACATCGATTGCCGCTTACAGGGAGTAGACAGCAAGGTCCCTGGCCGTCAACCTCCTGGCTGAAGAGCTTGGCGGCAATCGATGTTGACGCCAAGTTCTCCGGCCATAAACCCTGCAGAAACCCTAATCCGGTCCTGCGGGTTTTCTAACTGTTCTAACTACTGAAAAACATGCAAATGCATACCCTCTAGCATATCAGAACCCAATGCAACCGTTAAAACATGATTCGTACAGTAAACTACTCAAACCACCATTATCCCGTATGGTGTAACTCTATCCAAACATGGATTATCATGCTGATTCAGGTGATTATGATGTATTTTAATGGTTCCACGGAGTTAACGGGTTCGTCCCCTACCTCAGAACGCGTTAGAATCCCCCGCAATCTCCGGTTCACGCCGAGCCCTCCGCGAGCTCCCACGGGAATTGCACCACGCCGCGACGTTTCCTCGCGTAATTCAACGACGCCGCGCGTTCTACGATCGTCCAACTACTCCTCGATACATGTTAGAAGCTTCAGAAACTCCGGGGCGCAAAGCTGGGGCAAGAGGGAATAGGTGAGAGCTGAGAGAACTGCCCTCGGGTGAGCCTATAACCTGCAGAACTGTCAGGTTGGCGTCAACCCCCATGCCGCTAACAGCCACCGCCTGACTAAACGTCCACACTGCTGCCGTTAAGTTCATCAGTAAACGTCCTTCAGGCTGGACGTCAACAGTCAGCGGCAACCCCATGGCCGCCAACTCAGACAGAACAACAGCAGGTCCTATTCCAATCAGGACCCACCCTGCTCTTCACCTGCTCAAGCCACGCATCACATACACATTCTACACAATTAACTCACATTGGCCTCACAATGGCCGCCACATTCACAAACACATGATCCACTTGGATCCGAAAGGCACGCGACGTTACATATACCCTTGCTCTACTTGCTAATTAGCCATTGTTTAGCCTTAATTAAATATTGTTATTCATAATTTGATCTGAATAAATATTAATGTGTAATAAATTGCATGAATCTAATTAATTTAAAAGCTTTGTGCACAATCCATCATGCTCTTTTGATTTCATATACTTGTACACACTTAACCATCATGTTGCCATTAAACTTAGTAAATTACTCTCAATAATGTATCTGGTAATTAAGTGAACTAATTACCTATTTTCTCTATTATTTAATGACACTTGTCTTCGTTTTACTCGCGCGTTTCAATTATCGTTACCGTTTTCCCATAGCCTTCGAGCACTCGAGGTACGACGGACCATTTTCTACACACTTTCTCTTGACTTGGGCCACCTCTCCATCGGGAATACTCTCGACTGGACCAAGGACTCCTTGTGACGAGCTGGTTGTACCTTTAAATCCCGTTACACATTTAGGGATCAGTACGATCCAATCGGCCTTAGGAGATCTCTCTTATCTTGTGATCATGTCGGACCACCTGGCTCGTGTACACAGCACGACTAGTAGGGCGGATGTGATTTCTACTAGACTGCCGGTACCCGACCTGGTGCTGTGCAACTGTTACTATCGTGGTTTATCGTTGTCTTATGATTATACCCCTATCTCATCTACTATCCTTGTACTCTCATCTATTCACGTTCACTCTACTATCTTGTCTTTCATCTGGTACTCTCTTGAGACTCTCGAGCTATTGTGGCTCCTATTGCTTGTACTATACATGACTGTCTAGCGCCATAATATGGGTCCGGTGACCCTACTGACTTGAATGCATTGTGCAGGGCACGGAGAGTGTCCAAGGGGCTCCAATCTAGTCCTGGGGGCAGAGAGCCACCCGAAAATACCTGCAGGGGCTATTGGCGGTGTTCTGCATTGCACCGGTTCTGACTATACTATTTTGGCTAGACATCTAATTGTTATAATACTAGTCTGAGGAGTTCAGACGTACTGTACTATCGTTTAAACGATTACTGTCCTAAAGTGACTATTGCCGTACTCGACTAGTGCACCGTGGTGCAACCACACGTTATCTCATTACATGTTATCTCTTTACACACTATCTCTTTACATGCAATCTCGTTACACGCTATCTTGATATACAAGCTATCTCGTTACACGCCACCTTGATACAAGCTATCCTATTACATGTTATTTTGATACACCTATCTTGTTATACACTATCTTGTTACACGCTATCTCATTATGTTGTCATCCTAGTTTTGCAATACTCTTGAGAAATGTATTATCGTTCACTTGTTATCTTGTACAATTAGTCTCTTGACAATACTTGATCGTTCTCTCTAGTTAACCTGCTTTACAAGACATTGATCACTTAAAGCATGCTTGTTTACACGAGATATTAAGTCCTACTGAGCGTTATCGCTCACCCTTCGTTATTTGTTATTGTGTTTGCAGGTAAGTCAAGTGATGACCTTACACACAACCACGAGAATGGACTGGAGTGATGAGGGTCCTAGAGTCATAGCAATGGATTGTCCCCAGTACCCTAGAGTTAGTTTAGTTATTTATTTAGTTATCCTTTTCAAATGTAATGAAGTCATTGAGCCCTATGTTTTGGCTCTGAATTAGTGGTTGTAATAGTTTAGATGAATTATCAATAAAATGATGAGTTTTATTGCAATTATTGTTCATTAGTTGCTCTGATATTTGCGAAGTATGCATAATTTTCGTTACCATAAACGTTGTTCATGCCTCCCTGATTTATTCCGCTGCTAAATTGGCGGGGCATGACACAAATGGTTACTGAAACTGGTCACTCTTGGACATCATCCTCGTTCCCATCCTCATGAGTGTGGTCATCTCCATATGACTCACCTGAACACATGAAATAAATATGCAAAATGAGCGAATAACGTCCACTAGGGCTTAATATCTCATGAGAACAAGCATGCTTAAAATAATTAATGTGTTAACTGGCAGGGTAACTAAAGAGCATAGTCGTGTGGAGCAAGTAACGATAGCAAGAGAACGATAACACAGGTACAGGGTAAATAGCACAACATGTAAAGTAGAGAACCGGCCATGTAACAAACTAACATGTAACGATAGCACTTGAATAGATTGCACTTTGATTGTCATAGTTTAATTATGATAGTATTAAATGGCACTGGATGCATGTCGTACACATCCTGATCATGTAACCCTCGCGAGGAATAGCACACTTTGGGAGCTCTCCCCAGGACCAGACCGGGCCCTATTGCACTGGCATATAGCACTTGTTTGTTATTATAGACAATCAATTTTATGGCCAAATAGAGTACCAAGAAGAGATGAGAGTAATAGACGAATAGATGAGAGTACATAGTGAAAGTGAACAGATGAGAGTAACGAGAAAATAGATGAGGTAGGGGTATAATCGTAAAATGTCGTTAAGCCACGATAGTATTGTTGCCCAGCACCAGGTCGGGTACTGGCAGTTTGGTAGAAATCACAACCACCCACTAGCCGTGCCGTGAGCACGGGCCAGATGGTCCGGCATGAACTCAAGGTAAGAAGGAAACACTAAGGCCGTTTGGATCGTTCTGATCCCTAGGGGTGTAACAAATTTTAAGGTACAACCAGCTCGTCGGCTAAGGACGTGCGCCAAACCCAAGAAGACTTACGGAGGCCTTGACAAGGAGTCCCTGATCTAGTCAGGAGTCTTCCCGGTGGAGAGGTGGTCCATGTCAAGAGAGTGTGTAGAAAACTAGGATCCGTCGTGCCTCGAGTGCTCGAAGGCCGAGGGAAATGGTAACGGTGTATAAAATGCACGAGTAAAATGAAGACAAGTGTAATTATTAATTAAATAGGGAATTTAGTAATTTATTTCACTAAATTACCATATACATTATTGAATAATTTAATAGAGTTTAATGGCAATCATGATGGTTAAGTGTGTGCAAGTGTAAGAAATTAAGGAGCATGTATGGTTGTGCATATACTTTTTGAATTAATTAAATTCATGGAGATTTTATCCATTTACATTTAACAAGTCGAAATTAATCATGACAGTACTTAGTTGAGGGTAAATAGGGCTTATATGTCATTAATAGTAGGGTTATAATGGTAATTTAGGGTTCTAGCCGCAACAGTCAGTCGCGACGCAGGTTACTGTCACGATCAGATCACGACAAGGTGGACCGACGCGTTCAGGAGTCAGGTCGTGATGGGGTTAACGATCGCGCCACTATGTTCAGTCGCGTTCTGCTGAACCGGGCGCTGGGATGAACCGGGGGCAGGTCGCGACATGTCGACCCATCGCGTTCAGAACGCGACGGTTCTTCCTGTCGCGACCCCCTCTGATATCGCGACGGATTGGGCCGTCGTGACACCAGAAGGCCGCCCGAGCCCAGAAAAGGAGATTTTCCCCTTTTTGGGAGGGCTCCATCCCTTCTATGCATGCTATAGGTTACTTTTAAAATCCGAATCAAATCACAGGAACATTCAAAATTCATGAAATTAACTTTAAACGAAACAAGACATGGAGATCTATCACTGGTCACGATTAATTAGAAAGCAGTCATGTATAGAGCTGCTTTGACTAGGTTACTTTTCGTTAACCTAAACATGCACAGTCTAAGATCAACTATTTAATTTGTCATGGATGCAAGATGAAAATTAGGGCAAATAGGGGCGTTTGAAAGGTAGTATCATGTAGTATTTAAGAGAATAAATTCAGAGCACGAGATCAAGTACATGCAAGGATTTAAAGTAAACTAGAGGGTTCGGGTGCATGGACATGACAGGGATTGCAACAATTAATTTGTTGTCATGGATGAACGAAAAAGAGTGAAACGAGAGGGCTTTTGAAGAGGATCATGCAGGCTACCTAGAGTAATTTTTACACGATTTAAGCTTGAGAGATTGCCTACCTTTCGTTGCAGTAAAGAAAACCCTAAGTTTGGTGACGAAGAAGAGCAATCCCCCCTTTGATCCAAGCCTTCTCTCCTTGCTCCTTCATCCTCCAGCCTTTGCCTTCGTCTCCCAGAACTCTAGAAATGAACTATGGGGTGATAGGGTCGAATTGGGGTGTGTAGGCTTGCTACAAGAGTCCTCCATTCTAAAAACTCTTCCTTTCTATTAAATTTCAAATTTCCATAATTATCACCTTCCCTCCTAGCATTTATCTCTTATTTATGGTGGAGGAGAGGGTTAATTTCGTGGGTAATGATTTAGGTAAGTATATGACTCTTCTTTTAGATATTTATGGGTTAATTAAGATTTATCTTAACCCTTTTTCATATTATTATTATTATTATTATTATTACGAATTTAGCTAAATTACCTCCCATCAAAAGATGGCTCTTGGATTCTTAGCCCATTTACTTATGTTTGGACTATTAAAATAACCCATTTACTAATTTAGCTTAACGGGTATTAATTTAATTTTCTTTTATTCTATTTATTCTCTCTTTATTTTTAATTAATGTATTTAACTCATTTATTAAATTAAAAATTTTATTTTATTTAGATTTAAAAATCAAGGTTACTATAGCTTCCTCTCTCTCGTCTCTTGCATTCCCACCGTGGACATCACGGGCTTTGCATGGTGCTGCTTCTTCAAGACTCTGCTAAGTCTATTGACAGCATTCTGATAAGGATTTGAGTGGGAGATTGGTGGCATACTCAGGTTGAGAAAGACCAGTCGGTGTTATCTTCTCACTTTAGGGAATTTTATCTACTCTTTCCATGGACGTAAGGTTTGGTCAAACCACATACAAAATTTATTTTTTTTATGGTTTTACGGTTTTTTCTATATATCTATTTTATTGTAAAATATACTTGTTTAATCTTTTTTAATAAAGGGACTCATTTAGTCATTTTATTAATAAGGGAAGATATGAATAGGGGGCAAAAGCCTCATATAAATTGAGGGGCCTAGGCCAAACATAAAGGTCAACCCAAAAAGTAAGAAATTTTAAGTTATGAAACAATGCAGCAAATACAAACTATAAGGCCTCAATTGAGGAGGATAACGTCTAAGAGTTACAAAGACTGAACCCAAGAGAAGATTCGTGGAAGAAAAGCTCGAGATTGAAAACTCGGACAATAGGAGCAACTCTCACCATCATCTTCATTTTCCTGTCAGACATCTCGGATAGAAAACTCTACCAATCTGTCATGCCCCGCCAATTTAGCAGCGGAATAAATTGGGGAGGCATGAACAACGAGTATAGTAACGTAAATTGCGCATACATTCGCATATATCATAGCATCTAATGAACAATATTGTAATAAACTCATCATTTTATTGATATTTCTTCTAAACTATTACAACCACTAATTCAGAGCCAAAACATAGGGCTCAATGACATTATTACATTGGAAAAGAAATCTAAAGCAAATATCTCACTAGACTCTAAGGTACTAAGGACATTCCATCGCTATGACTTCAGGACGCTCATCACTCCAGTCCATTCCCATTGTTGTGTGTAAGGTCATCACTTGACTTACCTGAAAACACAATAACAAATAACGAAGGGTGAGCGATAACGCTCAGTAGGACTTAATATCTCGTGTAAACAAGCATGCTTTAAGTGATTAATATCTTGTAACGTAGGTTAACTAGAGAGAATGATCAAGTATAGTCAAGAGAGTAATAGTACAAGATAACAAATGAACGATAATACATTTCTCAAGAGTATTGCAAAATTAGGATGACAACATAATGAGATAGCGTGTAACAAGATAGTGTACAACAAGATAGCGTGTATCAAAATGACATGTAATAGGATAGCTTGTATCAAGGTGGCGTGTAACGAGATAGCTTGTATATCAGGATAGCGTGTAACGAGATTGCATGTAAAGAGATAGCGTGTAAAGAGATAACGTGTATAGTTGCACCACAGTGCACTAGTCGAGTACGACAATAGTCACTTTGGGACAGTAGCCGTTTCACGATAGTACAGTATGTTTGAACTCCTTAGACTACTGTTATAACAGTTAGATGTCTAGCCAAAATAGTATAGTCAGAACCGGTGCAATACAGAACACCGTCAATAGCCCCTGCAGGTATTTTCGGGTGGCTCTCTGCCCCCAGGACTAGATTAGAGCCCCTCGGACACTCTCCATGCCCTACACAATTATGCATTCGAGTCAGTAGGGTTCACCGGACCCATATTACAGCGCTAGACAGTCATGTATAGTACACGCAATGGGAGCTACAACAGCTCAAGAGTCTTAATAGAGTATTAGATGAATATACAAGATAGTAGAGTGAACGTGAATAGATGAGAGTACAAGGATAGTAGATGAGATAGGGGTATAATCGTAAAACAACAATAAACTATGATAGTAACAGTTGCACGGCACCAGGTCAGGTACTGGCAGTCTGGTAGAAGAAGTCACCACCGCCCACTAGCCGTTCTAAGAACCTGGCCAGGTGGTCCGATGTGATCACAAGATAAGAGAGATCTTACTAAGGCCGTTTGGATCGTACTGATCCCTAAGAGTGTAACAGGGTTTAAAGGTACAACCAGCTCGTTGACTAAGGACGTGCGCCAAAGCCAAGAAGGCTTACAGAGGTCCTGACAAGGATTCTCTAGTCCAGTCGAGAGTATTCCCGGTGGAGAGGTGGTCCAAGTCAAGAGAAAGTGTGTAACGAAACGTTGTCTGTCTTACCTCGAGTGCTCGAAGGTAGAGGGACGCGATAGCGATGTACAAATCACGCGAATAAAACGAAGACATGTGTCATTTAAATAATAGAGAAATTAGGTAATTAGTTTCACTTAATTACCAGATACATTATTGAGTAATTTATTAAGGTTTAATGGCAACATGATGGTTAAGTGTGTGCAAGTGTATGAAATCAAAAGAGCATGATGGATTGTGCACAAAGCTTTTAAATTAATTAGATTCATGCAATTTATTGCACATTAATATTTATTCAGATCAAATTATGAATAACAATGTTTAATTAAGGCTAAACAATGGCTAATTAGCAAGTAGAGCAAGGGTATATAAGCAATTTTGGGTTCTGGCTATTTTTCTGTTAACGCGACAGGGGTACCCGTCGCGACTCCACGCCGCGACAAGGCGGCTAGGCGCGACAAGCGAACCGGCCCCAGGCCCAGTTCAGGGGTGGAAACGTGACGGAATAGGTCGCCGCATTCTTAACGCGATGTGCCAGCAGGGCGCGACCTGATTGATATCGCGGCGGGTCGCGCCGTCGCGATATCAAGAGAGTCCGGCCCTTTTTCCCTTTTTCCAGGGCACTTTCTGTTTGATATAGATCACTTGTAAATTCAATATAAAATTTCACAAGGATCCAACAACCACGAAACCACTTTTAAATGAAAGTAGACACATAGATCTAAAAACATGCATAATTAATTTGAAAATAGACAAGGTTTAGGCATGCTTTGATCAGGTTACTTTTTGATGGCCTAAACAGGCGCAGTCAGGGTTCAACAAATTAATTAGAATGAATACTTAATGAAAATTTCTAAACTAGAGGCGTTTGAAAGCTAACAAGATGTAGTATTTATGAGAATTGTCACATAGTGTGGGATCAAGTATCCACTGAGTTCACAAGCAAACATGAAGGGTCGGGTGCATGGTTCTAACAAATTTAAAGAATTAATTCTCCCTCATGGGAGGTCTAAATTGAGCAAGACCAGGGGCGTTTGAAAGCTAACATGAAGTAGCATCCATGAGAATTTTCTCATGGCATGGGAACAAGTACATGCAGGGGATTGGAGAAAATATGAGATTTTAGGTTCATGGTAACAGTAGGGATTCAAGCAATTAATTCGCCCAAATGGATGAGCAAAATGAAACAAGACTAGAGGGCTTTTGAAAAGGATCATGAAGTCTACCTAGGATAATTTTTTCACGATTTTAGCTTGAGAGATTGCCTACCTTTTTACACTGTAAAGATTCTAGGATTTGGGGATGACGAATTTCCAAGTTCCCCTTGCTCCAACCTCCTTCTTCTCCTTGCTCCTCGTTCTTAGCCACCTTTCCTTGTGCTCCAAAGCTCCATCAACGAAAATGAGGCTTGGTAGACATGTATTAGAGGTTTATTAGGTTGTGTAAGAGTCATCCTTCCTTAAAACTCTTCTTTCCATTCAAACTCTTAATTTTCCACATTTACCACCCAATTTCTTGCCTTTATCTACCTAATAGGCTTGGGGAGAAGTCTAAATTCGTGGGTAATAGTTTAGGATAGGATTAGGACTCCTTTTAGGATATTATAACCATTTTTTGTATTTATCTTACCCCTTTTTAATTTATTTATTAATTAACTCCGAATTTCCACATTTATCTCCCCCTATTCTAGCATTTATCCACTAATTGGCTTGGGGAGAGATCTAATTTCGTGGGTAATAAGTTAGGATAAGTCTAGGACTCTTTTTAGGGATTTATATATGTCATTTAGTATTTATCTAATCCCTTTTTCTAATTATTACTATATTTAATCCGAATTTCACTTAATTAACTCCCTCCTCATGATGGGCTCTTCTTATTTGGGCCTAACAATCCATGTTAGGTCCATTAATAAAACTCATTACTAGCTAATTTGACTTAATGGGTATAGATTTAATTCCAATTATTCACCCTTTATCCTTATGTAAATCTATTTATCACACTTATTCAAGTAATTTCATATTTTTAAATTGATTAAATATTATTCATGCCAATATTTCTAATATTCATCATTTAGGCTCTTACTCTTGGCCTAATATCTCAAATGAGTCTAATTGTACATCTCACGTTCTTACTTTACTTATTGGATTTTTAATTATCCTTTTATTAGAAAATTTATTCATGGGCCAAGATTTATCCATGGGTCCAAATATCATAATGGGCTATCATCATAAATTATTTAAAGTCTACTCATTCATTTATTTTAATTTATAATCCATTTTATCTCATAAAATAATGGGTTCTCCGACTTATTCCTTAATTATGCTAATAAGTCGCATAAATTCTTAAACTAAGTCCAAATGATTTTTTTATGCCCAAATTTCATGATGGGTCATTAGAGACATTATTTAAAGTATAATTATTATTTTTACAAAATTTTTATATGGTTTATACTCATGTGATAATAATGCGTACCTTTTTTACTGGTTGAATTTATAAATTGGTAAAATTCCAATTTATCTATAAGTTTTAATTAATAAATTTTCTGGGGTACTACACAATCTCTGGCTTGAAAATGTTTTCTAGTTTAGAGAGTTCAAAAATGAACTATTGCGTATGCCATCTTGAAAAGAGTGTAGGGTCCATTTAGCTGCCAAAATTCTTACTAATCACCATCTTAGGATCTTGAGCCGGGAAGATTTGTTCTTAAGAAAAAGATAGCTAGAGGAGAGCTTTAATATGGAGGTTAGGAGAACGAACTCGTGAGGTAGGTAGGCAATTCCTAACACCCCTTCATGATTCGAATGTGAAATGAATTTTTGATGGTCAGAGGATGAGTTGGCCAAAGGGGAAGGTGAATGGCTCAAAGCATCAACACATCCTTGCCCGCCACATCAAAAATAGCATGGGCCAAATATTCAATCGCAATATCTTCCCTTGGAGGCAAGCCCAATGGGCCCTGAGGGGTGACGGACATCCATCCACCAAGTCCATGCTAGCCAGTGGTAAAGGAGAAGAGGTTAGGCGTTGTGGAGTTGCATCTCTACAACACCAAGGGAGATGGCATCACTTACACAATCCTCAGAGATGGGCAGGCTTTGCCCCACAGATTCTACCAACAGGATTGCTATCACTGAAGGAAGGAGTTCTACAGGGGGATCTCTCTCTCTCTCTCCCTCTCTGGTAACGAGAAACCCCCGTCCCATGAAGCTTATGTAGACTTAGATATTGATGTTCCAAGTCCCAAGGTCCAAATTTGACATCCCCCCTAATTTCCATATATCCATATTGTCCTATCCCACTAGACTGAAAAAATCTTAGACCTACACACTTTGAGGATTATATATAGATCAGATAAGCTCTCCCTTCCGTCTTCAGACAGAATTTTTAACCTATCGACCCAACCGGAGTTCTCCGCATTTGGAATCTCATTTAATCTTTAACACATACATACTATGGGTATATTACTCTCTAACACAAATATGAACTCAAGAGTCAAGGATGAAACATCATAGTCAGAACTATATTACTAAAAAATGTCAACAAAATCCTTAGAAGAAAACCTTGGCACACAGCAAGGGAGCTTCTATGAAGAAAACCTAGGCACAAGGTGTGACGGAACGCCTCGGCCAAGCCCGTTAAACCGATAACGCACTTGATTCGAGTCCGCCTCCCGCAAACGGGCCGAAGCCTCGCAAGGGAAACCAAACCACAGTCCGTGTAATATAAAGGAACACACCACATTTCATATATATTTTTCACAATTTACATAGCCATATTCCATTAAAAACTATAAAGATGTACAAGAGTCTGGGGCATACCCCGAGGTACAACAAGAAAGTAAACAACTACAAAACTACACTGCTGGAACTACACAGCTGAATCTACACCGCTGGAGGTACTGACCCTGCACCGCTACGACGCAGCTCCGAACCGGACGACTGACGGGAAACGTCTTCCTCGCCCTCACCTGTGGGGGTAGGGGGTGAGCCTCTCTAGTCACTGGCTCAGTAGGGAACTCCCCCAAAGCCGAACAAACCACAAACCACAGGTACGAAACAGTAAACAATACCAACAATATTTATATAACAGCTAAGCAGGTAAGTAAAGCTGTAAAAGTACTCACCGTCTGCCGACTACGAGAAACAGCTGTAATAATTAAACGGCAAACCCAAACAGGTGTACAAGCTAAAGTAGAGACAGCCAACACGAGCCACGTAAACTGGTTCGCGACACCAGAAACTGACTCGGACAAACTAACACAGGTCTACCTCTCAGTCTCGCAGCCACGGACGAAAGGTCCAGCTGCCGCTCCACATAAAAAGGTCAAGCAACTGTGGAGACCAACTAAACACCACCACCTGTAACCACACGGTCACAGGCCCATGCCTGGCACCTCCAGAGATCCTGGCCCGGAACTCTCTGGAGTGAGGCACTGGAAAAGGACTAGCTAGGGTCCAGTACGTCTACTGGTGTCCGTACCCCCAACTACGAGCGCGCTACAAGTGACTAAAAACAAACACAACTGTCACTGTCCCACTGTCGTCTTTCCCTCAGCCAGACGTGCAACTCAACACAAGAGTGAGGGTGTCCAGGTCAGACGACACAGACCTCGACGGTACAACACAAGTACCGGGACAAAGCCCCGAGCTAACAGCCTGGCTCACAAAGAACCTGGGGCACTCAACTGGAGAGGTAACCACGGTAGGCGTCGTACTACTCGCTACGTACACAAAACCACGTGCACGTCACACACAAACCACGTGAAACCTCATGTAACCACAAGTAACCACGGTCCACCACACGTGAACCCAACTGACTCGCGTAAAAACGCACAGTCACTGAAGTAAGCAACTAACAGCATACCTTGTATGCTAAACACGTAAACAAGTGCACTCAGTGCACCTCATGCGTCAACACACATGCATTATCGATAAATATATAATTCAGTCCTTGCTGTTCATAGCCAGTAGGCGGCAACATCGACTGCCGCTTACACCAGGTCAACGGAAAGGGACCTGGCCGTTAACATCCTGGCTGAGGAGCTTGGCGACAAGCGATGTTGACGCCAAGTTCTCCGGCCATAACCCTGCAGAAACCCTAATCCGGCTCTGCGGGTTTTCTAACCATTCTAATTACAGAAAAACATATAGAGATGATTCCTTAACATGCAGGAACCCAATATAACCCATTACAACATGCTTTACGAGCTAAATTACACAACCACCCATTATCCCCGCATGGAGCAACTATCCGAAACACATTATCATGATAGTTCAGGTGGTTATGATGTGGTTTAATGTTTCTATGGAGTTAACCGGGTTCGTCCCCTACCTCAGAACGCGTTAGAATCTCCCGCAATCCCCCGGTTCACGCCGAGTCCTCCGCGAGCTCCACACGAATTGCACCACACCGCGGCGTTTCCTCGCGCAATTCAGCGATGCCGCGCGCTCTACGATCGTCCAACCACTCCTCGGAACCTGTTTAAAGCTTTAGAAACACCGGGACGCAAAGCTGGGGCAAGAGGGAGAGAGAGTGAGCTGAGAGAGCTGCCCTCGGGTGAGCCTATAACCTGCAGAACTGACAGGTTGGCGTCAACCCCATGCCGCCAACAAGCACCGCCACCCTAAGCGTCCACAATCTGCCGCTAAGTTCATGATGTAAACGTCCACTAAGCTGGACGCCTACCATTAACGGCCACACCTGGCCGCCAACTCAGACAGAACAGCAACAGGTCCTATTCCATTTCAGAACCCACCCTGCTCTTCACCTGCTCAAGCCACGCATGCACATACACATTCTACACAACTGACTCACATTGGCCTCACAATGGCCGCCACGTTACACAACACACGATCCGCATGGATCCGAAAAGCACGCGACGTTACATTACTATCATCTAAAAAGAAAATTTCGACCTCGAAATCATAACACACACAGAGTCAAACAACTTAAACATACACAGCTTTACAAGCACTATCATCTAAAAAGAAATACACAAGCTTACTCAAACAGATAGGGATACCCTTTAGCCATTTCCGCGGCATTCCCAGGTATCCTCACCACCTAACCTATTTTCCCATCTCACTTTAACCAACTCAATTTCTTTATTTCTCAACTTTCTTCTCTTTGATCTTCGATCTATGATCTGTACCGGATACTCAGGCATAGTCATGTCCGGCCTCAGGTCACCACCTTGATATCTAATTATCTGAGCTGGATCTTCAATGCTTTTCTTAACATAGAGACATGGAAAATATCATGCACATCTGCAAAATCAGCTGGCAAGTCCAGTCTATAAGCTGTTTCCCCAATTCTTTCTAACACTTGAAAGGGTCCCACATACCTTGGACTCAATTTCCAGATTTGCCAATCTCATAATGCCTTTACTCGGGGAAACTCTCAGAAAAACAAAATCTCCTACCTCAAACTGAAGTGGTCTCCTCCGCACATCTGCATAACTTTTCTGCCTACTTTGAGCTGCTTGCAATTTTTCTTGGATAGCTTTACCACTTCCGTGGTTTGCTGAATCAATTCAGGTCCTACTAATTGCCTTTCTCCCACTTCATGCCAGTTCAATGGAGTTCTACATGGCCTTCCATACAAAGCTTCATACGGTGCCATTCCAAGACTGGTATGATAACTATTATTGTAGGCAAATTCAACCATTCCCAAATGATGCTCCCAACTACCCCCAAACTAAACAACAAGCCCGCAACATATCTTCAATTGTCTGAATGGTCCTCTCTGTCTGACCATCTGTCTGGGGATGATACGCGGAGCTATACCTCAATTCAGAACCAATAACTCTTTGCAGACTTCTCCAAAAACCAGAAGTAAATCTTGGATCTCTATCAGATACAATGGTCTTCGGAATACCATGCAGTAGAACAATTCTTTCAACATAAACATTTGCCAATCTGTCCACTGTCCAAGACATACTCACTGCCACTAATCTGCAAACCTTGGTCAATCTGTCAAAAAACACCCATATTCCATTATGCCCAGAACTTGTCCTTGGTAAACCTGCCACAAAATCCATTGCAATATCATCCCACTTCCACTGTGGAATGGGTAACGGTTGCAACAGACCTCCAGGCTTCTGATGCTCTGCTTTAATTTGCTGACAGACAGCACACCTTGCCACAAATTCTGCTATTTCTTTCTTCATATGAGGCCACCAAAAATGCTTTCTTAAATCATGGTACATTTTGGTACTACCTGGATGAATAGTGTACCTAGATTTATCAGCCTCTTCTAAAACTCGCTGCTTCACTTCTCTTTCTGCAGGAACAAACAACCTGCCTCGGAGCCTGACCACACAATTATCATCAATAGAAACTCCTTCCATTTTCACAATTTCAGGTAGGCTGAATCTGCTCTCTGAGCCTCAATAATCTGCCAATATAATGATGGCTCTACAGCACTAGCAGCTAAAATTGCCCGTCGCTGACTGCTGGGCACATACAAGAATTCTGCACCACTTCTTCATATAATTTCCATTCTTTAATCATCATTAAATTCATATATGCCTTTCTGCTCAAGGCATCAGCCACAACATTGGCCTTACCCGGATGGTAAGCCAAACTGAAATCATAATCTTTTAGATACTCAACCCATCTGCGCTGGCGAAGATTTAAATCTTTCTGCGAGAAGATATACTTCAAGCTTTTATGATCTGTAAAAATTTCAAATCTTTCGCCATACAGATAATGCCTCCACATTTTTAAGGCAAAAACAACTGCAGCCAATTCTAAATCATGAGTGGGGTAATTCTCTTCTGCTGGCTTCAATTGCCTGGACGCATAGGCTATCACTTTACCATGCTGCATAAGCACTGCGCCAAGTCCCCTCCTTGAAGCATCAGTATATAACACAAAACCACCACTCCCTGCCGGTAATGTCAAGATAGGAGCTGATGTAAGTCTTTTCTTCAATTCTGTAAAACTTTTTTGACATTCACCGGACCACACAAAAGGCACACCTTTCCTGGTCATCTAGTCATAGGTGCTGCGATTTTGGAAAAATCTTGAATAAAGCGCCTATAATAACCTGCCAACCCCAGAAAACTTCTAATCTCGGTTATTGACTTAGGCACTTGCCATCTCATTACCGCTTCCACTTTACTTGGATCCACTGCAACTCCTTTAGCTGAAATAACATGGCCCAAAAACTGAATTTCCTTTAGCCAGAATTCACACTTACTGAATTTAGCAAACAATTGATTATCCCTTAACAACTGCAAAGTAAACCTAAATGAGCTGCATGCTCCTCTTCAGATGCTGATAAATTAGAATATCATCAATAAAGACCACAATAAATTGATCTAAATATGGATGAAATATTCTATTCATCAGGTCCATAAACCCTGCAGGAGCATTAGTCAACCCAAAAGGCATTACCACAATCTCATAGTGACCATATCTAGTTCTGAATGCTGTTTATCTATATCCTCTTCTCTGATTCTCAGCTGATGGTACCCGGACCTCAAATCAATTTTGGAAAACACTTTTGCTGACTGCAACTGATCAAACAATCATCTATCTTGGAAACGGGTACTTATTCTTAATGGTCACTTCATTCAGCTTTCTATAATCTATACACATTCGAAAGCTTCCATCTTTCTTTTTCACAAATAAAACTGGCGCTCCCCACGGGGAATGACTCGGTCTAATAAAACCTTTTTGCAACAATTCTTCTAATTGCTTTTTCAACTCCTTGAGTTCTGCTGGTGCCATCCGATATGGAGCTTTAGAGATTGGCATGGTACCTGGCAGCAACTCAATGGTAAAGTCCACCTCTCTATGTGGAGCTAAACCAGGCAAATCCTCAGGAAACACATCAGCAAATTCCCTAACCACGGGAACTGCTCCTACTGACTGGCTGGCCTCTACCAGGCTTACCGCGGCTAAATAAGCCACACACCCATCATTTATCAACTTTCTAGCTTTAATTGCAGAAATTAGAAACTTGGAGGTATAAAAAGGCATACCTTGGTATTCAAACACTGCACCATTAGGATGACAAAATCTGATCCTTTTCTTTCTGCAATCAAGCATTGCTCCGTACATCTCAAGCCAGTCCATACCCAGAATGATATCATAATCTGACAATTGCAGGGCATACAACCGACCCGGCATCTGGTTCCCTTCAATCATAACTGGAGCTTCATCTATATAGCTCGAAGTGAGCAGGAACTCACCTGAAGGAACCTCTACCACTAACTCACAAGACTTTTCTTCCAATGGACAAGCTATGCAATCCAGAAATTCTTCGGAAATAAAAGAATGAGAGGCACCCGAATCAAATAATACTCTTGCTGAATATTCATAAAGAGGTAAAGTACCTTCTATCATGTTTGATGCCTCTGCCTGGGCTCGGGTAATAGCCATAACCCGGCCTCTCCCCCGCTGCTGCGGTACTCCTCTGCCACGACCTGCCTGTGCCTGCTGGAACTGCTGAGGCTGCTGCTGCTGCTGCACACCTCTGCCATACCCATATTCTCTTGCATAGGGACAATTGCGGATCAAATGTCCCGGCTGATTGCAATTATAACACCTGTACCCTGGAGGAACCATAGGCTGCCTGGCAGTGCTCTGCTGAGACTCCTCCACCTCAGGCCTACCACGGCCCTGCTGGTACTGCGGACGACCTCCCCATCCTCTTCCTTTTCCCTTAAGTGCTTGCTTTAATTTCTGACTCCACTTCCCAAAACCTGATGAAGAAGGTCCTGCTGGTGCCTTGCCCTTGCTTGCACCTACTGTCTGCTGCGGTAGCCGGAAACTACCTGAACCTGACTCACCCGCCTGACGAGTCCGGATAGACCTCTCTAAGGTAGCTGCCCTCTGCGCTGCCTCTTCCACTGTCTTGCACATTAAGAGGTACTATCGCATCCTGCAATTCCTCTCAATCCTCTGATAAATACTCAACCATCATGTTATTATCAGAAACCACATATGGCGCATAACGGCTAAGTGCCATGAATCTCATCTGGTACTCTAAGACTGAAGAGTTACCTTGCTGAGAGTTCGAATTGCTCTCTTTTCACTTGCTGCACTTGGATCGGAAAGAATGTATCATTAAACACTTCAAGAAACTCCGACCAAGTGATAGCTTCTTCTGTCCTGCCTGCAAAAGTGGTTTGCATCTTCAATCGCCACCATTCCAAGGCAAAACCCCTCAACTGATAAGCAGCTAATACCACTCTGTCTGCTGCTGAACATCTCATGGTTGCAAAAACCCTATCTATTTCATGAACCCAATGCTCGGCTGTATCTGGATTCGGCCCTCCTGAATAAGTAGGCGGCTGCAATCTCAGAAATCTTTCAACTTGCATCACGGTTCTTCACTAACTGCACTGGCGGTGGTGGTGGCACAGGTGCTACAAAAGGCACCTCCACTCTCGGCGGAACTGGAGCAACAGGTACTGCTTCTCCATCCCCAGGTGGCACTACAACTGGCGGTACGGCGCCTGCTGATCCATTCTTGCTCGAATCCGTGAGGCTCTCCCAAATTCTTCTATCATCCGCTGGGTACTCTCCTCCGGATCATCTCCTCCACCACCCCAATCTCTTCTATCCGCCATTCCAGAGATTTCTACATTCACAAAATACCAGACAAAAATCAAACCACAATTATCGAAACCAGGGTCCCTACCAGCAGTGTATGATGACCAAAATAAGGCTATGCATCTTTCTAATTCCCTTATATTAACACGAACCTCGCTCTGATAACAACTGTGACGGAACGCCTCGGCCAAGCCCGTTAAACCGATAACGCACTTGATCCGAGTCCGCCTCCCGCGAACGGCCGAAGCCTCGCAAGGGAAACCAAACCACAGTTCGTGTAAACATAAAGGAACACACCACATTTCATATATATTTTTCACAATTTACATAGCCATATTCCATTAAAAACTATAAAGATGTACAAGAGTCTGGGGCATACCCCGAGGTACAACAAAGAAAGTAACAACTACAAACTACACTGCTGAACTACACAGCTGAATCTACACCGCTGGAGGTACTGACCCTGCACCGCTACGACGCGGCTCCGAACGGACGACTGACAGGAACGTCCTCCTCGCCCTCACCTGTGGGGGTAGGGGGTGAGCCTCTCTAGTCACTGGCTCAGTAGGGAACTCCCCCAAAGCCGAACAAACCACAACCCACAGGTACGAAACAGTAAACAATACCAACATATTTATATAACAGCTAAGTAGGTAAGTAAAGCTGTAAAAGTACTCACTGTCTGCCGACTACGAGAAACAGCTGTAATAATTAAATGGCAAACCCAAACAGGTGTACAAGCTAAAGTAGAGACAGCCAACACGAGCCACGTAAACTGGTTCGCGACACCAGAAACTGACTCGGACAAACTAACACAGGTCTACCTCTCAGTCTCGCAGCCATGGACGAAAGGTCCAGCTGCCGCTCCACGTAAAAAGGTCAAGCAACTGTGGAGACCAACTAAACACCACCACCTGTAAACCACACGGTCACAGGCCCATGCCTGGCACCTCCAGAGATCCTGGCCCGGAACTCTCTGGAGTGAGGCACTGGAAAAGGACTAGCTGGGGTCCAGTACGTCTACTGGTGTCCGTACCCCCAACTACGAGCGCGCTACAAGTGACTAAAAACAAACACAACTGTCACTGTCCCACTGTCGTCTTTCCCTCAGCCGACGTGCAACTCAACACAAGAGTGAGGGTGTCCAGGTCAGACGACACAGACCTCGACGGTACAACACAAGTACCGGGACAAAGCCCCGAGCTAACAGCCTGGCTCACAAAGAACCTGGGGCACCCAACTGGAGAGGTAACCACGGTAGGCGTCGTACTACTCGCTACGTACACAAAACCACGTGCACGTCACACACAAACCACGTGAAACCTCACGTAAACCACAAGTAACCACGGTCCACCACACGTGAACCCAACTGACTCGCGTAAACAACGCGCAGTCACTGAAGTAAGCAACTAACAGTATACCTTGTATGCTAAACACGTAAACCAAGTGCACTCAGTGCACCTCATGCGTCAACACACATGCATTATCGATAAATATCATAATTCAGTCCTTGCTGTTCATAGCCAGTAGGCGGCAACATCGACTGCCTCTTACACCAGGTCACGGAAAGGGACCTGGCCGTTAACATCCTGGCTGAGGAGCTTGGCGACAAGCGATGTTGACGCCAAGTTCTCCGGCCATAACCCTGCAGAAACCCTAATCCGGCTCTGCGGTTTTCTACTAACCATTCTAATTACAGAAAAACATATAGAGATATTCCAACCATGCAAATGCAGAACCCAATTAACCCTTACAACATGCTTTACGAGCTAAATTACACAAACACCCATTATCCCCGCATGGAGCAACTTATCCGGAAACACATTATCATGATAGTTCAGGTGGTTATGATGTGTTTAATGTTTCTATGGAGTTAACCGGGTTCGTCCCCTACCTCAGAACGCGTTAGAATCTCCCGCAATCCCCCGGTTCACGCCGTCCCCGCGAGCTTCCACACAATTGCACACCACCGCGGCATTTCCTCGCGCAATTCAGCGATGCCGCGCGCTCTACGATCGTCCAACCACTCCTCGGAACCTGTTTAAAGCTTTAGAAACACCGGGACGCAAAGCTGGGGCAAGAGAGGAGAAGTGAGCTGAGAGAGCTGCCCTCGGTGAGCCTATAACCTGCAGAACTGACAGGTTGGCGTCAACCCCTATGCCGCCAACAAGCACCGCCACCCTTAGCGTCCACAACTTCTGCCGCTAAGTTCATGATGTAACGTCCACTAGGCTGGACGCCTACCATAAACGCCACACCTGGCCGCCAACTCAGACAGAACAGCAACAGGTCCTATTCCATTTCAGAACCCACCCTGCTCTTCACCTGCTCAAGCCACGCATGCACATACACATTCTACACAACTGACTCACATTGGCCTCACAATGGCCGCCACGTTCACAACACACACGATCCGCATGATCCGAAAAGCACGCGACGTTACATTACTATCATCTAAAAAGAAAATTTCGACCTCGAAATTCATAACACACACAGTCAAACAACTTAAACATACACAGCTTTACAAGCACTATCATCTAAAAAGAAATACAAGCTTACTCAAACAGATAGGGATACCCTTTAGCCATTTCCGCGGCTAATTCCCAGGTATCCTCACCATAACCTATTTTCCCATCTCACTTTAACCAACTCAATTTCTTTATTTCTCAACTTTCTGATCTTTCGATCTGTGATCTGTACCGGATACTCAGGCATAGTCATGTCCGGCCTCAGGTCACCACCTTGATATCTAATTATCTGAGCTGGATCTTCAATGCATTTTCTTAACATAGAGACATGGAAAATATCATGCACATCTGCAAAATCAGCTGGCAAGTCCAGTCTATAAGCTGTTTCCCCAATTCTTTCTAACACTTGAAAGGGTCCCACATACCTTGGACTCAACTTTCCAGTTTTGCCAAATCTCATAATGCCTTTACTCGGGGAAACTCTCAGAAAAACAAAATCTCCTACCTCAAACTGAAGTGGTCTCCTCCGCACATCTGCATAACTTTTCTGCCTACTCTGAGCTGCTTGCAATTTTTCTTGGATAAGCTTTACCACTTCCGTGGTTTGCTGAATCAATTCAGGTCCTACTAATTGTCTTTCTCCCACTTCATGCCAGTTCAATGGAGTTCTACATGGCCTTCCATACAAAGCTTCATACGGTGCCATTCCAAGACTGGTATGATAACTATTATTGTAGGCAAATTCAACCATTCCCATGATGCTCCCAACTACCCCCCCAAACTAAACAACAAGCCGCACATATCTTCAATTGTCTGAATGGTCCTCTCTGTCTGACCATCTGTCTGGGGATGATACGCGGAGCTATACCTCAATCAGAACCAATAACTCTTGCAGACTTCTCCAAAACCAGAAGTAAATCTTGGATCTCTATCAGATACAATGTCTTCGGAATACCATGCAGTAGAACAATTCTTTCAACATAAACATTTGCCAATCTGTCCACTGTCCAAGACATACTCACTGCCACTAATCTGCAACCTTGGTCAATCTGTCAAAAAACACCCATATTCCATTATGCCCAGAACTTGTCCTTGGTAAACCTGCCACAAAATCCATTGCAATATCATCCCACTTCCACTGTGGAATGGTAACGGTTTGCAATAGACCTCCAGGTTCTGATGCTCTGCTTTAATTTGCTGACAGAAGCACACCTTGCCACAAATTCTGCTATTTCTTTCTTCATATGAGGCCACCAAAAATGCTTTCTTAAATCATGGTACATTTTGGTACTACCTGGATGAATAGTGTACCTAGATTTATGAGCCTCTTCTAAAATTCGCTGCTTCACTTCTCTTTCTGCAGGAACAAACAACCTGCCTCGGAGCCTGACCACACAATTATCATCAATAAAACTCCTTCCATTTTCACAATTTCAGGTAGGCTTGAATCTGCTCTCTGAGCCTCAATAATCTGCCAATATAATGATGGCTCTACAGCACTAGCAGCTAAAATTGCCCGTCGCTGACTGCTGGGCACATACAAGAATTCTGCCACCACTTCTTCATATAATTTCCATTCTTTAATCATCATTAAATTCATATATGCCTTTCTGCTCAAGGCATCAGCCACAACATTGGCCTTACCCGGATGGTAAGCCAAACTGAAATCATAATCTTTTAGATACTCAACCCATCTGCGCTGGCGAAGATTTAAATCTTTCTGCGAGAAGATATACTTCAAGCTTTTATGATCTGTAAAAATTTCAAATCTTTCGCCATACATAATGCCTCCATATTTTTAAGGCAAACAACTGCAGCCAATTCTAAATCATGAGTGGGGTAATTCTCTTCTGCTGGCTTCAATTGCCTGGACGCATAGGCTATCACTTTACCATGCTGCATAAGCACTGCGCCAAGTCCCCTCCTTGAAGCATCAGTATATAACACAAAACCACCACTCCCTGCCGGTAATGTCAAGATAGGAGCTGATGTAAGTCTTTTCTTCAATTCTGTAAAACTTTTTGACATTCACCGGACCACACAAAGGCACACCTTTCCTGGTCAATCTAGTCATAGTGCTGCGATTTTGAAAAATCTTGAATAAAGCGCCTATAATAACCTGCCAACCCCAGAAAACTTCTAATCTCGGTTATTGACTTAGGCACTTGCCATCTCATTACCGCTTCCACTTTACTTGGATCCACTGCAACTCCTTTAGCTGAAATAACATGCCCAAAAACTGAATTTCCTTTAAGCCAGAATTCACACTTACTGAATTTAGCAAACAATTGATTATCCTTAACAACTGCAAAGTAAACCTAAATGAGCTGCATGCTCCTCTTCAGATGCTGAATAAATTAGAATATCATCAATAAAGACCACAATAATTGATCTAAATATGGATGAAATATTCTATTCATCAGGTCCATAAAACCTGCAGGAGCATTAGTCAACCCAAAAGGCATTACCACAAACTCATAGTGACCATATCTAGTTCTGAATGCTGTTTATCTATATCCTCTTCTCTGATTCTCAGCTGATGGTACCTGGACCTCAAATCAATTTTGGAAAATACTTTTGCTGACTGCAACTGATCAAACAATCATCTATTCTTGGAAACGGGTACTTATTCTTAATGGTCACATCATTCAGCTTTCTATAATCTAATACACATTCGAAAGCTTCCATCTTCTTTTTCACAAATAAAACTGGCGCTCCCCACGGGGAATGACTCGGTCTAATAAAACCTTTTTGCAACAATTCTTCTAATTGCTTTTTCAGCTCCTTGAGTTCTGCTGGTGCCATCCGATATGGAGCTTTAGAGATTGGCATGGTACCTGGCAGCAACTCAATGGTAAAGTCCACCTCTCTATGTGGAGCTAAACCAGGCAAATCCTCAGGAAACACATCAGCAAATTCCCTAACCACGGGAACTGCTCCTACTGACTGGCTGCCTCTACCAAACTTACCGAGGCTAAATAAGCCACACACCCATCATTTATCAACTTTCTAGCTTTAATTAGAAATTAGAAACTTGGAGGTATAAAAAGGCATACCTTGGTATTCAAACACTGCACCATTAGGATGACAAAATCTGATCCTTTTCTTTCTGCAATCAAGCATTGCTCCGTACATCTCAAGCCAGTCCATACCCAGAATGATATCATAATCTGACAATTGCAGGCATACAACCGACCCGCATCTGGTTCCCTTCAATCATAACTGGAGCTTCATCTATATAGCTCGAAGTGAGCAGAACTCACCTGAAGGAACCTCTACCACTAACTCACAAGACTTTTCTTCCAATGGACAGCTATGCAATCCAGAAATTCTTCGGAAATAAAAGAATGAGAGGCACCCGAATCAAATAATACTCTTGCTGAATATTCATAAGAGGTAAAGTACCTTCTATCATGTTTGATGCCTCTGCCTGGGCTCGGGTATAGCCATAACCCGGCCTCTCCCTCCCCTGCTGCGGTACTCCTCTGCCACGACCTGCCTGTGCCTGCTGGAACTGCTGAGGCTGCTGCTGCTGCTGCACACCTCTGCCATACCCATATTCTCTTGCATAGGGACAATTGCGATCAAATGTCCCGCTGATGCAATTATAACACCTGTACCCTGGAGGAACCATAGGCTGCCTGGCAGTGCTCTGCTGGACTCCTCCACCTCAGGCCTACCACGGCCCTGCTGTACTCTGCGGACGACCTCCCCATCCTCTTCCTTTTCCCTTAAGTGCTTGCTTTAATTTCGACCCCACTTCCCAAAACCTGATGAAGAAGGTCCTGCTGGTGCCTTGCCCTTGCTTGCACCTACTGTCTGCTGCGGTAGCCGGAAACTACCTGAACCTGACTCACCCGCCTGACGAGTCCGGATAGACCTCTCTAAGTAGCTGCCCTCTGCGCTGCCTCTTCCACTGTCTTGCACATTAGAGGTACTATCGCATCCTGCAATTTCACTCTCAATCCTCTGATAAATACTCAACCATCATGTTATTATCAGAAACCACATATGGCGCATAACGGCTAAGTGCCATGAATCTCATCTGGTACTCTAAGACTGAAGAGTTACCTTGCTGAGAGTTCGGAATTGCTCTCTTTTCACTTGCTGCACTTGGATCGGAAAGAATGTATCATTAACACTTCAAGAAACTCCGACCAAGTGATAGCTTCTTCTGTCCTGCCTGCAAAGTGTTTGCATCTTCAATCGCCACCATTCCAAGGCAAAACCCCTCAACTGATAAGCAGCTAATACCACTCTGTCTGCTGCTGAACATCTCATGGTTGCAAAAACCCTATCTATTTCATGAACCCAATGCTCGGCTGTATCTGGATTCGGCCCTCCTGAATAAGTAGGCGGCTGCAATCTCAGAAATCTTTCACTTGCATCACGGCTTCAGCTAACTGCACTGGCGGTGGTGGTGGCACAGGTGCTACAAAAGGCACCTCCACTCTCGGCGGAACTGGAGCAACAGGTACTGCTTCTCCATCCCCAGGTGGCACTACAACTGGCGGTACTGGCGCCTGCTGATCCATTCTTGCTCGAATATCCGTGAGCTCTCTCCCAATTCTTTCTATCATCCGCTGGGTACTCTCCTCCGGATCATCTCCTCCACCACCCCAATCTCTTCTATCCGCCATTCCAGAGATTTCTACATACACAAATACCAGACAAAAATCAAAACCAAAATTATCGAAACCAGGGTCCCTACCAGCAGTGTATGATGACCAAAATAAGGCTATGCATCTTTCTAATTCCCTTATATTAACACAACCTCGCTCTGATAACAACTGTGACGGAACGCCTCGGCCAAGCCCGTTAAACCGATAACGCACTTGATCCGAGTCCGCCTCCCGCGAACGGCCGAAGCCTCGCAAGGGAAACCAAACCACAGTCTTGTAAACATAAAGGAACACACCACATTCATATATTTTTCACAATTTACATAGCCATATTCCATTAAAAACTATAAAGATGTACAAGAGTCTGGGGCATACCCCGAGTACAACAAAAAGTAAACACTACAAAACTACACTGCTGGAACTACACAGCTGAATCTACACCGCTGGAGGTACTGACCCTGCACCGCTACGACGCGGCTCCCGACCTGACGACTGACAGGAAACGTCCTCCTCGCCCTCACCTGTGGGGGTAGGGGGTGAGCCTCTCTAGTCACTGGCTCAGTAGGGAACTCCCCCAAAGCCGAACAAACCACAAACCACAGGTACGAAAGTAAACAATACCAACATTTTATAACAGCTAAGTAGGTAAGTAAAGCTGTAAAAGTACTCACTGTCTGCCGACTACGAGAAACAGCTGTAATAATTAAATGGCAAACCCAAACAGGTGTACAAGCTAAAGTAGAGAGCCAACACGAGCCACGTAAACTGGTTCGCGACACCAGAAACTGACTCGGACAAACTAACACAGGTCTACCTCTCAGTCTCGCAGCCATGGACGAAAGGTCCAGCTGCCGCTCCACGTAAAAAGGTCAAGCAACTGTGGAGACCAACTAAACACCACCACCTGTAAACCACACGGTCACAGGCCCATGCCTGGCACCTCCAGAGATCCTGGCCCGGAACTCTCTGGAGTGAGGCACTGGAAAAGGACTAGCTGGGGTCCAGTACGTCTACTGGTGTCCGTACCCCCAACTACGAGCGCGCTACAAGTGACTAAAAACAAACACAACTGTCACTGTCCCACTGTCGTCTTTCCCTCAGCCGACGTGCAACTCAACACAAGAGTGAGGGTGTCCAGGTCAGACGACACAGACCTCGACGGTACAACACAAGTACCGGGACAAAGCCCCGAGCTAACAGCCTGGCTCACAAAGAACCTGGGGCACCCAACTGGAGAGGTAACCACGGTAGGCGTCGTACTACTCGCTACGTACACAAAACCACGTGCACGTCACACACAAACCACGTGAAACCTCACGTAAACCACAAGTAACCACGGTCCACCACACGTGAACCCACTGACTCGCGTAAACAACGCGCAGTCACTGAAGTAAGCAACTAACAGTATACCTTGTATGCTAAACACGTAAACCAAGTGCACTCAGTGCACCTCATGCGTCAACACACATGCATTATCGATAAATATCATAATTCAGTCCTTGCTGTTCATAGCCAGTAGGCGGCAACATCGACTGCCGCTTACACCAGGTCAACGGCAAGGGACCTGGCCGTTAACATCCTGGCTGAGGAGCTTGGCGACAAGCGATGTTGACGCCAAGTTCTCCGGCCATAAACCCTGCAGAAACCCTAATCCGGCTCTGCGGGTTTTCTAACCGTTCTAATTACAGAAAAACATATAAGATGATTCCCTTAACATGCAGGAACCCAATTAACCCATTACAACATGCTTTACGAGCTAAATTACACAAACCACCCATTATCCCGCATGGAGCAACTTCCGGAAACACATTATCATGATAGTTCAGGTGGTTATGATGTGTTTTAATGTTTCTACGGAGTTAACCGGGTTCGTCCCCTACCTCAGAACGCGTTAGAATCTCCCGCAATCCCCCGGTTCACGCCGAGTCCTCCGCGAGCTTCCACACGAATTGCACCACACCGCGGCGTTTCCTCGCGCAATTCAGCGATGCCGTGCACTCTACGACCCTCCAACCACTCCTCGGAACCTGTTTAAAGCTTTAGAAACACCGGGACGCAAAGCTGGGGCAAGAGGGAGAGAGAGTGAGCTGAGAGAGCTGCCCTCGGGTGAGCCTATAACCTACAGAACTGACAGGTTGGCATCAACCCCTATGCCGCCAACAAGCACCGCCACCCTTAGCGTCCACAACTACTGCCGCTAAGTTCATGATGTAAACGTCCACTAGGCTGGACGCCTACCAGTAAACGGCCACACCTGGCCGCCAACTCAGACAGAATAGCAGCAGGTCCTATTCCATTTCAGAACCCACCCTGCTCTTCACCTGCTCAAGCCATGCATGCACATACACATTCTACACAACTGACTCACATTGGCCTCACAATGGCCGCCACGTTCACAACACACACGATCCGCATGGATCCAAAAAGCACGCGACGTTACACAAGCATGGATTCGGATAGCCATCATCTCCACCACCACCACAACAGCTAAGCAAGAAGCAGTTGGAGATAGAACAGATCGAGTGCCCACCACTCCCTCCCCATTATTTGAATTTTTAGGTCAACCACATCTATCTCTTGCAACATCCAAGCACAAAGTGTAACATCCCGATTTTCTTAAGCAACAAGATTGTTCTAAAGATCGAGACATATGACCTATCGTCTTTGAAGGCGACGAGGTTGGTGTCGCGTTCTGCTTGGGAACGCAACCACTTGGCCATCGCGTTCTTGATCTGATCGTTGAGCAAAGTTTTGTCATCTTACTGTCGAGACAGTTGCACTTGTTCGATCGAAATGGAGCTAAGATGTCCTAGAGGGAGATGAATAGGACTTCTTTTCAATCTTTCTACTAAGAATAGTTAGATCTGAAAATCACTAAAAAGTGTTGTTTGCGGTTAGTGCAGTGTGTGAATAAATATAAGCAAGTGGAAGCAAACACACATAAGAGAGAAAACATTTATTCTATGTCAGAACTCCTTCCAAATAGAAGTCCTACGTCCAGTCCCCAAGCAACTCTTGAGATTTTTCACTAACCACCAAGTAAACATTGGTTTTCCCCTCAAAATAGAAGTCCTATGTCCAGTCCCCAAGCAACTCTTGAGATTTTTCACTAACCACCAAGTAAACATTGGTTTTCCCCTCAAAGAGGGGCATACACCACTTGCTCATAAGCAAGTCTTCCCTTCACTGAGTGGTATATCTCCTACTTCAAGTAGGCTCTTCCTTCTACAAAAGGAGAACACATAGGGAATAAACTCCTTGCTGGTTACAAGCACTTATGTTTACAGACCAGGTGCTGCTCCAAAGGATGAGCAAGCATAGATAGAAAGAGAGATAACAAAGATGAAGAATGAATGCACTATTCTTTTCTGACTCTAACTGGACAGGAGATGTTCTAATGAGGTTATTCACATAGCTGAAAACTTCTCAAAGGCTTGAACACTTGAACATATTTTCTTGTCTTCTTCACATATGTTGTGTATACTCTCTATGTCTGTGCGTATCTATATATGTCTCTCTTGCACCATTACTTTTCTTCAAAGGCTTTGACTACTTTACATAGTCTTTAGAGTCTTCGACTACCCATTTTGAATCTGACTGTTTGAATTTGAACGTTTAGACTAAAAGATATTTCTTGAGTGTAACATCTTCAAGTCTTCTTTCTAACGATCAGCATGGTTACTATATTGGGATAGCTTGTATGCTACTGTAGCCAGTCATATTAAATGCCTGCATGTACCAAAAACGTGCAAAACTCTTTCTCTCTTTTAAGGTTAGAATGGTAGCAGATAATATACTAGACAAAAAGAATAAAAGGTAAGGCATTAATGACTCCTTACTGTCCTAGAGAAAGTACATAACCTAATTCGTACAAAAGTTGATATGCCAATTAAATAGAATGGACGTTCATTCAGCGCACAAGGGTAGCTACATAAGTCTTTCTTAGAATATTTTAAAAAAAAACTTTGTCAAGTTCAAAGATGTTTGTAGAATTCTTTTGATTTAAACAACTAAGATTCTGAAATGACAAGAATATTATTAATTACAGTAATCAAAATGTTCTCTTTAAGCTTTTAACCAATGATAGTTTGCATGATACAAAAGTATTTTTCAAAAGGATAATATAATGAGATGGATCTGATAATAAAAACATGTGCCAAGTGCTTGACTTATAAACAATAAATTCAAGATTATAGAAGATATTATTAGAGTCAAAAATAAAGATATATATATATATATATAATTATGACTCTTATACACTTATAGCAGTCAGAGTGGACTTCGACTGTTGAGACCTTATACATCAGTCGGAGTTGAACTTCGATTGATCATGAGTTGAATGGGACTTTACCAGTCGATGTTACACTTCCACTGGTCATGAATCGGAGTTGGACTTCGACTTATGTATAAGTTGTCCATCAGTCAGAGTTGGACTTCAACTGTTGTTAGCCTTATACAGAAGTTGATGTTTCACTTTGACTTTCCAGTGAGAGTTGATGTCATATTCCCAAGAGCACAAGTCAACATGTGATCACCACAAGTCGACATGTCTTCACAAAGAAGATTTCACAAGTCGACATGTCTTCAAAAGGAAGACATCACAAGTCGACATGTCCACTTCGCAGTGCCGCGGCGAGAAGCGTTTCGCCATTGCGTGTCTTCTTCAAAAGGCATTAAAACCGGCGACGCTCATGGGTCACATATGGCTGGGGGTAGAATTGACATTTAGAAGAAGAGGGATAACGTCCGTTAACGCTAGGGACTGAAAATTATGTCCCACATAAAGCAAGGACCGTGCGTTGACGGAAAAACTGACAGGGATGGAAAAATAAGTGTTGGCCCATGCCAGGGACCAACAATTAATTCTCCTAAAAATTTATTATGGAGTCTTCCCCTTTCTTCTCTCTCTGTTTCCCATCACATTAAATTCTACGTGAAAAGTGTGATGTGCAAATTTCTCTAGAACATAGGGATATTTAAACAGTATGGAATTTTGGGGGTTCCAAGTGTAAATAGTGTAGACCATGAAGGTAAATCACTACAAGAAAATAGGGTTATACCTATGACTACCGTTTGTAAAGACCCAAAAATCGTAGGTAAAAATTTTTACCTACGACTCTCCCTACGGTTCTATATAGTTGGTGTTGAGAGGGTAGGTAAAACTTACCTACGAATCGAAATCGTAGGTATTAATTGGGGCCTACACCAATAGTTGTTAATTAACGTAGGTAATTACCATCTATTCATAAACGTAGGTAAGGCTCACCTACACTTTCAAATGTGTAGTTATTGATTGGAGTCTACACCAACACTTGATCATAAATGTAGGTAATTTCCATCAATTACAAAGCATAGAATATGTGTTTTTGCTGATTGAATTAATAGAATTTCCTTTATATAGTTACCTGTTGAACCATATATATAATTGCTTATTTTAATTCAACCACATGTACAACCATACTTCCAAATCCATGCACATTACGCACTTACAACCACACTTGAAATCCCATAAAACATATTTTCAACCATAGATATGCTTATAGCAATGTCTTACATTTTCCATTCAAGTATGGACTGTGTAAGATTGGAAAAATAAAATCCAATATCTCATACGTCCTAAAATCATCATGTACATCTAATATGTACACATGAAAAAGTTTCCAACTACATCGTGAAATATGATATCATCCATCAAAACCTGCAAGATAAGATAAAAGAGAAACAAATTAATTGACGAATAAATTAAAAAATTAGAAAGATTAGAAACATATATATTCCAATCTGCATATATATATATAATCTTTAAGCTATAAGATGAGGCTTTCTATTGTATCTTAAGCTTTTTGTGTTAGTGGCCCTTGACAAGGAGAAGGGCATCGAGCTTATGACAAATAATAGTGATATTTTAACGTAGACATAATAAGTGGGTGAGACCTGTAATAATATGACACTTTTAAATCCTATCTACATATATCTAGGACGCGTAAAAAACTATATCGTAGGATTAAACAGAAGGTGGCCTTGGCTTCAATGCCTTCTTCTTTACGCAATCCAGCTTTCCTGTCCGCTAATGAGAACTATCTTCTAGGGCCATCTCAATAGTCTTTTTCCCAACAAACGTTGGGTGACTTGGGAAAATCATCTCCACAAATTGTTCACCAAGTCATTATTCATGATAGTTGAATTCATATATGAGAGTTTTAACCATGAGAAATTCTTACTATATATCTGTACTACAAGTCTTATTTGTCATCCTTAAAGTCTATTTCGTTAAAGGCCATTTGTCAAGAAAAATACCTAGATGAATTGGCGAAGGGGGGCTGAATTGTCTATGCTTCTCGAGCCCTAATGAATAAGACTTGATATATATCTGGCACGACCTAGTGCAATTTAAAATCAAAACAATATATATATATATATATATATTATATATATATATATATATATATAATATATATATAATATATATATATGTTTATGTATACCTATATAAAAAAGCAAAGAGTATCAAGTATGGTTAAGTATCACTTATCACACTGCTCCGTACATTGGCTGTCAAATATTCAGAATGTTCGGACAAAATATAATTTAATTAAAGATAAATTAATTGGAAGTCTCCAGTAAATATTTGATTTATTTTCTAGTCCTTAATAGAATTATAATTCATTATAAGTTATCTCTAGTTATAGTATACGTTAAATCATGTTACAATAAAAACTTCTTTATTATTGTCAAGAACTTTTAATTAATTAATATTTTCAAACTTGTTGTATATAGTCGACAATGTTTGTTAATTTTTAAGAATAAAATTTTATGATGCCTCTCCAAATGCGTGAGTAGTGGAAGTTATTGACTATACATTTTTTCATTTTTTATCTATAAATTAAAATTTAAAAAATGATTTGCAATGAAAAATATTTATTATAAGACATGTCTAGTAATAAGTTGATGTACATTATACTTAACAAATAATTGAGATGTTTGCTACTATATATGTTTATTGCAAGGCAAGTCTCGATCTTAAACTTTTGCTAAGTAATTCACATTGTTTTGAAATAAATATTTATTTCTCATTCGTAATTTAGGACAAATATTAGAAGAGCAACAAAGGAAAGTTTTGGTCTGTGAAACAACTCAGATTTGGAGAGCCAATTCCACCGTTAATGCAAGTGGAAAGCGAACCAGAGGAAAAGTGGGTGATGTGGACAGTGGTGACTCTTCAGGTCCATAAGTTCAATGGACGTCGCTGGTCAGCTGGCTGGTCAATATCTTAGGGCTGTCACACGCACGAAGAACATTCCAAGATTCCCAACCGAGTTCCGACGGGAGATCTTTCCCGTTCCAGCTTCAAGAAAGAGGAACGAAGGGAGGCACACGTAACAGCAGCAGCAGCAGCAACAGCAGCAGCGATATGGGTCTGTTCTTCCTTGTCTCCGTCTTAGCCGCCGTGTTATTATCCTCCCACCAGCAACTATTCTGTGCTGCCGGCGATAGATTAGCCGCAGGGCAGTCTATGTCGGTGAACCAGACGATAGTATCTGCTGGCCAGATCTTCGCATTGGGCTTCTTCACGCCAGAGAACTCCACCTCTGCCAACCTGCACTACGCCGGATATGGTACAACAACCTTCCGGGAGGACGGTGGTATGGGTCGCCAACAGGGAGAACCCACTTAAGGACCGCGCCGGCGTCCTCGCCGTAACCGGAGACGGCAACATCGCCGTGCTGGACGGCGCGGGAAGAACCGTCTGGTCCACGAACCTCTCGGGCATCCCCAGCAACACCTCCGCGGTGCTGCTGGACTCGGGCAACCTCGTCCTCAGGCACGACGTCGACGGCAGCGAGGTCGACGTCTGGCAGAGCTTCCAGCACCCCACTGACACGGTGCTGCCCGGCATGAAACTGAGATCAAACCTCAGCAGCGGCGTAGGCACGAGAGTGACGTCCTGGAAGGGCGAATCCGACCCGTTTCCCGGACAGTTCGTGATGACCCTCGATCCCAGGAATTCCCTTCAGCTCATCTTCCTAAAGGGCTCAGACATGTACGCGAGAACGATACCGTGGAATGGGAAACCGGCCATAACGTTGCAACTTAGCAACCTCACCTCTATCCTTGTCGGAACCGTAGTTAAAGAAGATGATGAGATCCTCTTGACCTTCAACATGCTTGAGAACTCCATGATTGCGAGGTTTGTTCTAGATTATGCAGGCATCTGGTCGTTTTTTAGCTGGGTTGAGAGCCAGCAGAACTGGGTCACCTTGGTTTCTCTCCCGAAAAGGCCCTGCGATTTCTACAGCAGGTGTGGACCATTCGGCGCCTGTGCTTATGCCCAGAGCTCTTGCAGCTGCTTGGATGGATTCGAACCCAGGAGCCCGGAGGAATGGAAGAGGGGCAACTTCACGGCCGGATGCGTGAGACAGCTCCAGCTGCAGTGCGATGGGACGGACAGGTTTGTGAAGGTCCTCGGGCTGAGGCTGCCGGATGGGTTCTCCGTCATGTGGAACAAGAGCATGCAGCAGTGCGAGGCTGAGTGCTCTGCTAGGTGCGGCTGCCAAGGCTATGCTCATGCAGAGCTGAGCACCTTGGACGCGAGGTTCTTGGGATCGAAATGTTTGATCTGGCTTGCAGAGATGGAAGATCTCAAACAGGCTCCAAGCACATCTGAGGATTTCTATGTGCGTCTTCCTGCTTCTGGACTGGGTATGATAATTTTATATATAGGGGTATGCATCTTTCTCGTCGGACATAACTAGGGTTGCACAGAACAAAAATCCGACATCCACACACCTTGTTTCTTTCTTTGAGCTGCAGAAGGTCACACTCGATTGGAGGATGGTGTCATCTCAAACAAGAATAAGCGTTTGATCAGGATCATCATACCGATTCTGTCCTTTGGGATGCTTCTGACGGGGATTTGCTGCTATTTCTTCATTAGAAGGCGCAAAGCAAGAGGTAACTTTGTTTTATTATCGTACTTCAGATTAAACCTCGGGGTCTCCAAGGCTTAACACATCACACTGTCTCTTTTGCGAAGTGGGCAAGAGCAGAACTAGACAGAGTGTGCGGCGACAGGGCTCAGCTGGAAGTGAGAAGGAGATGCCCGATGTGGCCTTGTTTGATTTCAAAAGTGTGAAGGCTGCAACATCCAACTTCTGCAGTGAAAATAAACTCGGACAGGGGGTTTTGGCCCTGTTTACAAGGTCTCAATTGGTTCTCTGCTTTTCATGTCATGCTCTGTCCACATTTTGGTGTCTTGTAATTATAATCCTGGAATTTTCTTTTACTTCAGGGGAGATTCTTGGATGGTCAAGACATAGCCGTCAAGAGGCTATCCAAGAGCTCTAAACAAGGTTACCAGGAGTTTCACAACGAAGTGAGACTTATCGCAAGACTCCAACATAAAAATCTTGTCCGACTCTTGGGTTGGTGCATGCATAAATCTGAAAATATATTGATATATGAGTACATGCCCAACAAAAGCTTGGACAATTTTATTTTTGGTAATTGGTCTCTCATGATGTTTTTTTCTTCTCCTTTTATACTTTTGGGAAGAATAGATGCTGTGAGTTGGGCATAGGATTTCTGAGTGCCACTAATGTTATGTTTCTCATCACCAAATTAAATCATTATTTGTTGTAATTAATTATTTTCATGAACTTTCCTTCAGATTCAACAAGATTGGTCGAGTTAAACTGGAAGAAACGTTTTGGAATTATCAAAGGGATAGCAAATGGGCTTCTCTATCTCCACGAGTACTCGAGAATGCGTGTGATACACAGAGATCTAAAGACAAGTAATATATTGCTTGATAGCGAGATGAATCCCAAAATCTCAGACTTCGGGTTGGCAAGAGCATTTCGAACAGATCAGGACATAGCAAATACTCAGAGGGTAGTGGGAACATAGTAAGTCTCCAGTACCATATATGAACGTCTTCTTCAGTAGCGATCTCAAATCAAAACCCAAACTTTGTGGTTCCTTTTTCTAATTGTGTTTTTTTTTTTTTTGGTCTGTCCATGATGTGTATAGCGGCTATATGTCACCAGAGTATGCATTAAATGGTGTCTTCTCAGAGAAATCTGATGTGTTCAGTTTTGGGGTCATACTCTTGGAGATCATCACCGGAAAAAAGAGCACTGGCTTTTATCCCGACAGCAATTCTCAAGGCCTCTTTGGATACGTAAGTTTAATTTGCTACAATATGTCAAGTGCTTACTAATGTTGAACATTCGAGTGATACAAAGTCCGATAGATTAATAAACACTATGTTTGGTGCTCCCTTTTGACTAATGCTGCATCTTTTTCCTCCTATGAACGCTTTGATGAAATTTGCAGGCATGGCAGATGTGGGAAGGAGGCAGAGGTTTCGAACTCCTGGACCCATCAATGTTGAGTAGCTCATCTTCGGCCACTGAGGTACCGATATGCACACAGTTAGCAATGTTGTGCATTCAAGAAGATGCAGCCGACAGACCCACCATGTCTTCTGTTGTTTTCTCGCTAAGCAATGATGTTTGCACTTTGCCAATGCCTAAGAAGCCAGCTTTTGTATTTGAAAGAAGTCCAAACTCCGTTCTGTCTGCTGCACATGACAGTGCATCAAAAGCATCTATCAATGGGCTCACAGCAACTTCTGTTCAAGGCCGCTGATATGCAAAGTTTTCCATTTACCCATCATATGAAAACTGCATGTACTCTTTTATATGAAAACTGCATCATATTGGGTAATGGAAGATGTCTGAACTCCTCTCTTCCATCTTCACTGGACGGAGCATCTAGAACATCTATGAATGAGCTCACAAGAAGTTCTGTTAAGGGCCGCTGATTGGCCAAATTTTCCATTCGCCCATCATGTGAAAAGCATATATGTACGAATTAACCTTTCTATTGTTGTTGTCGTCGTTGTCTCACCGGTTACTCTGCCTTGCTACAAAAGCATGTTCGATTATGTTGCTTCAGCTGGCCCGATCCGATCACTTTAAAGTGAGCTTGGGCTATTGTGCTATGAGAACATCATCTTGCCAATCCCAAAGCAATCTGCCTTGGCTAACTGGAAGGAACCCAGAAGCCATTGGACCATATTCTAACATGTCAGGACATCAGAAATATCTGTTAATGAGATCGCAAGGTGTTCTATTGAATCCATTGAAAGGAAGCTTTTCCCAGCTCAATCCTTTCACTAGATGTTGGTTATGAAGGAATTTAGACCCCGGTACATGTATCACAAGGAGTAGTTTAGAACCCAGTACCGGAGCAAAATTTTCATCACTGTCGCATGTTTTTGGATGGAACATTGGTGCGTAGGATTAGCTAAGTGTCAATCATATGGTAGCCATTCTCTGGCCCTTGGACAAGCTTTCTTGAATTAGATGTCATCAGGCCCTCTTCTGAAAATGTTAGTTTTAAAAAAAATATTTATTGAAATATTAGTAATTTATATTATCAGGTGGGATTTAAATCCTTAACATCATTCTTAAAAAATTTCAAGAAAATTTCTTGTCAATCTATTGCTAGTTATAGTTGAACTGTTGATCTCTTTTCTGGTGTACGTGGAGTGCTACCACTAAACCACTTCTTAATGTACAACAAAGTGCTTTGACGTGGTCTCGATTTTTAAGACGACTAGGTCTTGTGATGGTTGGGCAACAGAGTACCATACTTAGGAAGGAAGCAACCCAAATTTTCTTTGTCGACGCAGAAATATTTATTATAATACTTTTCTTACATTAAAATTGTTGTAGATTGCAAGAAATAATATCATTAATTGAGAATACCTAACAAGGCCCTTCTCTCTCTCTCTCTCTCTCTCTCTCTCTCTCTCTCTCTCCTCTCTCTCTCTCTCTTCTATGAACTTATGAAATTACTTTCTTACAACCCACAATCATGGATAACTTTATTACAAGTCTAATCTTGCAATAAATATCTCTCTTGTAGATATATAATAGTGGCTCTATATTTTGTGATTAGAACCACTTGTATTTGTATAAGCTGATTTTATATGGTCTTTCATCTTCCAAGTTTCTTCAATGACAAGTAGATAATGCTTGACCATTTAATTGGTTCCGTAAAGCTTATGGCGTTTGATGAAAGGCACTAAAATGTTCTTTGTCAAGCAAGAAGTTTGAACAATTCTTCAAACCCTCTGGCACCATTCTTAGCCATTCTTCATGTGTGCAGAAAGGAAAGCAAAGACCGTCAAGGATCAAGTTTGATTAATTAAGATTAAATCATAATGTTGTGGAGGTTGACATGTATCTAGAATGTTGGCAGAAAACTACTTAATGCTACAAACTCCATGACCCATTAAAACAAGAGAAACAATTTTGTAACATCATTTGGTAACATCACCATTAAAACTGTGCCACATCAGTAATTAAAATAAAAAAGTTAAAAACACCTCATAAATGATGAGGTTTTAGTGTACTTTGATTGGTGTGTTATTTTAATGTGTTATTAAATGATGTTACTAAACTATTTTCCTTAAAACAATTGTCTGGTAAAGTATGATTAGGCAGGGGTGGAGACTTGGACTTTGGAAACTTAGCAGTCCTCGTTGACCCAACCTGTACACATGTTTTCTTACCTGGTGGACTGGAGACCTTGATAACTAGAGAGGCCCAGCCCATGATCCACCCTGAGTTGGGCTGAGCCCATTTACAGCCCCGTATCCAAATAAGCTACAACTTCGAAATCTTAATGCTAAGGCTCCTACAACTTCGAAATCTGATCCACATATCAAACCCAAGTTATGTCAGGAATGTGCCGTACTACTGTGTAGCAACTCGGATTATTAGAGAATAAATACATAAAATAAATAAATTAAGCCTCTAAAAGAATAATGAATTAAGATAAAATCCAATAAGAAAAAGAAATTAATGGGCTTAAATAAAAGTCCATAATAAAATTATTGGGCCAAAATTAAGTAAGGAATAATATAATAATAGGATATTAATATTTAATTCATATACCCATTATCCCTTTAGATAAATTGGGTTGAATTAGGTAAATATATTAAATAATGATGAAAAATTGTATTTAAGACCTATCCTAACTTGGAAAGTAAGTTTCCAACCCAATTCAACTCTAATGGAGTTTGGAAGGCTTAAGAGATAGAGATAAACATGAAAAACTCGTAATTAAAAGGAGTTAGAGTTGTATTAGGAATTAAAAAATCAAATCCTATAATACACCTCAAATTCCCTCATGACTGATCATACTGCTGTTTGGAGACTCCCTAGGATGTGAAGAGAAAGCCATTGGAGAAGGAATTCGTGGGTTCGAAGGAGACCTAATTTCGTTCAAAGATAAGTATTCTCCCAAGTAAAACTTAATTAAATCTCTTTGTAGGCTAATCTCCATATATTAGAAATATAATCCCCATATTTTCCCCAATTTATATCATACATGTTATGAGTATTTCATTCTTCAAGTTCATAAATCTTCATGTACTCGACTCCTTATTCTTCATGATCTTAAGCATGTTCAATCCAGATCCTCTTATCAAATTTCTTATTTCTACTTGTTCCTGAGCATATTAGCTTTGATTTAAGACCATTTTTGTGATTTTTCATGCATTGTATCTCGAGATCTAGGTATTTCTTTGCCCTTGTGTCACAGATGGACTTTTTGCATTTGAATGTGGTGGCCCTTGTGACCACGTTCAAAACACAACGGCCTGATATGTCACATTCTGATCACGGCCTCTTAATCAGTGTGTTAACTTAAACAAGTCACGTTGTGCACTCAGATCATGTTCTTAACAAGACAAGCTATCCCGTCAGGTTTTGACTGTTGGTTCTAACTCCTGTTTTAACCTATGTACAATGCATTCTAACCTATATTTAGACTCATAAAATGATTGTTTAACCCATTAAACTTTGATCTATGTTGAACTAATGTGTTAATTAAGTCTTAATGATTCTCTCAATCTCCTCATAGTATCATTGATTTTATCTCATGATTATCTTTACAAAAATTATACTCATACCCTTTGAAACTCAAATATGTCTTAAAATACTTCATAAATTATCTAGTTAATAGATCAAAATTTTACACATAAACCCTATGAAATAAAGGACCTATTTTTATTTTCTATTGTCATTTTGGAGCACCGTTACCACCACTCCGCTGTTCTAAAAGTCCTCTAGAACACCGAGTAAATGTTTCAACACCCTCTTGGCATTGTGAGAATTCTCCGTCCGATATTCCTCCTGTCGTCTTGGAACTCCCTCACTAAGGCCTATGTAAGTCTTCGTGAGCCTAAAAATTCTCTAGGACGTCGAGCTAGTTGTACCATCAACACCTATACACTCTAAAAAACCATGTTGAATTTGTATGGCGTGATCCAACTAGCCTAGATTGTCTCTCTTTGAACGCATCCTATTTGTTGACTGCCTTGAGAACGGGATCGACAGAGGGACCACGTCTTCCTTGATAAGGCGCCCAACCTCCTGACTACATTTTGATCGTAGCCAAGAGGTAGATTGTGATCTCTACCAGATTGTCAGTACCCTGAGAGTACTGTTTGCAGTGGTTACTGTTATATTTTTTTCATACTATTTCACGTGCATGATCCTTGTATGTTTATGGTTAATACATAAACTCTCATCTATTGGCACTCTCTCTCATCTATTCGCTTTCTCTCAAAATAGACTCATCTATTCATCTACATTTCTCACTTTTTCTTGGCACTCTATATGGCCATTAACTAATTGTCTAGATTATAAATATAACCAATGTTTGGTAATATTAAAAGGTCCAGTCTGGTCATGAGAGGAGCGTTTGAAAGTGCTATTTACTCACAGGAGTTAATTGACTAGGGTGTCTGGCATTACACCCAAGTGTTATACTATCTTGATTAATGTAAGATAATCAACTTGCGCTATTACTTGACTTGACTTGTACTATTTACCCTGGTGGTATTTACTCATGATATGATCAATTCTCTCTTTTGCTATACATGTTACTAGTTATTGCTCTACACTTGGACTTTTACTCGTTATTACTTGATATCATCATGCTCTTGTTCTATATCATGACTCGCTATGGATCATATAGTTACTCTACTTGTTAACATGTTAATTACTTAAAGTATTGTCAGGTTCATGAGATATAAGTCTTACTGAGCGTTCACTCATCAAGTACTTCTTAATATTTTTAGGTAAGTCGAATGACATTAAACATAACAATGGGGATGGACAAGAGTGATGAGCAAGTTGGCATCAACTTAATGGAGTTACCGTAGCATCATAGTATAGTAGAGTCTAGGTAGTTTCTTTCTTATGTAAAGTGTCATGATGGGCCCTATATAATGGCTCTGAATTAGTGATTATAATAGATTTAGTGATTTGATTATTAATAAAATAACGAATTTGTATTATCCAATTGTTATTTCTAATTGCTCTAACTTACTCGAGTGTTTGACATATTATGTATTTGTTTACGTCCTCAATTTATTTCGCTACTAAATTAAGGGTATGACATACTATGCCAAGGAAAACCCAGCACGACATGTTAACACAAGGACACACATACAATTCAACGTTGTTTAATTTTAAATTTATGACATTTGGTAATTGGGATTGATCCAAAAAATATATTTATTGACTTAAACCAAATGAGATCATACATGCAAATATAAATCCATGATAAACTTTCTCACAATTTTCACTTTAAAAGGGATTTTTCTAAGAAAAACCATACTTTCAACTACAAAATCTGTAATCCCTGTGTAATCTAGCTGCTGCGAGGACAAGAAAAAGTGCTATACTTAAGAAAATACCACTCTACTAAACAATTCTAAAAGAGCTAACTTCTGTAATCGGGTAGAGACGCACATACTGGAAGCTGAGGTGGGAGGTCTAGGTAAAGTTTGTTGACTAGTCGTATTAAACAAGTCCGACACGACGACCGGAGTACCCCCGGTCAACTTAGTCCATGCCCGCTCACACGGAAGGTGCCGACGAAGCCGCCAACTCAGCTACCTACCCGCGCAAACGTTTACGTCACGACCCTCGTAAAAAATCCATGTTTAAACGTCACTTCCTCCCGTCTTCTTGAGAAAATCTATTAGAAGATCTCGCCTTCTACGAACGAGTCATCATCCGTAAAAATTTGAAATAGCGTTACTAATTAGGTCAGGCCTGGCTTTGCGTTCAACACATTTCGAATATATATTTTTTTCAACAAGATAGTCCTCTTGCGCCTGTAATCATGATAGTTTGATTTATAGATGACTATTCTTTTTCTAGAAATAAATCTCACTACGGAAAAAAATAATTTTTTTTTATGGCTAACAATGTTTACTGAGAAACACTCATCAATTATATGTTGGTGTGTCGACAATCATTTTAAGTTACCGGTGGATAGTTAGACTCATATTTAACTCCATCTCTTTTTAGAGCAATTTAAATTTTGTTCGAGATATCACTTACTAACGAAATCTGTTTCAAACTCGCAAAGGTTGTTATAGATCGACTCCGAATGTTTGAGATGGGGAGTTTAGATTTCAATGATGGAGAAGAGAACCAACATCGTCGATGTCAACATTGACATTGATTTGACCTATAAGATGTTAAGTTCGAAAAGAGATTCTCAAGATCGATCATACAATACTCAAATTAATTGTCAGTCTAAGAAAAGGAGAACGAGGGAAATGAGAGTAATTAGAGAGAGAGAGAAATAAAGGGCGAGCAAGTTGAGTAGAACTCTCGTGTTGGGATCTGAAACTCTAACCTCTTATCTATATCTATAAGACTTTTATAGATAGAGAGTAGATCAAGTTTCCTGAGACTTCTTACGTCAGATAAATTCTAAGAAATATAAAATCAATCAGACTCTTGAATGAGACTTGTTGGGCTCGGGTGCCCATTTGGGCCCCGCGGGAAGCCCACCCGCCTCCACCGCCTTGGGCGAGTGGAGGGGGCGACGCCAACGCGCAGGGGCGCGTTGGCGTCTCCCACGCGTGCCAGCGCGCTAGGCGCGCTGGGCGGTGGGGGCTTCGCCAGCACGCAAGGCGTGCTGGCGAGGCGGGCTGCTGCCACGTGGCAGCAGCTCTGCCGCAGCCCCTGCCGCCTCTCGCGGCAGGGGCTGCCGCCTCTCGCCCCCTCACCTCCTCTCTCTCCCTCATCACACCTCCTCCTCCTGCCTATAATACCCCCATGGGGGTATTGAGGAAAGGCATCCCCCCAAGCACCACTAGTGCATCCTTTAGGCATCCTTTGAGGATCCTTTGAGCATACAAGTGTATGCTATGTGCAAGTGTGCAGGGATTTCATGTGCATGCAAGTGCAAGCACAAGCGCAGTGTGTGCAGTGCGCTGAGTGTGCTGTGTGCATGTAAGTGTGTGTGAGGAGTGCAAGTGCACGTGTGTAGTGCACGAGAGTACATACAAGTGTGTCTTGTATGTATTGAGAGAGTGAGCTTGCAAGTGTGTCTTGCAAGTGTAGACTTCTCTGTGTGAGAAGGTACTGTCCCAGTGTGGGACATCAGGTGTTCTCTATCCGGTATCGACTGACGGAGGTACGTCATCCCCAGTCCTCGGATCTAAGGTGTGGTACAGTGTAGGCGACTCTGGTAGCCGTCTATCTACTTCTGTGGGATCATCTTCTTGTTATTTCGTTTCCGCTGCGAGGTATGTCCTCTTACTCATTCACCTACATTGGTATCAGAGCCACATGGTTGGTTCTGATTTTTCTATTTCTCTTGTGAGCTGTATAAATGGTAAGTTCCCCGGACACAGTCGGATCCTGAGTTGACAGATCATTTCGAGGATTGGTTCTCGGTTGTAGATCTGACGTTGGTCAATGTCAATTTTGGTGTCTTGGCGGTAGGCTATGGACAGGCGTTGGTCCTGGACACTGCGACCAATAGGATGGGTGTACCGAGTTCAGATGCACTGGCAATGGCCAGCGGCACAGCTGACTCGGAGTTCCAGGTGGTCCCTTCACTTCTTGGATTAGACACATCGGATAGTCTGAGTGTCTGTGCACCTCCTTTGACTGTGTCAAATCCTTGGTCCCCATCTGTTTCTGAACAGGCCCCTTGGGAACCATGGTCAGTAGTGTGGAAACTGCATGTGCCAGTTGTGCCCCTCAATGGTGATTGCATAGGGTTATATGCAGCTTTTATAGAGAGATAGAGATATATGGTCATGTACTGCGTTAGTTTTTGAAGCGTATTTTGTTTTCCGTTTTTGCGCGTGAGTATATTCACGCTTGCATCGGAAATAGTACATGTACCATTTATATATGTTTATATATAAATATGTTTTATATATAATCCAGCATGTTTAAAGTTAATATGTTTTGTACATATTTTCTTTAATGTTATGCAAATTAGTTTTGCATGTTTAAAGTTAATATATTTTGTACATATTTTCTTTAATGTTATGCAAATTAGTTTTGCATATGAAATTTTGCTCGAAATCATTTTAATTATATTGACTTATCTTATATAAGTGGGAGATGATTGTAATTGCCTAGCTTTACTTTCGATTTTACTATATAAGAAATGTTCAATGTAATTAATTTGGATTTCTAGAAGCAAATATGGACAATGTGTAAATTGATGTCAAAAACTCCTTTTCCTGTTTTGATATGTAGTGGTGAACTATGGCTGCCATAAACGTTATTGCTAATCTTAATAAGGGTGAAAAATTAAATGGCTCAAACTATGATATATGGCATCGTAAAATGCAATATTTGCTGGATGAACAAGATGTGATTGATCATCTTACGATGTCCTTGTCACCGCCCATTGAGGGTAGTAGCAAAACAGACCAAGAAGCTTATGTAGCTTGGTTCAAGAAAGATCGTAGTGCGCGCTTTATTTTGTTAAGCGCTATGGCCAACGATCTTATTGGAGAGTTTAAGAACTGTGCCACTGACATGGATAAATCTTTCAAGCGCTAATGTGGCGGCAAGAAAGACAAAAGCCGCTTGAAATGTTTTAACTGTAAAAAGTGAGGCCATTTCGCTCATGAATGTCCTGAGCCCAAAAATGGTGACTCACTTCCCTAGCTCTCCATGTACGTTGTCTGTACCCATGTTTGACTGCTCATCCTAATCCTGTGTGGATCATGGATTCTGGAGCAACAAAATATATAACTATGGATCGAGCGGGTTTTGTAGATTATCATTGGATTCAAGAAGGTACAAAGAGTCTTCATGGGCAATGGTGCTAGTGAAGAAGTCCTAGAGTCGATTCATACCAACTCTATTTTGTGAACGGACGTACGTTACTTTTAAGTGATGTACTTTATGCGCCTAGAATCCAATATAATCTTTTGTCAGTTTCAACTTTGTCAGCAATGGGTTTTTGTTTATCCTTTTCTGGCAATCTTGTAACCATTGTCTTTATAATGTTCTTTGTGGACATGCATTGCTATGTGATGGTTTTTATATCTTAGATTTGATTGACAGCTTTCCTAATTCTTCTTTGGTTATGCCTGCGTTAGCTCAAAAAGATTTAGATTCTGTGACATGGCATGCTCGTTTAGGTCATATTGGACAAGATAGATGACTAGATTAGCTAGAGAAGGCCTTTTAGGGTCGCTCGCTAAAGTCAACTTGCCCATATGTGAGCCCTGCTTGGCAGGAAAAGCATACCGCAAGCCTTTTGGAAAAGCTGTTAGAACCTCCGAACCATTGGAATTAATCCATTCTGACGTCTGTGAACCCATGAGTGTTAGAGCTCGGCATGAATATTACTATTTTCTCACATTTATTGATGATTATTCGCGATACGGATATGTCTTTTTGATTGCTCATCGCTATAAAGTGCTGGATTGCTTCAACCATTTCTTAGCTAGAGTTGAAAATCAAAAGGAGAGGAGTGTCAAAGCTCTTCGGACAGACCGTAGACGCGAATATCTGTCGGATCAGTTCCGAGCATTATGTGAAGAAAAAGGTATACGTCAGCATCTCACTATTCCATATACGCCGCAACAAAATGATGTTGCAGAACGAAGGAATAGAACAATGCTAGACATGGTTAGGTCAATGATGGCGCAGGCAAATTTGCCAATCTCCTTTTGGGGAGATGCTCTGTTAACTGCTGCCTACATTCTTAACCAAGTGCCATCTCAATCAGTTCCTTCCACCCCATATGAATTGTGGCATGGCCACAAACCAGACTTAAATTGTTTACGTCTATGGGGATCAACTGGATATGTTCATCACATGACAAGTAAGTTGGGAAACTTGGCCCTAGAGCTCAAAAGTCTATCTTTTTAAGATATCCTGAGAGCTCTATAGATTATGTCATATATGGACATCATCCAGATAGTGGAATGATAGAGCGTGAGGTCCAAGATGTTGTCTTCTTAGAGAATGAATTCCTAGTCTTGGCGACAATGAGAAGAATCTTGATCTTTTTGAAATAGATGAACAATTGAACATCCTACCATCTTCCGGCGAAGGGAGGGAATGTGTTCCCATACCAATGCCTACCGAAAATGATAGGGATGGTCAGTCTAGTGGGAGTGCGTCCAGTGGGAGTGCACCAATAGAAAGTCAAGATTCTTTATGTCACAGCAAGCGTGGGAATGTTCCTCGTCGATTTTTGGAATTGACAGTGAGGTACTTCTTTGTGAACCCACGGATGATGAAGAGCCTAGATTTGTTCAGGAAGCTCTTGCGTCATCATCTAGGAAAGAATGGAAAATTACCATGCAAGAGGAGATTCTATCCATGTCACAGAATGAAGTCTGGGAGATAGTGTATCTTCCACCTGAGCGTAGGGCGATTGGAAACAAGTGGGTTTTCAAGCTTAAACGCAAGGCTGATGGGACTATTGACAAGTATAAAGCAAGACTTGTGGCGAAAGCTATACCCAGAAAGAGGGTATAGATTATGATGAGACTTTTTCACCAATGGTGAGATTCTCATCTGTTCGCCTTATTCTAGCCATTGTCGCGCATCTTGACTTGGAATTGTTCCAAATAGATGTAAAGACTGCATTTCTCAATGGAGAACTAGACGAGAAAATATGCATAGCTCAACCAGAGGGTTTTGAGACTGAAGGAGAGGAGCAAAAAAAAAAAAGTTTGCCGCCTCAAGCATTCAATCTATGGATTGAAACAATCGTCTAGACAATGGTATATGAAATTTCATAAGGCTATTATCTCATATGGTTTTGAGATGATTAAAGAGGACCACTGTGTGTATGTTAAGCGAGTGGGAGATAGTCTCCTCATTTTATCATTATATGTTGATGATATTTTAATGGCTGGAAATGATATGGAGTTAATCGCTTCCACTAAGAGGTGGTTATCTTCCATCTTTGAGATGAAAGATATGGGTGAAGCGAGTTATGTGCTCGGAGTGAAAATTGTGTGGAATCGCTTGAAAGGTCACTGAGTTTGTCTCAGGAGACATACATTAATAAGATCCTAAAGCGTTTCTGAATGCACAATTCTAAACCCATTGATACTCCACTTGATAAAGGATGTGTCCTAAGTACTTGTCAATGCCCCAAGGGTAAAGAAGAAATAGAAAGTATGTCTAGAGTGCCATTTGCCTCTGCGATTGAAAGTCTAATGTATGCTATGTTATGTACTCGGCCAGACATTAGCTTCGCAGTGGGTTTGGTAAGTCGTTACCAAAGTGACCCTGGTCTCGCGCATTGGAAAGCCGTTAAAAGGATTTTTATGGTATTTGCGAGGGACGACAGATTATGCATTACGTTACAAAGGGCGGCTATAGTGATGTGGATTGGGCTGGTGACCGAGATAAGAGAAAGTCCACTTCAGGCTTTGTGTTCCTGTTGGCCGGTGGAGCTATCTCGTGGATTAGCAAGAAGTAGTCTTGCATTACCCTATCCACTATGGAGGCCGAATATGTTACTTGTTCTGCCGCTAACCAAGAGGAAATTTGGTTGCAAAGTTTGTTGCAGCGTTTGGTGATTACACCTCATCAGAATGAGGGTGTACTGTTATATGTTGACAGTACCTCGGCATTGGCCTTCGCCAAAGATCCCAATTTCATGGCAGAACGAAGCATTTGATATTCGTTACCACTACATTAGGGATATGGTGGCAAAAGGGTTAGTGGTGCTTCGTCAGATTAGTTCTGTTAGAATAATAGCAGATCCACTAACGAAACCTTTAGCCAGAGAGAGTTTTGTGACCCATTGTGGATCTATGGGTCTTTGTAAGTTATAGTAATTTACAATGTTTTGACATCATTAAAGTTTTGTTCATCATAAAATGTTATTTATGTGAACAAGTTATTGATTTATACATTGTTAGAGTGTCACCAGGCTGAGGATCACCCTCTCACACGGGTGATCCGCCTTTGGCGCTTATTGATAGCGAGCAAAGATGAGGCACTTGATGTTGTGGATCTCTAGATGACTAGAGGTCGAACACAATATCCCGAGTTTTGTTAGAATGCCACCTTGGCAGAGGCCGAGATGAAATCTGAATTAGTTCAGATTGACCATGTGGATTATTGTTATAATCCTATGTAGCCTGTTAGAACCGGATAAGTGAGTCGCAAAAAGGCGCTAAATGAAAGCGACTGGTTTGCGGGACTCTGGTCGATTGTATTTGTTACAATTGGACTTGTATCCGTGCGATGTTATATGACACGCCATATAAATGGAGGAGCATCGCAGCATGTGAATCATACCACATGTGTAATATACAACCGCATATGAGAATGATGAATGGTTCTCTCTTCATCATTGTGTGAGCTCATGAATCACGTTTGTCAGTGATTCCTGATGTACCCCTAGTGACCTGCAGCGCTGTGCCATGACAAGGAAGCTTGATGTCGCTACTTTAGCATGTTACTTAGGGCGATGGTTGATACCGTCCAGCGGGACATGTCTAGGAAAGCGGTTAAGACAAATTGAATTGACATGAGCAGCATAGGGAAGGTATCTTGTTATTTCACCATGCTTAATTACTCATATCCCGGGAGGCTCGGTTGCCTATGTGGTAATAGAGTCATGAGTGTTATGCTTTTGGATTCGATACTGCCTTCTGAGAGATCCGGAGTATCTGAATCAGGTGAATATTAGAGTCTGAGGTACATATTGAGATTAAGTGTTCCGTTAGTTAGATGACGACTTAATGGAACGCTTGTTGGTGACTCGGTAAATCTCACAGAGGTTGCACGCCTTATTTCCGGTATGACCGTTGATGTCGAATGCCATAGAGAATGTTGGGTGCGCCGTCAACCCTTTGTGGGTAAGTGGGCTGTGAACCCTAAATGGGCAAGTGGGAGCTTGTTGGGCTCGGATGCCCATTTGGGCCCCGCGGGAAGCCCACCCGCCTCCACCGCCTTGGGCGAGTGGAGGGGGCGACGCCAACGCGCAGGGGCGCGTTGGCGTCTCCCACGCGTGCCAGCGCGCTAGGCGCGCTGGGCGGTGGGGGCTTCGCCAGCACGCAAGGCGTGCTGGCGAGGCGGGCTGCTGCCACGTGGCAGCAGCTCTGCCGCAGCCCCTGCCGCCTCTCGCGGCAGGGGCTGCCCCTCTCGCCCCCTCACCTCCTCTCTCCCTCATCACACCTCCTCCTCCTGCCTATAAATACCCCCATGGGGGTATTGAGGAAGGCATCCCCCCAAGCACCACTAGTGCATCCTTAGGCATCCTTTGAGGATCCTTTGAGCATACAAGTGTATGCTATGTGCAAGTGTGCAGGGATTTCATGTGCATGCAAGTGCAAGGCACAAGCGCAGTGTGTGCAGTGCGCTGAGTGTGCTGTGTGCATGTAAGTGTGTGTGAGGAGTGCAAGTGCACGTGTGTAGTGCACGAGAGTACATACAAGTGTGTCTTGTATGTATGTGAGAGAGTGAGCTTGCAAGTGTGTCTTGCAAGTGTAGACTTCTCTGTGTGAGAAGGTACTGTCCCAGGTGTGGGACATCAGGTGTTCTCTATCCGGTATCGACTGACGGAGGTACGTCATCCCCAGTCCTCGGATCTAAGGTGTGGTACAGTGTAGGCGACTCTGGTAGCCGTCTATCTACTTCTGTGGGATCATCTTCTTGTTATTTCGTTTCCGCTGCGAGGTATGTCCTCTTACTCATTAACCTACAAGACTCAAAACTCTTAGTTGGTGGGTGTCATTTTAGATGACTCTTCGAGTTAGAGTGTTAACCGACTTTGGAATCTACTATCGAAAAACTCGAATCAGGTGGAAAGGATTCGAAACACTAGGATGAGTTCAAATCTTAAACAATGTCAATTTAGACTAATCTTCGTTTAGGTCAAAATCGCCATTGAACCCAGGCCGGCCCAATAATGGGCCAGTGCCATCGTCGGGCCGATATCTGACCCATCACCAACTATTCTCTATTTTGTTTTGATATTATTCTGAGAGAATTAATTATTAATCCCCGGCAGAGATCTGATATTATTTTCAGGTCCCTGTCATGCTTTCAATAGTCTTCTGGTCCCTATTTTATGTAGGATTTATTTTTAAGTCCCTGTTTTTAGCCCCTGTTAACTTCTCCCGTTATCTCAAAAGTGTGTAACCGTTATCCCAAAAATATGTAACTGCGTAAGTACGTACTTACACAGTTATATGTGTAACTGCGTAAGTATGTAAATTACATACTTACGTAATTACACATGTAACTATGTAACTACATAGAAATTTTATAAGTTTGTAACTCTGTAATTAGGGCTTACTTAGTTACATACTTACATAGTTTTAGAAGAATTTACCTAATTATTTTAATTCGTAATATACCAAAAGTGCGTAACTGTGTAAGTACGTATTTACACAGTTACATGTGTAATTGCGTAAGTATGTAAATCATGTAATTGTGTAAGCATGTAATTACATACTTATGTAATTACACATGTAACTATGTAACTACATAGAAATTTTATAAGTTTGTAACTCTGTAATTAGGGCTTACCTAGTTACATACTTACATAGTTTTAGAATGATTTACTTAGTTATTTTAATTAGTAATATACCAAAAGTGTGTAACTACGTAAGTACGTACTTACACAGTTACATGTGTAATTACGAAAGTATGTAAATTGTGTAACAGTGTACATACTTACAACATTTACACATGTAATTATGTAACTACATAGAAATTTTATAAGTTTGTAACTCTGTAATTAGGGCTTACATATTTACATAGTTTTAGAAGGATTTACCTACTTATTTCAATTCGTAATATACCAAAAGTGTGTAAGTGCATATGTAGTACTCCGGAAAATCTGTTAATTTAAAAATTAATGATAAATTGAAATTTTATCAATTAATAAAATAAACTAGTTAAAAAGGTACGCATCGTTATTGCATGCGTAAAAACCCATACAAAAATTTCATAAAAATAATAATTTCACCTTAAATAATGTTCTCTAATGACCCATCAAGAAATTTGGGTATAGAAAAATCAGTTGGACTAAGTTTAAGAATTTATGCGACTTATTGTCGTTAGTAAGGAATAAGTCGGAGAACCTAATATTATATGAGCCAAAGTGAATTATAAATTAAAATAAACATATGAATAGACTTTAAATAATATGGGTTGATAGCCCATTATGATAATTGAACCAATAGACAATCTTGGCCCATGAGTAAATTATTTAATAAAAAGCAATTAAGACCCATTAAGTAAATAGGCTATACAATTAAGCCCACATAAGTTATTGGGCCAAAAGCAAGAGCCCAAAGAATAGATAAAGGTTAGAAATATTAGGATAAATAATATTAAATTAAATTGAAATAAGAAACGAATTGAATAAATATGTTAAATAGCTTTAAATTAGAATAAAAGGTGAATAAATAGTGATAAATAAAATTAAACTAAAACCCATTAAGTAAAATTAGTAATGGTGTAGCACCCTTGATTTTTAAAATTCAAATAAAATAAAATTTTTATTTTTTTAAATAAATGAGGCAAATAGATTTAATTAGAAAAAAATGAGAAATAAGTGAAATAAAAAGGCATTTAATCAAGCCCAATGTGTTAAAACCCTAATAGGTTGTGTAAATGGCTTAATTACAAAATAATGGGCCTAATATAATAGAGCCCATCATGGGATGGGAATTAAAAATATCAAATTCGGATTTAATTAATTAGTAATTAGTCAAAGGCTAGGATAAATACTAAATAACTTGTATTTATCCAAAATAAGAGTCTTTACTCCAACCTAAACTCTTGGCCACGAAATTGGCTCTCTTCCCAATCTTATTAGGTGGATAATTAAGGGGATTATAGAGATAAATAGAAGGGAGGACTCTTGTAGCAAGCCTTACACACCCCAATTCGACTCTGTCACCCCATAGTTCACTTCTGGAGTTTTGGGAGACGAAGGAAAAGACTGGAGGATGAGGAGCTTGGAGGAGAAGGGCCGGAGCTTGAGTTTTTCTTCTCTATTTTTCGTCACTAAACAAGGGATTTTATTTCACCACGAAAAAGGTAGGCAATCTCTCAAGCTAAATTCGTGTCAAAATTACCCTAGGTAGTCTTCATGATCCCCTTTGAAAGCCCTCTAATTTCGTTCTATTTCGTTCTTTCATAAGGGTGAATTAAATGCCCAAACTTCTGTTAACATGTTGTGCCGAACCACCATGTTTATGTTCAATCCTCATTTGTACTTGATCCCATGCTCTGAAATAATTCTCATAAATACTACATCATGTTAGCTTTCAAACGCCCTTAGTTTCCCTAATTTTCATTATGTATCCATCTCTAATTAATTCGTTGATCCATGATTATGCATGTTTAGGTCACCGAAATATAACAGAATCAAAGTATGCCTAAATCTTATCTATTTTTGCATTAATCATGCATGTTGGTAGATCTATGATCTACTTTCATTTTAAACTAGTTTCATGATTTTTGGATCATCGTGCGATTTTATATTGATTTTTGAAGAGCCTACATCACACTTTGGAGGGAAGGACCAAACCCAAAAATGGAAAATCCCCCTTTCTCGGTCGGCCCGCGCCTCTGAAGTCGCGACGGCCCGACCCGTCGCGACCTTAGAGGAGTCGCGGTCGGCCGGACCGTCGCCGTCGCGCCGTCGCGTTCCCAACCCCCGAACCGGGCCAAGCTGGCCGGTTCGGCCGTCGCACCAGGCCGCCCCGTCGCGAACTGAATCGCGACGGGAACCCCCATCGCGTTATGCCTGCTATAGCGCCCAGTTCACCCCAGTGCCAGTTCAACAGAATGCGCCATGCAAGGGTGTCGTGATGGCCTTAACGCGACACGCCTGTGGGCCGCGATCTGAATTCTCTGATCGCGCCAGTCAGGAGCGTCCCGACCTGATTGCGACACTCCTGTGCGTCGCGACCTGACTGTCGTGGCCTGAACCTGATTTTGCATATATATTGTAGCAACCTCGATTTTTAAATCCTCAATAAAATAAAAACATTTTCTTTAATAAATGAGATAAATAGATTTAATTAGAACAAATGAGAAATAAGTGAAATAAAAGGGAATTAAATCAAGCCCATTAAGTTAATAACTTGGGTTGTGTAAATGACTCAATTTCAAAACAATGGGCCTAATTATGAGAAGCCCATCATGGGATGGGAAATAATTATCCCAATTTCGGATATAATTAATTAATAAATAGTAAGGGCTAAAATAAATACTAAATAATTCATGTTTATCTAAAATAAAGAGCTCTTATTCCATCCTAACCCTTTGGCCACGAGATTAGGCCTCTTTCTTACCCAATTAGATGGATAAATGCTAGAACTAATAGAGATAAATAGGGATTTTCGGAGTTGGAAGAGAAAAGAGGAGTTTTAGGCATTTAGGACTCTATTAGCCATCAAAACTCCACCAATTCAGCCCTAGCAAACCCTAGATCGCTGCTGGAGACTTGGGAGACGAAGGAGAAGGGCTGATGATGAAGAGGCAAGGAGGAGAGGAGCTGGAACAAGGGATTTCTTCTTCATTTTTAGTCACCAAACTATGGTTTTCTTTACTGCAACGAAAGGTAGGCAATCTCTCAAGCTAAATTCGTATAAAAAATTACCCTAGGTAGATTTCATGATCCTTTTCAAAATCCCTCTTGTTTCGCTCTTTCTCGTTCATTCATGAGAGCGAATTAAATGTTGCAAACCCTGTCATATTCATGCACCTGAATCCACTTATTGGCTTTTAATCCCTGCATGTACTCGAACCCATGCCATGAAATAAATCTCATAAATACTACATGTTGTTAGCTTTCATACGCCCCTATTTGCCCTAATTTTCATCTTATATCCATGGCGAATTAAATCATTGTTCTTGATCTGTGCATGTTTAGGTTAACAAAAAATAACCTAGTCAAAGCATGCTCTATACATGACTATTTCCTAATTCATCATGACCATTGATAGATCTTCATGTTTAGAATCGTTTAAAATTAATTTCATGAATTTTGGAGCCGTATGTGATTTTATATCGATTTTTGATGTGAGTTGGATGGGAAGGAACCCACCTGGAAAAAGGGCAAAAGCGCTTTTCTGGGTTCGGGCCACTGTCTGATGTCACGATGGCCCGATACGTCACGATATCAGAGGGGGGTCGCGACACTGGGGTCCGTCGCGATCTGATCGCGACAGGTCGACATGTCGCGATCTGCCCCGGTTCACCCCAGTGTCGGTTCAACAGAACGCGCCATGCATGGGCGTCGCGATGGCCTTAACGCGACACGCCTGCGGGCCGCGACCTGAATTCCCTGATCGTGGCAGTCTGTAGCGTCACGACCTGATTGCGACACTCATATGCATCGCGACCTGACTGTCGTGGCCAGAACCTGATTTTGCATATATACCCCTGCTCAAATTACTAGTTAACCATTGTTTAGCCTTAATTAAACATTGTTATAAATAATTCGACTTGAATAATTATTAATGGGTAATAATATTATAAATTTAATTAATTTAAAAGCTATGTGCACAATCTATTATGTTCTCTTGATTTCTTACACTTGCACACACTTAACCATCGTGTTTGTCATTGAACTCTATTAAGTTACTCAATAATGTATCTGGTAATTTAGCGAAATAAATTACTAAATTTCCTATTTAATTATTTACACTTGTCTTCGATTTAATCGCGTGATTTGAATATCGTGATCGTTTCCCTCGGCCTTCGAACACTTGAGGCACGATAGACACTTGTTTTACACACTTTCTCTTGACTTTGACCACCTCTCCATTGGAAATACTCTCGACTAGGCCAGAGACTCCTTGTCAAGACCTCCATAAGTCTTCTTGGCTTTGGCGCACGTCCTTAGCTGATGAGCTGGTTGTACCCCAAAACCCGATACACTCTTAGGGATTAGTACGATCCATGGCCTTAGTGTGTTCTCCCCTTATCTTGTGATCACGCCGAACCGTCTAGCCTGTGTTCATAGTACGGCTAGTGGGCGGTGGTGGCTTCTACCAGACTGCCGACCCACGAGAGTGTGTCGTTCAACTGTGACTATTGTTGTTTATCGTGATTTTACGATATTGTCTCTATCTCATCTACAGTCTCTTTACTCTCATCTGTTCACGTTCTCTCTACACTCTCATCTATTCGTCTACTACTCTTATCTCTTCTTGGTACTCTATTGGCCATTCGTGTGATTGTCTAAAATAAAGAAATGACTAATGCCAGCGCAATGGAGCCCGATCTGGTCCTGGGAGGAGCGCCCGAAAAGTGCTAGTGCCCATGGGAGTTAAAATGATCAAGGATGTGTACGACATGCATCCAACGCCATAATACTATCAAGATTAATCTATGACAATCAAAGTGTTATCCATACAAGTGCAATCGTTATCGTTACTAGTGCACCGTTGTGTAATTTACATGCTATATCGTTACATGGTCATTCTATTATCGTTCTCGTTGTGCTATTTTTCCTGTGCCAAATGCTATTGTTCTCTCGTTATCGTTACTTGATCTACATGACTATTCTCTCTAGATACATTGCCTTTAAGACATTAATTATTTAAACCATGCTTGTGTTCATGAGATATTAAGTCCTACTGGGCGTTATTCGCTCATCCTGTGTATTTATTTAATGTGTTTCAGGTGAGTCGGATGATGACCACACTCACGAGGGTGGGACTGAGGAGGATGCTCAGGAGTGACCATTTTCAGCAACCATTGCTTTGTAGTTAGGTAGTATAGTTATGAGTTAGTGAGTCAGTTAGTTCTTATGTAATAATTAGATTTTGAATAAAGTACTCTAGGCCCTAGTTTTGGCTCTAATACGTTGTTGTAATAGTTAGTTCATGAAGTTTTATGAGTTATTAGTTATTGTAATGGAGAATTATGGATTTTTCAATGGAATTAAAGTTTATTTGATATTATTCCATTGTGCAATGGTTTGTTATTTATTTTTCCGCTCTGTACTATTTAATAACTGTAATCCCGCTTTGATATTCTGCGTCGGGGCATTACATATACCCCTGCTCTAATTGCTAGTTAACCATTGTTTAGCCTCAATTAAACATTGTTATGAATAATTCGACTTGAATAATTATTAATGGGCAATAATGTTATAAATTTAATTAATTTAAAAGCTATGTGCACAATCTATTATGCTCTCTTGATTTCTTACACTTGCACACACTTAACCATCGTGTTTGCCATTAAACTCTATTAAATTACTAAATAATGTATCTGGTAATTAAGTGAAATTAATTACCTAATTTTCCTATTATTTAAATGACACATGTCTTCGTTTTATTCGCGTGATTTGTACACCGTTATCGCGTTCCTCTACCTTCGAGCACTCGAGGCAAGAAGGACATCGTTTCGTTACACACTTTCTCTTGACTTGGACACCTCTCCATCAGGAATACTCTCGACTGGGCTAGGGATTCCTTGTCAAGGCCTCTGTAAGTCTTCTTGACTTTGGCGCACGTCCTTAGCCGACGAGCTGGTTGTACCTTAAAACCCAATACACCCTAGGGATCAGTACGATCCAACGGCCTTAGTGTGTTCTCTCTTACCTTATGATCATGCCGGACCGTCTAGCCTGTGTCATAGCACGGCTAGTGGGCGGTTGTGACTTCCACCAGACTATCGGCACCCGACCTAGTGCTGTGCAACTGTTACTATCGATGTTTAACGTTGTTTTACGATTATACTCCTGTCTCCTCTATTATCTCGTTACTCTCATCTGTTCACTTTCACTCTATGCACTCATCTCTTCTTATACTCTATTTGGCCATTTACAAATGATTGTCTAAAACAAAATAACAAAACAGTGCTATATGCCAAAACAATAGGGCCCGATCTGGTCCTGGGAGGAGCGCCCGAAGAGTGCTATTTCCTCGCGAGGGTAACATGATCAGGATGTGTACAGCATGCATCCAGTGCCATTTAACAACAAATACAATTCAATCTATGACAATCAAACAATCGTTTTACTATATCTCTGGGTTGACATGATGCTCGACCGGAGAAGTGCTATTGCACCTTGGTGCACACATTACATATTCTTTCACTATATGGTCAATCCTCTATCATGCTAGTTGCAATTACTTTTGAATGTGCTATCATTCTCTCGTTATCATGTGTTATTACTCTCTTGACTATACTTGATCGATCTCTCTAATTAACATATTTTACAAGACATTAATCATTTAAAGCCTGCTTGTTTACATGAGATATTAAGTCCTATTGAGCGTTATCGCTCACCCTTCGTTATTCGTTATTGTGTTTTCAGGTAAGTCGGATGATGACCCTACACATACCAACGAGAATAGACTCGAGTGATGAGCGACTAGGAGTCATAGCGATGGAGTGTCTTCAGTACCTTAGAGTTTAGTTAGTTATTTGCTTAATTATCCTTTTCAAATGAAATGATGTTATTGAGCCCTATGTTTTGGCTCAGAATTAGTTGTTGTAATAGTTAGTTGATTTATCAAAAAAATAAGGAGTTTAATACAATTATTGTTCACTGCTTGCTCTGATATTTGTAACTGTACGTGTAATTTTCGATACCATACACGTTGTTCATGCCTCCCCAATTTATTCTGCTGCTAAATTGGCGGGGCATGACAGTACGTACTTACACAATTACATGTGTAATTGCGTAAGTATGTAAATTCTGTAACTGTGTAAGTATGTAATTACATACTTACACAGTTACACATAACTATGTAACTACATAGAAATTTTATAAGTTTGTAACTCTGTAATTAGGGCTTACCTAGTTACATACTTACATAGTTTTAGAAGGATTTACTGGTTATTTTAATTCGTAATATACCAAAAGTGTGTAACTAGTAAGTACGTACTTACACAGTTACATGTGTAACTGCGTAAGCATATAAATCCTGTAACTGTGTAACTTACAAAGTTACACATATAACGATGTAACTACATAGAAATTTTATAAGTTTGTTACTCTGTAATTAGGGTAACTGTGTAAGTATGTAATTACATACTTACACAGTTATATGATTTTTATATACTTACCAGTTACACATTACGCAGTTATACATTTTTGGTATATTATGAATTAAAATAACTAGGTAAATCCTTCTAAAACTATGTAAATATGTAACTAGGTAAGCCCTAATTACAGAGTTACAAACTTATAAAATTTCTATGCAGTTACATAGTTACATGTGTAACTGTGTAAGTATGTATTATTAATTACATACTTACACAGTTACATGATTTATATACTTACATAGTTACACATGTAACTGTGTAAGTACGCACTTACGCAGTTACACATTTTTGGTATATTATGAATAAAATAACTAGGTAAATCCTTCTAAGACTATATATGTTAGTATGTAACTAGGTAAGCCCTAATTACAGAGTTACAAACTTATAAAATTTCTATGTAGTTACATAGTTACATGTGTAACTGTAAGTATGTAATTACATACTTACACAGTTACATGATTTAAATACTTACGCAGTTACACATGTAACTATGTAAGTACGTACTTACCAGTTACACACTTTTAGTATATTACGAATTAAAATAACTAGGTAAATCCTTCTAAAACTATGTAAGTATGTAACTAGGTAAGCCCTAATTATAGAGTTACAAACTTATAAAATTTCTATGTAGTTACATAGTTACATATGTAACTGCGTAAGTATGTAATTACATACTTACACAGGTACATGATTTATATACTTACACAGGTACACATGTAACTGTGTAAGTACGTACTTACGCAGTTACACATTTTTGGTATATTATAAATTAAAATAACTAGGTAAATCCTTCTAAAACTATGTAAGTATATAATTAGGTAAGCCCTAATTATAGAGTTACAAACTTATAAAATTTCTATGTAGTTACATAGTTATATATTTAACTGCGTAAGTATGTAATTACATAGTTACACAGTTACAAGATTTACATACTTACGCAGTTACACATGTAACTGTGTAAGTATGTACTTATCAGTTACACACTTTTAGTATATTACGAATTAAAATAATTAGGTAAATCCTTCTAAAACTATGTAAGTATGTAACTAGGTAAACCCTAATTACAGAGTTACAAACTTTTAAATTTTCTATGTAGTTACATAGTTACATGTGTAATTGCGTACGTATGTAATTACATACTTACACAGTTTCATGATTTATATACTTACACAGTTACACATGTAACTACACTGTAACTGTGTAAGTACGTATTTACGTAGTTACATATTTTTTGTATATTACGAATTAAAATAACTAGGTAAATCTTTCTAAAACTATGTAAGTATGTAACTAGGTAAGCCCTAATTACAGAGTTACAAACTTATAAAATTCTATGTAGTTACATAGTTACATATGTAACTGCGTAAGTATGTAATTACATAGTTACATAGTTACATGATTTACATACTTACGCAGTTACACATGTAACTGTGTAAGTATGCACTTACGCAGTTACACACTTTTGGTATATTACGAATTAAAATAACTAGGTAAATCTTTCTAAAACTATATAAATATGTAACTAGATAAGTCCTAATTACAGAGTTACTAACTTATAAAATTTCTATGTAGTTACATGTGTAATTGCGTATACTTACACAGTTACACAGTTACTTGATTTACATACTTACGCAGTTACACATGTAACTGTGTAAGTACGTACTTACACAGTTACACACTTTTGAGATAACAGTTACATATTTTTGAGATAACATGGAAGAATAATGAAGATTAAAAATAAGGACCTAAAAATAAGTCCTACATAAAATAGGGACTAGAAGGCTCTTGAAAATCTGACAGGGACATGAAAATAATATCCGATGACAGACATGGACTAATAATTATTTCTCCCCAATCCGATAAATATTACTCCTTATTCAATGCGAAATAAATTCCGTACCAACCTCGGGAACATCTAGATCTTATAATAATATACTGGCCCCAAAGGCCTACAGTTTGCTTCTGCGACAGTAACGACGAAGACGAGAAGACATTAAGACAGGGAATCCGACAAGACGAGCAACAAAGAGAAGCGCTAGCGGGTGCCTCCTCCACATGCAGCCGTGGGGGTGGGGTTGGGGGGGTCTGCTGCTTCCTCTTCCTCCTCATCACATCCACATAACTCGTCTCCTCCCATCACCGTCCACATGGATTCGCTGTTCCTCCTCTCCATCCTCCTCCTCGTCTGCTCCTCGTCATTCCCTCGTCACCACCTGCTCTGCTCCGCCGCCGACACCTTGGCTCCGGGGCAGTCCATATCCGTGAACCAGACACTCGTATCCGCCGGCCAGGCATTCGCGCTGGGCTTCTTCACTCCGGAGAACTCCACCGCCGCTGACCTGTACGCAGGGATATGGTACAACCGCATTCCGGTGAGGACGGTGGTGTGGGTCGCCAACCGGGAGAACCCACTCAGGGACTCCGCCGGCGTCCTCACCGTCACCGGGGATGGCAACATCGCCGTGCTGGACGCGGTGGGAAGGACCGTCTGGTCCACAAACCTCTCGGGCGTCCCCAGCAACACCTCCGCGGTGCTGCTGGACACGGGCAACCTCGTCCTCAGGCGCGGCGGCAGCGGCGACTTCGTCTGGCAGGGCTTCGAGCATCCCACCGACACGCTGCTGCCGTTCATGAGGCTGAGATCAAACCTCAGCAACGGCGCTGGCACGAGACTGACGGCGTGGAGGGGCGCAGCCGACCCATCGCCGGGCCAGTTCGCGTTCGCCGTCGATCCCAAGAATTCCCTGCAGCCATGCATCTTGAGGGGCTCGGAGATGTACTGGAGAGGGACGGTGTGGGATGGGACGCCGACGATCACCGTCCAGTTGGGCAATCTCACCTCTCTCTATGTGCAGGGCGTGGTTAAGGGCGACGATGACATCTACTGGACGTTCTACATGGTCGACAACTCGATGCTCGGAAGATATGTGCTGAATTATGCGGGCGTATACACCTTCTTCTACTGGTTTCAGCCGTCGCAAACGTGGGTGGCCATGGGTGCCCTCCCTGCAAGACCCTGCGATTTCTACAACAGGTGTGGACCATTCGGGGCCTGCGTTTACATCGTGGGCACTTGCAGCTGCCTGGATGGGTTCGAACCCCGAAATCGGGGAGATTGGCAGAGGGGAAACTTCACGGGGGGCTGCGTGAGACGGCGCCAGCTGCAGTGCGATGGAACGGACAGGTTTGTGAAGCTCCCCGGGATCAAGCTGCCGGATGGATTCTCCGTCATGTGGAACAAGAGCATGGACCAGTGCGAGGCCGAGTGCTCCGCTCGCTGCCGCTGCCAGGCTTATGCTTATGCGAATATCACCACCTTGAACGAAACAGGGTCGAGATGTTTGATCTGGCATGGAGAAATGAACGATCTCGGGCAAGTTCCTGCCTTTTTGAGGATCTCTATTTGCGCCTTCCAGCTTCTGAACTGGGTATGTTTCACACTTCCAACCTCGGTCTTAATAGATTTTTCCACTCATAGTTATGATCCTGACTGCGGACTTGAAGTTTTCTGGGGGAGAACTTGCCACTGATTGAGCCTAATTGGCTAGTAACTGAAGATTCACAAAACAAAAGCCAACCCCTTTATACTTTTACATGCAGATAATAGAACTATATCTAACAATGGTTCAGCCTCGAGAAATAACAAAGGTTTGATCAAGATCATACTACCAGTAGTCCTCTCTGCCATTCTTCTCTTGGGACTTTGCTGCTGTTTCTTCGTGAAGAGACTCATATCACATGGTATTTATCCGATTGCTCCTTAGAAATTAGATTTGTAGCAAAAGAATAACCACTAACAAGTTGCTCGGTTGACAAAGTGGACAAGAGGAAGACCAGGAAATTGCTGCGCCTTGAAGAAATCAACTTTTCTCAAACACTCGGAAGCCAAGATGACATGTCGGACGTGCCCTTGTTTGCTTTCAAGAGTGTGAAGGCTGCAACTCGCAACTTCTCCGGTACGAATCAGCTCGGGGAAGGAGGCTTTGGTGCTGTTTACAAGGTAATTGATCTGCTTGCTTTAATCTGGTATCATCTCCATTGATGTTATTAGTCCATATACCACTCTTTGATCTGTGACGACTGTGGATGCCTTCTTTTCAGGGGAAGCTGTCGACTGGTCATGAGGTAGCTGTTAAGAGGCTTTCCAAGGGGTCCAACCAAGGTTACCGGGAGTTTGCCAACGAGATCAGATTGATTGCCAAGCTTCAACACAGGAATCTTGTTCGGCTTCTGGGTTGGTGCATCCACAAGGAAGAGAAGATACTAATATATGAATACATGCCCAACAAAAGCTTGGACAGTTTCCTCTTCGGTTAGTATCTTTATGTAACTCTCTGAAGTTTGAACTCAGATTATATCCAAGCTACCCTCTGATCATTCTTAGCCTTACACCCACTTGAAATTTTATGGGAAACCCACCTTCCTACATGTTCAGATACGCCCAGATCGATAGAACTCACTTGGGAGAAACGTCTTAAGATTATTGTTGGAATAGCGCATGGGCTTCTCTACCTCCATGAGTACTCAAGGATGCGTGTCATACACAGGGATCTGAAACCAAGTAACATACTGCTAGACAGTGAGATGAACCCCAAGATCTCGGACTTTGGGATGGCAAGAATAGTCAAATCAACTCAGAGAGAGGATAATACTAGAAACATAGTTGGAACGTAGTAAGTCCCTCATGACACCACATGAATGCATATGTCCTGTGTTTTGGTAGCATGTAAATACCATTAACATACAGATTAAAGAAGCAATCATCTTAGGCTCCTCTTTTTTTTTCTGATTGGACTTGTTTGGCAATTGTCTGCAGTGGCTACATGTCCCCGGAGTATGCGTTGGATGGTATCTTTTCAGAGAAATCTGATGTGTTCAGCTTTGGTGTGATAGTCCTGGAGATCATCACCGGGAAGAAAAGCATAGGCTTTTATCCATATAAGAATTCTCTGAATCTTCTTGGATATGTAAGTATGCAAGCACATCTGCATTGCTTGTTTACAGATGATAGCTGGGTCAGGAAATGGGTCTGCATGCTCTTGGGGATCATTACCTTTCGCATATAGTTTGATTACATAATAAGTTGATTTCTAATCAAAAGCTGCAAATTGGAGTCTTTTCAAAATGCCAGAAAAATGGATGAGTTGGGTCAGATATAGATTTAGTGGTCTTAAACTTTGTCACAAACATTCACATTTGATTGTTGTTATCACTTTGCATTAGCCAAAAGCTGATTTAATACTGAAAGCTGCACCAGATACTCTTCAAGAACTCTCTTTTCTCTTGTCACTATTTTTGCTCTAAACACGACACAAATGATGCAGGCATGGCAGATGTGGGAAGAAGGCCGGGCATTGGAGATCCAGGATCCGTCGATGGGCGATTTGTTTCAGGCCGCCGAGGGGCTGCGATGCATCCAACTGGGATTGTTGTGCATTCAAGAAGATGCAGCGGATAGACCCACAATGTCCTCCATTGTTTCCATGCTGGATTCAGAGAACTGCACTTTGCCTGTACCAAAGCAACCTGCTTTCGCAATTGGAAGGGACCCAACTCCCGTTCGATCATCCTCCCATGACACAGCATCAAAAGCATCCGTCAATGATCTACCAAGTAGTTCTGTTGAAAGCTCTTGACTGGAAAATTAATCTTCCATTCTGACCTAGGAAAAGATGTTGAAGGACACAATCATATTGTTGGCGTGGCAAATCTAGAGGCCCGAATCAACGTCTCTTCTGAATAATGTTGCGTGGCGTGAGGCCAAGAGGGCCAAGTCACATGGTCTGACAAGTCCAACCAGCAGTGGCTGCAGATAACCAAGTTAAAAGGGAAAGATGATGATCTTTATTCACTACCCTAGTTTTCTGGTAATGGTAGCTTGATCTTGATAACACATATGTTCCTTGATTCTAGAGGCCATGATGAGGGATACTTTGGTTTGATTGGACAAATGCTCAAGGACTGTAAACATCCAAAAACACTGGAGCTGGCCGCACTGTGGTTGGAGCAGGGCAGGTGGAGTGGAAAGCATTTATCAATTACTGAAGTGCTGATTTGCTGATTAGCCTTTGTTCATAATGGTTGGAGAATTACCAGAATTAAAGGGTATCAGTCTCTGTTCAGCATGCTATTACCATCTTCCCCAGGCCTGCTAAACCGAGGAACCATGTGTTTGTCTCTTCCAGAACGCCATGCAGAATTCATCTCTTGGTGCATGGTGGTGCCCCGAGCTCCATGGAATCCAAATGATGCAAAAGCACCAGGACTTGGAAGAGGAGATGGCATACCATGTTTGGTTTCTTCCAGTGGTGCGTTCTTGCAGAGAGTTACCAAACAGCTGTAAGTGTTTCCCCGAGGTTCTTGCTGCAATTTCTTGGGTTGAAAAAACATTGGATCACATGTTCTTGCAGGGTTCCCAAGACAGTTTGGGCAGGGCTTGCTGATTTGGCGGATGGAAGGCTTCCAAAAGAATCAACCGGGTGGGTCATTTTCTCAAGTGGGTGTAACACTTGTTCTGATCCACTTCTCAATGTGGAGCTACAGTGCCTGGAGATCCTCTTGTAGAAGATTCACAGAGAAGATTATTGCACAAGCAGGAAAATTAGATTGCAGCCCGCATGATCATAGCACATCCTGTAATAAAATAAGCTCACATGCTGCATTAGCATCATTGCTGGAGGCTCAATAGCCAAATGTTGTTCTAAGCATTAAGATCTGAATCACAATTCAGCAGTTATAGAACACCATCTTTTGGACCCCCGAAATCTTGTTTTTTGAATACCTTCCAGGGGATTGTCACCCCTGAGGGGCCCGAGAGAGAGAGAGAGACAGCACCATCTTAGGAAGGAAAATGCTAGCTGCACCGCATGTGGTGCAGCAACATCTATGTGGAATGCGCCGCGCGTCGTTAGTGCGCCATGTCGTCCCATCCCACCGACCAGCACGTGCAATCTTCGGAGAGTATACATAGAGAGCATTTATAGGCTTAGAGGAGAATTTGCATATTCCAAAGGTGTACGAGAAAGATTTAGTATATTTTTGTATTACACTTTAAGTGTAATATGATTAGGTAATAGTCTATGTGGCATCTAATAATTGGGTTGTCATTTTATCACTCCTCATGTGAGGGGTGTCACATGGATTATTGTCTAGTCATATTACACTTAAAGTACAATACAAATGTATACTAAGTCTTTCTCACTCAAGGTGCATATGCTTCTCTGGAGGCTGTAGATGCTTTCCTTGAACCCGGAGATGCTCTCCAAGAGTTTCATCTCTATACATATAAAAGATTCCTTCAACTTACACCTAAGTTTTTAAGCTAGAGTTCAACATTAACACACGTAGAGATTTTGTTGAGTGGGGTCATTCGGATTATTTTAAATATTTAAATATTATATATTATATAAATAAACATTTTAATATATATTTAAAAATAAAATATTTCAATAAAAATAAGATAATTCATACATTATTTCTTTCTTACAATTATCTGCGACGATCTAACGGAAAGGTCCAGGATAGCCGAGCGGCTGACGATCGTGCGAGGTCGACAATGCAGAGTGAGCTCGACGACGGTTGCACATGCGAGGTTTGTCGCTTGCGCTGCCGCTTCCTCTTTCCACACGGCTCACGGAGTAGGGGCGTAGGGAAGAACAGGAAAGATTAGGGCCAAAAAATTAGAATTTTAGGTCTTAGATCAGGCATAGTTCGTTGCACCGCATGGATCGGCTGTGCCACATTCTCCATGACACGGTACGGTACGGTACCGTTAAGATATGGTGGAAAATGGACTAGTTTTTTTTGGATAATTTCACTTGATAAGAAATTAATTTAAAAAATTAACTAAAATTATCATAATTTGTATCATCTCTTAATTAACTTCTGTTTAAAATTAAATCAATTAGATATCGTTTAGACCCCTTAGATGTGTCGGATGTGGGAAGGAATTTTTTTAAAAAAAGAGTGGGTAACCGACCGTGGCACGGTATATGTAATTTGCGCGTTTTCCGGATCCCCGTGGATCCAGGTTTAGTGGGTTTAGTGGCCCATGTGAGGCCCATTAGTGTGGTGTGTTTCTTACTAGATCCTTACCGGGTTTGGTTTGGGTTCGTGTTGGTGTTCAGCTTGCTGGACACAGTTGTTGGCGTCCAGGTGGTGACGTCGATTGTGTTGACGGCAGTGGTGTGCCGTTAACATGGTGTTAACGTCCATCGATGAGGACTTGACTGTTGAACTTGGCGTCAGGCTTTGTGGACGTCTAGTTGTGGCGGTCTGGTTAAACGGCCAAAGGGTTGACGTTAACCTGGCATGCCTGTGTTTTTATGGCAGACCCGAGCTCTGTTCTTTCCCCTCTCTCTCTCCCACTTCGCCCACCTTCACCTTGAGCTTCTTCGCGAGTTCTGACGGTCGGCGGGAGCTCGTGGGAAGGCCGTGGTGCGCGTGGTAGCGGCAGATCGGGCGGGGAATGACGGATTGGAGCGCGGTGTTCGTGGGACGTTTCTCGGGTTTCGGCGTGATTCGAGGTTCTTCGGGAGTTTAATTGCGTTTCTGAGGTAGGGGTCGAGCCCTGTTAGCTTGTTAGAAACATTAAAACACGACTTAATCACTTGAACCAGCATTTTTATTGTATTTTCGGATCAAGTCGTATCATGCGGGGTTAAAGGGTGGTTTGATGATTTAATGTGTAAAGCATGTTGTGATGGGTTGTTCCGGGTTCTAGTATGTTAAAGGAACCATTTTTATATGTTTTTCTGTAGTTTAAATGGTTGGAAAACCTGTAGAGTTGGATTAGGGTTTCTGCAGGGTTTTAGGCCGGAGAACTTGGCGTCAAGATCGCTTGCCGCCAAGATCACCAGCCGGGATATAGACGGCTAGTCGCTCGCCGTCTACTTCCTTTAAGCGGCAGTCGATGTTGCCGCCAACCTGTGCATGTATCCATGCAGTGTTGTTTACGTAGTTTTCCTGGTTATGATATTGTGTAATTGTGTGTGCATGGCGATGACCGGTGTGAGCCAGTGCACTTGTTATGCTCTTGGAGCATACTGCTCATGTAATGGGCATGTTTTACATAAATGATATGTGATGTACGTAATCGCTTTTCGTGGTATGTGTGGTGTGTTGGCACTCGTGGCACTCTTGGAGTGCGTTGTACATGTGTTGGACATGTGGTTTACGTGGAAGACGTGGGTACACCATCCCGGGGTGTATATACACGTATTGTCTACGTGGTTTGAGTGTGTGTGTGCTACACACTCTGTTGTAATATAATTATGGTAATTTATCGTAGTAACTGGGCAGTGAGGTTCTTGTGTGAGCCTAGCCATGAATTTGTGGTGTTTGGGCAGTGAAGGTCATATGTGGACCTAGCCCTGATTTGTTGTTGTCTTTCGAATAGGTTTATTGATTTATGTGTTAAGTGGTCTGTGTTGCCACGAAGGTCATTTCGTGACCAATGATAGGCAAGTTTTGGGGTTTAGTTATGTGTTGGTGTGGGATAGCTTTGGGGTCACACGGTGACCGATGTTAGCTAATCCTAACACTTGTATATTGTGAATTATAAGTAAAGTTATATATGTAAATATCGTGGTTTGTGCTAGCCGAGTGTGGTGTCCGGCGCCTATTCCGGAATGCCTCTCTAGTCGGGTACCCCAGGTTCTTTGTGAGCCAGGCACGTGTGTTTATTGTGCTCGGGGTTTTGTCCCGGTACTGTGTTTGTACTGTTGAGGTCTATGTCGTCTTCCTGGACACCCTCACTCTTGTGCTTGAGTTGTACGTCCGGCTGAGGGAAAGACGGCAGTAGGGCAGCGGCTTGTGTTGTGGGTGTGTAGTCGCTTGTAGCGCGCTCGTAGTTGGGGGTACGACACCAGTAGTCGACACTGGTCCCCAGCTAGTCCTGTTTTCCAGTGCCTCACTTTAGAGTGCTCCGGCCAGAGACTCTAGAGGTGCAGGCATGAGCCTGCAGTTGTGTGTCTGCAGGTGTGTGTTGGTTGGTCTCCACAGTTGTTTGACTTCTTCCTAGTGGAGCGGCAGTTGGACCTTTCGTCCGTGACTGCGAGACTGAGAGGTTGTTCTTGTGTTGTGTTGTCCGGGTTGGATATTGCCTGATCAGCCAGTAGTCCGTTCCCGTGTGGTGGCGTCGTTCTTTCTGACTCGTGCTTTGCCAGTGATTGTGGTTTGTGAGTTTGTGACTCGTGGTCGAGGTTTGACCAGTTCGAGGTGTGCCCTGGTGTTGGCACAGTTGTGTCTCAGTTGTGGTTTGTGTGACTCGTCGATTAAGGTTTCACCTGTAATATTGTGCTTAATTAAAGGTATAATATATTATGGATCAGTGTGGGTTTTCACCTACTTGTACCCTTGTTTGGGTGTTTGAGTTGTGGTACCTCAGAGAGTAGGTACCTATTTTCCTTCGAAGTTACTTTGTAGTTTTGTGGTGGTACATTGTGTACCAATCTTTCCGGTACTTGTGTGTTGTGGAGGTCTTGTGGTTTGACCTGCACTTGTTGTATCTAACTATTCTAAGTAGATCTTTGTTTATAATTTATTGTGGATTGGTTTGTGATTATTAATTATGTTACCTTTGTAGGTAATTTGCCGATGAGGCTTATGGCCTAGGCATATTGTGGTTTAGTAGAGTTGTGCTCCGTGGAGGCCGTGTGAGATCTTCCACAGTTTGAGTTTTACTCATCTTGGGTATGATTCCAATTATAGCTTTAGTGTGTTATGGATTGGCTTCGTGTTAGCCAGTTCCATTACCTTTGAGTAGTTCTGTTGTAAAGTGGTTGGGAGTATAAATGACCAGCTCTTTATTAGCAGTCCTATTACTCAAGTGTTTGAGATTCGCCTGTGAAGCTTGTAGCCTGGGCATGACTTGCCTGTGTGGCTTATAGTTTGGCAACCCGTTGTTGTAGCAGTGTGCCAGTGAGACTGTGGTTTAGGCACTTTGGTTGTTGGCTGACTTGATATTATGTTAGTCCTGTAGTCCTACTTTTCTTCTGAGTACTTTATGTTTTTTCATGAGCGATGTTAAATTATTATTTTTTATATTATTTTTATTGCATGTAAAATTGTTATTATAGAATGTGTAGCATGAAATGGTTTGGCTATTGTGTTGCCAATGAGACCATTGGGTCGAGGTTTCTGTGGTTACAGTGTTGTTTTGGGTAGCCCCTACTGAGCCAGTGACTTGTTGAGGCTCACTCCCCTATAGTTCTTTTCAGGCTTGCCGTGTGTTTGGCTTGCAGTGGCGTTGCGTCAGACTTGTACCACCAGCAGTAGTTTAGTAGTTAGGGTTGTGTGAGCTTGTGCTCCCTCGGGTATGCCCCAGGTATTGTACTCTTTTTAATTGGACATGTTTTAATGTAATGGGACAGTTGTACAAATTTGTGAACAGATATGAGCACATGTACTTTCTTGTGTCTTATATTCTTGTGGTTTGTCTTTTTGTACTCTTACTGGACTCGTGTGTGAGATATCCTTGCGACACTTCGGTGCGTTCGCGGAGGCGGATCTGGATATGGAGCCTTAATGGCATAAATACCACGGTCCGTTACAGTATAGGTCGACCATATCGCCATAGTACGTGGTTGTACGAATCGACTGTACCGCCGTGATATGTGATAGTACAACTAACTCTGATTTCGACACGACTTTGATTGTGTGCACCTCGATAGGACGTCATTTAATTTTAAAAATAAAGTCAAATTTGAAGTCATCATAATTATCAGAAAAAATATATTAATTTTAAAAATATAATATCAGGATTATTGATGTATAGATATTGAGAATAAATCAATTTAATGATTTTTAAGATAATTTTCACTAGATGAAAATTTAATTAAAAAAATTAAAGTAAAATTATCATAGTTTGTATCATCTCTTATTTAACTCATGTTTAAAATTTTATCTCAATTAGACATCATGTAGATCTCTTAAATATATAAAATGTGATAAAGATAAAAAAAAATGAGAGTACCAAGAGCCATGACACGGTACGACACGGCCAACCGTGAGATCAGATAACCTCCGGAGTGGGGTCACCCCTTTATAAAAACCCCAAAAACTTACAGCTATAATGGGCATTTCAAATCTTTTTTTTTTCGGTGGGATCAGGTGACCCCACTGATTTCACGTTGCATCCGTCCATGATTTAACATGATATTAGAGTAAGTTTATCTATTGAATCACCTCTTTGTATTCAATTGCGTCTTCAATCGATTGATTCGGCATAAAAAAAGTGTAATGGCTTAGTTCCATATTAAAAATTTATAGAAGTTTCACGAAGATTTTCTTAATTTACTATCTAAATTTTGGGTTAAATTTTGGATTTTTAACAATTATGAAACCAAAATATGTCCTCATACTATCATATTCTTGTTTCTTTAAAATTTGCCACTCAGTTTACTATTAATATTCTCTTCTTTAAAAGCTCTGACAATCACAAAATCATCCCTCCAGAGTATCAGAATTAAGTTCTTGATCATCCTTATCTCCATAATCTGATTACATGGTAGTCCTAAAAGAGATAAGATTACAAAACCAAGCATTGCTCAAATATCTATGTTCTAAAATCCTCCTCTTTTACCCTCCCTTTTGCAGCTTGGATTCTTTGCGGTCTGCTCCGTTTGTGGGGCCTACAACGACCAACGTCCCTCGCTTGAAGGCAACTCCAAATTGGTGGGAACTTCGAAGGCAATCCAAATGAGCAATATTCTAATGAAGAGGAGGTAATGGAGATGATGAGGTGGTGGTGATCGTAGGAGGAACGGAGTCCGGGGTTTGGGCAGCTTTGCAGTGGTGCTGCTGGTTCTGGGTTGTCGGGAAGGCACCGATGGCGAGGAGCAGATCGGCCTCTGTGCACCCTTCCTACTGCACCAAGAACCCGAAGACGCTGGCGCTCCTCCTCTTCGCCTTCGTCCTGGGGTCCTTCGGCTTCTGGGACCGGCAGATCCTCGTCCGAGAGCACGATGTGAGTTCTACTCTCCGCCAATCTTTTCCGTGCCTCTTTCCTTCCTAATGGCGTTAATTACCAGAGAATTTTAATCGGTGTGTTCGTAATGCTGCACAAGTTATTGGTGTTTTTCAGAGAAAAGGTCGCGCCTTTTTGATACTGGGTGTCAGGGTGGAAGGTTAAGTTTGCGAGCAACCAAACCAGAAGAGTCATCCTTGTTCTCCCCGCCAAAATTTTCACCCGGCACTTGTCATGGCTCTTCATGAGGAATTCGAGGAATTTTCACTTGTTAACCACAACTATGCAAAATGGGGCTGTCGTTTACCAGTGTGGCAGGATAATACTTGCTTGGAGTGCCCACCTTATGATGGTGCTACCATTGCTAATCCCTTCCTAGCACCCAGCCTCCAAACCCATGCCCATAGAAATCAAATTTCCATTACGAGGATTTGAAACCTGGTAGTAGATATTGCCTCCAGTGGCCTTGTGGCAATCAAGTAGACCAATAGTATGGGTCTTTGTGAGAGCCATACACAACACCATTGAGCATACATGATAATGTTATACAGCTTACTTAATGGATCTTGAATCACAGTGACACCCAATTTCAATTTTTGCCATAAAGACCTGCTGAAATATGATCTGCTATTAATGTGCGTGTTTCCGTCTCTAGAGTATGATCTGCGGCTCAAATTAAATCCATGAATTCATTGTCACTGGTGAAGGCATGTTATTTATCTTGTATGAATCTATGGTTGAACACATATCATACATTTTTATGTATATTTGCTTGATTTCCTAAGAAAGGAAAAAATGAAATCCTACCATGTTGTGCAGGAAGAAATTTCTAATTTAAAGGCTGAATGGCCTAGGCTAAATGATCAGGTGCATATGTCTGTTAATTTTCAATGAATTGTTTTGTTCTTACGATACAAAAATGAATTGTGATGGTCTCTTCGTAATGTTCTGCCGATACCTGTAGGTGCTGGAACTAAAGGCCTACTTGGGGAATGCTGGTGAGAGCATCCTTGAGAAATTAGATCATTCATCCAACATGAATGCTGTTCATGATGACCCAATTGATGTTGAACGAAGAGAAAAGGTGAAAGAAGCTACGCTTCATGCATGGAACTCGTATGTAAAGTATGCCTGGGGCCAGGATGAACTTCAGGTTTGTGGATCTTAGATTATAGCTCAGTAATTGGCAAAAAGATTTGTATCCTATGTTATATCTGGTTTATTTCTAACTTTTATCCAAATATGTTGTGCTTTCTTGGACCCAGCCGCAAACTAGGAATGGTGTTAATAGTTTTGGTGGCTTGGGTGCAACTCTTGTGGACTCTCTTGATACTCTATACATTATGGGCCTATATGAACAATTTCAAAAGGCACGAGAGTGAGTCTGCATTCAAGATTTGACATTAATTTCATTAATATCTATGTCTAATGATTGTTTTTCAACCATTTATTATCTTGGAAAATGGAAACTGACCAACTAGGACCATGTTATTGAAACTTGGCTGGATGAGGTCCTAGTCAATCAAGTTATGCTGGGGATAAGTGTCTTCTAGGCTAAACAAACTTGATCCCTGTGATTTCTATCACCAAAATAGATGAAGAGTAGGCCAAAGTCAGACAGTGCATAACAAATCACCTGAATTCTGTTTTCAGCTTCTAAACTTCCATTCACAATGTAAATAATGAGGTATGCATTCCAGTCTTGGGATCAGAGTTATACAACATGAGGGAAATTTTCTCTATGCAGACTGGCATATTAGTTAAAAAAAAAAAGTTTAGACCTTTTGTATTTACATGGCACATAGCTACATCCAGTGATTGCTGACAGGTCCAATTTCATTCAAGTTATTGTTACAAGTGGGCCTGCTGGATCTGGTTATGGGCATTGCTATTTCATCCAATAACTTAAGAAGGTCAGTCCTTATAATCCTGACTCAACTATCGTTGAAACCTCCGGGTAGAAATTTTGATGCAAATTTGATAATGTCTTCATCCTATCCTATCTAACTTGGGTTTGGTTAGATTGGGTCAGGCAATGCTTGATATGATGGTTATAAATTAACGAGACGTTTCCAAATTTAGTATTAACTCCAGGGCGGATTTTCTTCCTTCTCATGATACTATGGAAGACTAAGTTCCAGTGTTAACAGTTCATGTTGGTCAGAGACTGACAAAGTCCTTAATGGACATTTTCTGGACCACAAACTTCATCAGAAGTATTCTTAGTGAATGGAAACTGGTCACTGAACTCATAAAGTGATTGTATGTGTCTCCTAAATCTACTCTGTCATCTTCGACTTCAAGTCAATACATCCATGTTCATTCACACTATCCTTAAGGTCTTGATTTGCTGTTGCTCTTGGATGCAGGTGGGTTGCAAATTCATTGGATTTCAATAAAAATTATGAAGCCAGCGTTTTTGAGACAACCATAAGGTTTTTCTATGAGGTTTAGTTTTTTATCTTTTTTATTAACATACATGAAAATGGAATAATTCATATTAGTCATTTGTCAGTCTTACAGTGTGTTCTTTTCTGATCAACTATCTTGGCGGTTCATTGTCTTACCTAATTAACGCTTCTATCATTGCAAGTCTAGGTGTTTGTGTTATCTCTTCTCATCCCTTGCCCTTTCTGACATCCATGTTTGAAGTAATGCCCTAGCTAAGAACAAACGCACCAAAGTAGGCACCTGTTTATCATATTTTTCGGCCCCCCAATTCTTATCCAATTCACTTGCATTGCAGAGTGCTTGGTGGTCTCTTGAGTGCATACGATCTCTCTGGGGACAACTTATTTCTTGAAAAGGCTCAACATATTGCTGATAGGTTGCTTCCTGCTTGGAATACTCCCTCAGGGATCCCCTATAACAGAATAAATTTGGCCAATGGCAATGCACACAATTCTGGTTGGACAGCAGTACGTGACATCCTTTCACCATTACTACCCTTGGACATGTAGCTGCATTTACCATTACTCAGCTTCTAATTTCTACTGTATTGGTGAAGGAATTCCTGTTCTTTTCTTTCTCTTCTTTCTTTGTGAAAAGACCCCGAGCTTGCTGCATTTCTGTGTGCTTCATAAAAAATGGTTACCAATATCCTTAAGCATCTCTTTCCTTGTGTCTTTAGTTGTATATTTCTATTTTACCTTTTATAATATCAGGGATTGCTTCTGTAATCTGTCAATCAACATCCCAGATTTCAACATGTTTTTCTACAAAAGTTTATACTCATGTATCATGCTCATTTGTGAAATGATCCACAAAATTTTCTGCTGCTTATTTCCAAATTATATTAGTTGTTTAAATATTTTTTCAGGGCAAAAGTATACTAGCAGATTCTGGTACCGAACAGCTTGAATTTATTGCTTTATCCCAGAGGACAGGGGACCCTAAATATCGGCAGAAGGTAATTCTCTGAGGGCTGAATGTTTATTTACCTTCGCTTATGCCTAATGAGTATTTTCTGTTCGGAAGAAATGCCATTTCTATTTTTGTCCCTGCCTCTGTTGAAAATATTTTCTTTTGAAAATACTAGTTTTAAGCATTGTACACATTTTGTTCCTACCTAGACTAAAGAATATCATTTGTATGCTCTATTTCAGTGATGAATTATTCATGTTTCAGCTGATCCTGCATTAGGTGTAATTACATCATGCAAGCTTAAGTGGACATAGCAAAATTTTCTGACTTTGTTTTACTCAATTATGGTAAAAACTTAAGTTGAGACTCACTTTTGGGCTTCCAGTTTCAGCTCTAAATTGAGAGTAGCTAAGGACCCAAAGTCCAACCAAAACCTAACATTGACTTGAGAGAATCCTCTTCATATATAGAGGTGAAACTCCAATGGATTTCCAATATGTGACTAACTCACAATGCCCCCCCTTCACGCTGAACCAATTGGTTTGGGATGCAACATGGGTAGGGACAAGTGTTCACATATGGAGAGATGATCCAATGGGTAAATCTACTCTGATACCATGTTAAAGGCCAAAATTCTAACCCAAAACCTAGGAATTAAATTGAAAGAATCCTCTACATAGAGGTGAAACTCCTATGGATTTCTAATATGAACTAAATCACTACAGCTATAACTGGTCGGAATGTTACAAATCTTCCCTAAAAATTCATTCTTAACCTCATCTAGGAAGCTACATTTTGAAGCCTTTTGTTTGAAGCCAAAAACAAGGGTTGTATAAGCGGCTGAAAGGATCAAGACTTTGACTAGCTCAAGAGGGGGGTGAATAGGGCTATAAAAACTTGTCAAGAGTGGCCAATAGAAACTAATGCAGAAATGAAACACAGTGCAAAACAAAGAGAGGCAAGAGGGAAGAAGGAGACAATCACATCAAGAGGCACAAATTTTATCTTGGTTCAGTAAGACCCCCTTTGGTCTACCTATGTCTAGTCTCCACCAACACGGTAAAATAAACCCTCACAAAGTGTGAACACTACACCCGTTAGTTGATGTGGTGCCCAGCTCACCAAACAAACTACTGGTTGATGCGGTGCCCAGCTCACCAAATAGAGCGTTGTTGATGCGGTGTCCAGCTAACCAAAACCATATGAGATTGGGTATGTGAACTCAAACTAACCTTTAACCAAGCAGACAAAAGCACAAAGCAAGAATCACAGTATAAGAATGATAGAGTAAAGAATAACAGATGAATGAAAAGCTTATGAGGATGACCTCTAGGTATTGATGAAGCTCTAAAGCAGAAGAGGACTCCTCCAAAATCTCTTTTCTTCAAAGATCTAGCTGGTTGGATGCTCAAGAAGGAGAGAAAGGATGAAAAGAAAGAGCTACAGATGAATCCTTGAGGTGGCTCTCTCTTCCACAAAAAATCATCTGCCTAGGGTTTCCCCCAAGTGTCCTTTTTATAGCCTTTTCAAGGATGTAGCCATTTGCGAGTAGGTGAAAAGCAAGTCTTGGTCAAAAAGATGTTCAAAGACTACTTTTTTAAGCAGATTTGCAAGTCAGAGTCGACTCTCCTTTTTACTGAGGTCGACTCCGCTTCTGCAAAGCTTGCTGGGCATTTGTAAAGAGATTGACTCCCTAAGAATCCTGGGGTCGACTCTGTCTCCCAGAGCCAAAAACTAGAAACTCATAATCGACTCCTTCACATTCCTGAGGTCAATTCCACTTCAGCTTGATCAGCCATTTTCTTAAGAGGTCGACTCCCTTAGACGTCTAGGGTTAACTCCATCTCCCAGAGAGGAAAAGTCCAATCTCAGAGTCGACTCCCTTTGATGCAAGGGGTCGACTCCCCAAGTCCAAATCTTGTCAAATACCCTTTGAGAAGTTCATTTGACTTGGAGATGTACCTTCTTTCTGCACACAACTCAAGAACCATGTTAAACAACAAATTGAGTGCTTTGTAATCATCAAAGCTCTAACGGGTCCAACAGTGGCTTCCACAGCCTACTATTATTCTACTTCAAAATAATTGTGCCAGTCTTGTGGAAGTTACAAAATATACTTCCAACTAGAAACCATACCAAACATGGCCCTAGTTTCATCTTAAGTGCATTCTATGAATATGTTGCAAATGGTCCTTTGATGATCCAAGTTTGCTTATATCTTTCATAGTTTTTATTTCATGATTTTTGGAGAATGGCATAATGGATCCTTTTGTGGTGGAGTAAATATTGTGTATTAAGTACCTTATGGTCATTGTTTATATGTTCCATTAAGGTGGAAAGGGTAATCACACAGCTCCGGAAAGTGTATGCCAGTGATGGTCTGCTCCCAATATTCATTGATCCTCATTCGGGAATGCTGTCAGATCACTCAACAATTACTTTTGGCGCCATGGGTGATAGGTAGTGACAAACTTCATTTTGTTATAACCTACTTCTGAGTAATCCTTGGCTCCCCCATTCTTCCCCCTAGAAATTTAAAATACTTTTCTGAATTACTCATTTCATCTTTTGAAGAAGTGCATTCATTTGGAGGATATTGGTACGGTGAGGGTGATTCTGACCCAAAACCACTTTTCCCACAGCTTTTATGAATACTTACTTAAGGTCTGGATACAAGAGAATAAAACGGATGCTGTGAAGCATTACAGGTACAATTTTGGCTACTTCACACACTAAAATCTTGATCATTTCTTTGATATATTTCAAATGAAATCTGCCTCATCTTTCAAGGACTATCTATTTCACATCTCGCGAGGTCTGTCTGGAAACTGTAACAAACAATTCAATTGTTTTAAAACAGAGAAATGTGGGAGACCTCAATGCAAGGCCTCCTGAGCTTGGTCCGCAAAAGTACACCTTCATCTTTCTCATACATCTGTGAGAAATCCGGTGATTATCTGAATGACAAGGTGGCTTCTCTCTTTGCGCTTTATGTGGATGTTCTAGTGTTTACAATATGTAATCTTCTTGACATCTCTGAGAGTAAGATCTTCTAAAGTGCAGATGGATGAGTTGGCATGCTTTGTTCCAGGAATGTTGGCTCTAGGATCTTCTGGCTATGGACCAGAAGATGCTCAAAAGTTTCTCTCTCTTGCAGAAGAGGTATTCTTTATCTTTACATATATAGCTTCATTTATTGTAAAATAGATGTTCTATGGTCATTTCATGAGCTTGTTAATGGTGTTCCATTGAAAAGAAAAAGTATTGCAGGAATAGTTTTTTCTTGGCTTATTTATGTGAAATTTCATTCATGCCTTACAAACTTGTGATCCCTGTCAAAGTCTTTCTCTGGTCCATATGTCTCTTCTTGCTTTTTTCTGACACAAATTTCCATGAATAGCTTGCTTGGACATGCTACAACTTTTATCAATCAACACCAACAGGATTGGCAGGAGAGAACTACTTTTTTCGTCCCAAAGAGGTCTTCTATTTCTTCCATCAAAGCTTTCTTTTACATGTTATGTTATCCTTTTATCATTTCGATTCTCAAATACAATCACAGGACATGATTGTTGGGACATCTTGGAATATTTTGAGGCCAGAGACGATTGAGTCACTCATGTATCTCTGGCGTGTCACTGGAAATAAAACTTATCAGGAGTGGGGATGGAATATATTCCAAGCATTTGAAAGGAATTCTCGTGTGGATTCTGGTTATGTGGGATTAAGAGATGTAAGTTTTCATCTTATCCTTTGTCATGTATCTTTTGCTCAAATTTCTGTCTATTTTTTTTTTCAACTTATCCAAACTATATACAACTTTTCTTGCTGCTTATACGACTGTTTCCAACTCAGGTTAATACAGGTGATAAGGACAACATGATGCAGAGCTTCTTCCTTGCTGAGACACTAAAATACCTTTATCTTTTATTCTCTCCACCTTCAGTATTTTCATTAGATGAATGGGTGTTCAATACAGAAGCCCATCCTATTAGAATTGTCCCACGAAAATGGAGAGAACATCATGAGTTCGATGGGAAATCAAACCTCCAATAAGGTTCTACACATGAAAGCAGGGTGATAGGCTCTTGTTCTCTATTCATCTGCCGCATTGATGGTGCATGCCTACCATTTGATGGAAGCAGCATTATGTGAATCAGCAATTGGGGTTGCAAGGAATGAGAATTATATATGGACAAGTTTCTAGTTTATGTTTCCAGACTTCATCTCTGAGCAAAAGGAACAAATGTTATAGACGAATACTGGTTGGAATAAATTATGCGTTATTGGTTTGTGTTGAGTTTCTCCCATTTTATTTTTCATGATTACAAAAACTAACTCATTTGTTTGTCTAACTTGGTTTCCAAGCATGTTTTGGAGTTGATGAATGTAGGTTCTAAGTTACTTTTTGAAGGAAATCGGAAAACACAAAATATAGCCTGTGGTGTTTCCAATGGTTGGACACCAAACGGACAGAGATTCTGTTTCTAAGACAGAATCTGTTATTTTTGTGCTACACTTCGGCGAGGAAGGCTATGTAAGTGAGGATTTAAGGAGTGTTTTGGTGGCTTCCTAGGGTTGCTACAGCCATCATCAACAAGAAAAAAAAGGGGGAAATTCAAACTGTTTCTGTAGAGCATCTTGAACACGGGCGATCACTTTAAGAACATTAAGGTTTCTCAAACTCTGCTCTTGGGAATCTGAAGAAAGCTTCTTCCCTCCACATTTGCTCTCTAGAAACCTATTTCTTGCAGTATTTTTACTTTTTTTAATGTGAGGTCTCTAGTTTGAGTTCTTTGGTCATTTCTCTGTAAGAGAGAGAAACTTTGTTCTTTGATCTTTGTGTTTGAGGTGAGCTAGCTCCTTCATATCTAGTGGGTTTGAGGCAAACTAGCACTTTCGTATCTAACAAAAATGCTGTGTGTTGCCACCTTTGTGGCTAGTGAGAGATGTCCTTGCATCTTTATCTCAGGAGGTTTTAATAGGTGAACTAGTACCTTGGGTGTCTAATGATTTAGTGGTATTCTAAAGAGGTCTTGGGAAGTCGATATAGAGGCAACCCTACGTATAGGTTGTTGCCGAAATACTTTAAATCTTGTGCCTTTTTATGTGAAAACTTTGCCATTTAAAATTTTCCGAGATTGATTTAGTCATAAGTTGTTTTAAAAATTCAACTCACCCCCGCTCTTGGATTCTTGTTGGAATAGCAGCAAAGTTGTGCCTCTAATCTTAAGTTTGATGTAGTGTTAGCCTTTGATATTAATACTTATATTATGTAATATGAATCTTGAAATTAATATAAGAGGAACATGAAGCTAGATGTCTAGAGAGAGAGAGAGAGAGATGTTTTATCATGGACCCATATTGGTTTCCAGACATGGAACTATCAACCAAGACCTATATTCCTTATTGGACCTTACCCAATTAACAAAAATATCAAGAAATATTACAATAGAGATTAATGATGGCGATATCGATAATAGTGATGAACTGATCATGACGATGGCATTGAACAATGCTGCCGTAATGGGGACGATGTGGCATGAACTGCAAGTAGCCTCCTAAGAGAGACGTTCAAAGGGAAGTCTGACTTATGCCCACCAACTGTGCACAACTATGGCAAATAAATAAATAAAAAAAGACTGCGAAGATATGTTCCACAGGCTACTATGTGTAGCCGCCTCCTGTCATAAGAACCCATGTCAAGGTTGGCGGCCATGCAAAGGGGTCGCATGTAGGACACACTTGTGACTTGTGAGTGCGACAGAGAGTTTTGCTTAATGGTTCCTTTTTGCACATAGAATCTTGGAACCATATAGCATGTTCATGTGGACCTCTTATTTTTTTATGAACTGTCAAAAACGTGTCTGACATATCTACATGCAGGCTTGCACTTCCTGCCGACATATCGCAGCGCATGTCCTCAGGCGCAGCACGGCATCCAAGCTTCCATGAAAAGAACAGTTATTTTTTCAGCTAGAGGCGTGTCCTCGGGCAGCACCTAACACGTACTTCCATGAGAAGAACAGGATAACGTTTCACATATGATTACATGCAGCCCATCTTTGGCAATCATCAGTTGTTTTCACAGTTCCGTCAACCACCAGCCCCGTTTGGCTACCGATGGAATCTTCTCTCTCTCTCTCTCTCTGTGTGTGTGTGTGTGTGTGTGTGTGTGTGTGTGTGTGAATGGCACGGAGAGGGAAGTTCACATCCATCGGACAAGAAACCCGAAAACGTTTGGAGATTTTATACGGACATGAGGATGAATTGTTGTACCCCACTTGCAGCGAAGGGTTGAAAATTTGAAGTGTTTGTAGCCGTACAACAAGTCAACTGGTCAGCTTTCCTTGAGGAGGGTTCTCCTCTGCTTCTCTGATAACGGAGGACCGTGAACACTTTCCACTCTGTGGGTCATAACCCTGCAATCTGGTCAAAACGTTAATGGTGGAAAGATGTGAGCATCCCAAATTCTTTCGGACAAAGCCTTTGAATCATGTCGTTCACCGCATTAGTCTGAAGCCCAGACTTCAAATAATCACCCCGCCACCTCTAATCAAACTTCTTGCCTAACCGGTCAATCATATCAGCGATCTTCCTGGAAAGATCCAACCCACATCCACAATCGCACCGGGCATCACCTCATCTGTGTGTCTGCCTGCCAAGACTTGCCACCAGCTAGTTCCTCTTCTGCAGCTCCACCAGAACAGGGCACTGACGAGGAGGATCTCTCATCATGGGTCTTTCTCTTCTCTCAATTTCCATCATCCATCTCCTGGTATCATCTGCCCATCAGCTACTCTGCATGGCAGATGACAGGTTAGTACTCGGAGAACCGCTCTTCCAGAACCAGACCATCACCTCCGAAGGCGGAAACTTTGAGCTGGGCTTCTTCTCTCCGGGAATTCCAGCTCCACCAATCGTTACGTAGGGATATGGTACAAGAATAACATCACCCAGAAGACCATAGTTTGGGTTGCCAACAGAGAGAAGCCGCTGGCAGATTCTGCAGGCGTGCTCAGGATCGTGGAGGATGGGAACATTGCGCTGTTGGATGGTGGAGGAAGCATCCTCTGGTCCAGCAACATCACGTCCAATCAGAGGAACACCACATCTGCAGTGCTTCTGAATAGTGGAAACCTGGTTCTCAGGGATGGAGAAAGCAATACTGTTTGGCAGAGCTTCGACCACCCCACCGACACATTGCTGCCCACCATGGAGATTGCTCTCGATTTGGGGACCGGCTCAGGATGGAACCTGGTGTCTTGGAAGGACGCTCAGGATCCATCTCCCGGGAGGTTCTCTTTAGGGGTCGACCCAAGATCACCACTCCAATTAGCTATCTGGAATGGCTCAAGGATCCTGTGGAGAAGCTTTCCATGGGATGGCAGGCAGATCGCTGGGCAAATCGATTCCAACAGCAGCTCTTTGGTAATCCAATCCATTACAATCAGGGGGCGGAAGATTTCCATGACATACACCACCACCAGGCTCCTGGTGATGTCGATGTTCCTGATTGACTCAAATGGGCAGGGCAGGTTTCTCTACTGGGATAACCAGGTGATGAACTGGACCCTGTTAGCCTCAACGCCAAGTCGTCCCTGTGATTTCTATGATCGGTGCGGGCCGTTTGGAGTCTGCTATTCAGAGGGGTCGCCTCTGTGCCGATGCTTGGAAGGGTTCCAGCCGAAGGATAAGGGAGCTTGGGACAGGGGGGATTTCACAGGGGGGTGTGTGAGGACACAGCCACTGAGTTGTGATAGAACTGCTGACCGGTTCTTGGTGTCTGGCCGGGTGAAATTGCCGGATAGGTTCTTGATCCATTGGAATGCTACTGCAGCGGAGTGTGAGGCCAGGTGCAGAGCTGATTGCCAGTGCAGTGCTTATGCTCATGCTGATATCAGAACAGAGGTTGTTACTGGTTCCAGGTGCTTGACTTGGGTTGGGGAATTGATAGATGTAGGACGCTATGTTGATAGGGGAGAAGATCTCTATGTTCGCCATGCTGCATCTGGACTGGGTAAGCTCAAACCATTCCTTGGATTCTCTTAATCCTGCTTCAGTTAGGACAAATGAGCAGCACTTCATCCATGTTGTAAAGAGTAATTTACACAATAGTTTGTGGTATCTTTCTTCTTTTTATGTATGTTAGGATGAGCTCACTTTTGGAAGTTAAATAACCCTTATTGCTTCTGGGTAAGAATTTTGTCATGTTGCATCCTTTTGATCAAGCAGGAGAAGCTGAATTTTCTCTTTTCATGAATGTGAAGGAGAATGCTTTGATCAGTTTACTCTTGTGAGGTTTTGTTCAAGTTGATTAGTACATGTACACTCTCATACAGTGATCATGATGCTGAACTGTTTTTGCATTTTTAACTGTTGTTTAGGCTATGGATTTTTGTAAAGAGATATCGTGAATGAGTATAATGAGATGACTTCCATTTCTGGCAGAGGCATCTGTGACATCAGAGAAGAGAATGTGACAAGAATCATAATACCTAGCAGCATTGCTGGTGTGCTTCTTGGTGGGATTTTCTGCTTTTTTCTCTGGAGGAGACAAAAGAGACAAGGTAAACAGCAAGCTTAATTTTCTTGATATCACATCCATTTGAAGGTTGTGAACTCTCAATGACTAAATAAATACCTTTTTCATTGTTCTAAGTGAGGATGAGGAAAGCAAGCAGAGGACTGCTTAATGATGAGAAGAGGTTCTCCGAGATGCTAGCAAGTGAAAAAGATGTTTCTGAGGTGCCCTTGCTGGAATTTAGCACTGTGGAAGCTGCAACAAATAACTTTGCCTCTGCAAATATGCTTGGGCGGGGTGGATTTGGTCCTGTCTACAAGGTAACACTTGCTTCACCATGTACATTCCAGAAAGCATCATGAATTCTATCATTTCACCAATTGAATCTGCACAGGGGACATTGTTCAAAGGCCATGAAATAGCTGTGAAAAGGCTTTCCAAGAGCTCTGGACAAGGATTTGAGGAATTCGAAAATGAAGTCAAGCTAATCGCAAAGCTGCAACACACGAATCTTGTTCGGCTTCTGGGTTGGTGCTGCCACAAAGAGGAAAAGATATTGGTCTACGAATACTTGCCCAATGGAAGCTTGGACAAGTTCATCTTTGGTTTGTCACATTCTTCTATATATATATATGTTCCATTTTTTGTTTACGAAAAGATTTGGTGTCTAAACTGCATGGACTTAACACAAACATATGAATGACCTTTGTATGCCATCTCAAATTGTGAATAGACCAAAGGAGATCAGCAGAACTAGACTGGGAAAAGCGTTTCAAGATCATTGAGGGCATAGCTCATGGGCTTCTCTACCTTCATCGTTACTCAAGATTACGGATCATCCACAGGGATTTGAAGGCCAGCAACATTTTACTTGATGCTTCTATGAACCCGAAGATCTCAGACTTTGGTTTAGCAAGAATATTTGGAGGGAACCAGACAGAAGCAAATACCGACAAGATCATCGGCACATAGTATGCCCTCATCTATACCTGATCTTTCAATGTATCTATCCATATATATGTATATGTAGATATGCATGCATCTATTGAGTCCTATCTACCTTCATCACTAACTATGAAGTCTCAATGACAGTGGTTACATGTCACCTGAATACGCGCTGGATGGCCTCTTCTCCGAGAAATCTGATGTCTTCAGTTTTGGAGTGCTGCTGCTGGAAATCATCACAGGGAAAAGGAGCACTGGATTTTACCCATACAAGGAATCAATGAATCTTCTTGGTTCTGTAAGTATATTGAACTGCAAACAACACTTCTATCTTGAATGTTAAATGTCCGAACTTATAATTCGAAACTTAAGAATTGAGTTGAGAGAATCTTCTACATATATATAGGTGAAACTCTTATTCCAATATTGGACTAAACCACAACACTGAACAAAAAAAAAAAACTGGTTGATGTTTATCCATCACCATCGCTTTGGTTATCTCACCCGCAGGCACCATCATAAGCATTTCATATGCTACGGCCTGAATTATATTCTTTGTGGAATTAGATAGAAAAGTGTTCATCTCTCCCTGGCTGGTAATAATATCAAGTTGATGGCATCGCAATGAGCAATAAAGACCGTCACGAGACAAAACCATGGAGCCCAACTTACACGCAAATTTAGATGGAACGTTAATTTGATAACACTTATAATATACTTAAATTTAAAATTTTGTTTTTCATCTATTATCTAAATCTGAAATTTAAAAAGAACTTGTTAGATATAAGATATTAATTAAGAAGTGTTTGAAAACCAACTTAAATAACTTCTAAATTGTGGCACAGGTGGTTAAATTGTTAGATTTTTATTCAATAGGTCTTATTTAGGTTCATAAGTCAAAATCAACTAAAATACTATTTTTGGAACCAAGTCGTAAGAACTGAAATCCGGTCACTGCCAACAGGTTGCGAGTCGCCAGATTTCGATGATCATTGTCACCGGCCGCCAGATTTCGGCGACCACCGATGGTCCGATTCTAGTGATCGCCAACATTTGTCTGTGCCTGTCGTCGAATTCCAACAGTCGGATTTCCACGATGAAGTGGTCAATTGACAGTCTTAAAAAAAGTTATTCTTCTTGACTTAAAAAATACGTAATTTTTTCTTTCAAATTTAAGTGCTTAATTTAAATATAATTACAAATATTTTATTAAACAGTCTGAAATTTTAAAAATTAATTAACACTTCAGACTTTAGATGTTCATTACCTGTTATCAAACAAGCACTTAATCTCACTGATCACCTTCTACCTATTAGAAGATATTACTGAATCTTGATGTTCCTGCTTGAACATGCATGTTTCCTGCAGGTGTGGCATATGTGGGAGGAAGGACGGGGATCGGAAGTGTTGGATCCGTCGGCGGACGGCATACTTGGTGCACCAGACGTGATGAAGTGCATGCAGGTGGGACTGCTGTGCGTCCAAGACGACGCGGCCGCGCGGCCCACGATGTCTTCTGTGGTCTTCATGCTGGGGAAGGAGAGTGCGAGCTTGCCAGTCCCCAAGCTACCTGCCTTCGCAACGAAGAGCCCCAACTCCGTTTCGGACATGGGTCTGCTAACCACATCCAAGGAACTAACAGCCAGTGAGACAGATTAATTAATCAGTGCTCGTGAGTTCAAGCTTTGCGGAACGGTGAACTTTGTGAATCTTCTCTTTTCGACGATCTCCATATGCATACCGAGCATGAATGGGCTATATCACGATCGAAGAGCAAAGTGCAATGGGATTCATCTATTTTATATGAGGATGGTTTAAGGTCTTATCTGGAAGGGAACAGTTCTCTTCTTTTGACACACCATTAAAGCTGATCCCGTTCGTGAAGGGTTACTTATCCGTCAGCATCATTCGAGAGGAGGAGGGAGTAGTTTTCCTTAAACGCCCACAACGGAGCTCTTCTCATATTAGACACCCGCCCCTTGTATCGAGCTGTCCAGGAGCTCTCCGCGCTGCCTTGAGATCAGCTCCATTATTGATCTCCAAGCCAAGGTCACACTCTTGAGCACACCTGTCTGTCTACTAGATCTCTTGCGTGGGGGGAAGTTGATTGGAACGACAGAGTGGTGGACGAAGAAGATGAGATGCACTACTGTAAAGAGTGCTATTAGAATCTTAGATGTATGACAACACCAGAAACTTGTCCTAGATTTTTGTACTTTTATGTATATCTTTTGCATGCAGATTAAGTATCAAGTATGCCGGCCCTCGATCGCCATCACTCTCTGTTAACAAATCATTAGAGCTCTGGGCTTGTTTGAAAACTTGGTAAGTGCGGGTAATTACTTTAGTTTAGCAAGACAAATAACTGCTTTTTTCAATTTGGAAATCTTGTTAACTTACTTGCGAGTTATCAAGAGTTACCCCCTGGTAAATGCAGATAAATTATTAAAGGAAGAATTCTTCATAAACTTATTTGTGAGTTATCAGGGGTTATCTTATTTTTACGTTGAAATAAAAAACTGTTAACTCCTGTTAACTTACACATGGTTACGTGATAAACTTATTTGTGGATTATCAAGGGTTATCATATTTTTGTATCAAAAGAGAAAAATTGTTAACTCTTGTTAACTTAGCTGTGATTATCTTAGGGTTATCCATACAAAAGAGATGACAAAGAAGCAGCATTCTATGGATTCCATGTCAAAAATTTACTGCAGTGGACATACATGATAGTAAGTTTATACATGATGGGTGTGTACGCAAAATTAGCATATGTTAGATTTTTATGTACTCTTATTTTTTGCAAGAGAATATGTACAAAACACCAAGAAAATCACCTACCCTAACTCGTTGAGAAGAATCATGTTACATGTTGAGAGATCCCGACACATTTCAAAAGCTTGTCATGGCGAGGTTAGTGTGGCCTTAATCGATCGATGTGAACAAAGAAGCTATAGAACAGAATTACACTTGTGGTGGATAATCTTACAAAAAAATATTATCTCACATCACACTTTCAAGAAACACTTGCAAACACTTCTCACACACGTGTGACACACAAGTATGCTCACAGCACTCAATATTCCTATGGGGACACCCTTGTGTCGATACGCTGCTACCACACTACCACACTACCTAATGAGAGACACCCACAGCTAAGCTAATTGGGCCAGCCCAATTAGCCGGCCGGCCATACTGGGCCCACATAATGGGCAGAGCGGGCATCTTGGGCCCACGGGTTCAGCACATCGTCAGATCGGTCAACGGATACAAAAGTACCCAACATATATAGTTCATATGTATACAATTACGACTAAAAGAAGGGGATTCAGAGAGTCTCATGGAGCTATCATGATAAGCAAGGTCAAGATTTGCGGTGAAGCAAAGAAGGTATGCAGGACTGACTTGTACGATATATATATATATATATAATATATATATATATATATATATATATATATATATATTCATATATTCCAATGTGGGTCCATCGGAAATTGGAAGCAATGAGCTGCTCTGCCTTCGGAGGACCATTTCCTGAGGCAAAAGTGGTGGGAGGGGCTCTGTTTTGGAAGCCAGGACTTTTCCTTCACTTTCTACATGAGGCCAGCGGTCAAGCTGAACCCAAAAAAAAAAAGAGAAATACGTGGTGCAGTGTGCACTAGGCATGGCACACCCACTAAGGGTGTGCCATTTGTCCTTAGAGAGATTATAATATCTCTCTCATCCTATTTTTTCAAATCTCAAAGACAAATGACACACCTTAGTGGGTGTGCCTAAGTATTTCTCGAAAGAGAAAAGTTTATTGCACTTGTACATTACACTTAAAGTGTAATGTGACTAGACAATAACCCATGTGGCACTCCTCATATGAGGAGTGATAAAGTGACAATTTAATTATTAGATGCCACATAGATTTGTTGTCTAATCACATTGCACTTAAAGTATAATGTGCAAGTGCAATAAACCTTTCTCTTCTCAAAAAAAAGTCGCACAGAGTCGAAAGCAAAGGCATGGGGATGAAGTTGTACCTCATATTCGCAGATGCAGTAAACCTAATAAAAACAAGGACATGAAAGACTCAAAAAAGACAAAGAACAGCTGTTGAAGGTGGTCCTTTTTCTAAAATTTTGAGAATATTTCAGAAAAGAGGGAGAAGAACAAGTTTTATATATATATGGAGGTGTAATGTTTCATAACACAATCGCTATTACAAAGAGGGGGCAAAATGTAGTACAGAAGAAGCAGGCCAAACTATATTCCAAGGATGCAATTGGCAAAGGTGGTCATCGAGTTTTCTTGGTATTTAATTTTCTGAAGCTGACCTTCTAACGAAACCGCGCCCCTTCTCTATCCATCCAAGCCTGAGCATGGGGCAGAAGAGGAGAAAAGGAAGAATGTCTGGTAAGGTTTCATCAGAAAGAACGCAGAGTACTTTAATATTCTGAAGCTGCCCACACCAACAGCCCCACAAAGACCAAAGAACGAGAGAAAAAAAGGAACATAATATGAAGTAAGAGTCGTAGACGGCCAACCATGTCTTACTTCCTGGATCTCACCTCCCTCCTCATCAAGATGTGTCGTGTCAACATGCCAGCCATCAAAGGCTTGCCACCTACCGGATCCTCCCTTGGGCCAATTTGATAGGCAACATGTTAAATAGTACACGGGCACATGAATCTATGGCAGCAAGTTACCGATAGAGATCATGGGTCTGTCACTTTTTTCTGTTTCCATCTACTTCCTTATCTCATCTGCCCATCAGCTACTGTGCATGGCAGATGACATGCTAGTAGTCGGCAAACCGCTCTTCCAGAACCAGACAATCACCTCTGCAGGCGGAACCTTCGAGCTGGGCTTCTTCTCTCCTGCGAATTCCAGCTCCACCAATCGTTATGTAGGGATATGGTACAAGAACATCTCTCAGAGGGCCGTAGTTTGGGTCGCCAACAGAGAGAAGCCGCTGGCAGATTCTGCAGGTGTGCTCAGGATTGTAGGGGACGGGAACATAGCGCTGCTGGATGCTGAAGGAAGCATCCTCTGGTCTAGCAACATGTCGGCCAATCAGAGGAACACTTCTGCAGTGCTCCTGGATGATGGAAATCTGGTTCTCAGGGATGGAGAAGGCAGTGATGTTTGGCAGAGCTTCGACTACCCCACTGACACCTTGTTGCCAGGCATGAAGTTGCAGCTGGACTTCAGAACTGGCTTGGGCAAAAGCCTGGTGGCATGGAAGGATGCAGATGACCCATCTCCTGGGAATTACTCTTATGGGTTCGATCCAAATTCGCCAGCCCAGTTAGTAACCAGGGATGGTTCAAGAATCCTATACAGAAGTGGACCTTGGGATGGCAAGCAGATTATTGGAGAAGAGTACTCCAACAGCGGCTCTCTCTTTGTGCGATCAGTCAAGATGAATGACCAAAAGATTACCGTGTCATACACCACCACCAGGCTCTTGGTACTGTCAAGGATTGTGCTGTATTCAAACGGGCAGCTGAAGATTTCTTACTGGGATTACCAGGCGATGAACTGGACCTCGATACTATCAAGGCCATGGGGCCCCTGTGATTATTATGGGCGATGTGGACCATTTGGGATCTGTGACTCTGGTGGGTCGCCTCTGTGCCGATGTGTGGAAGGATTCCAGCCGAGAGAAATGAAAGACTGGGCCAGGGGGGATTTTACAAGAGGGTGTGTGAGACGACAGCCACTGAAATGTGATGCAACTGACGTGTTCTTGAGATCCACTAGAATGCTACTGCCGAGTAATTTCTCGATCCTCTGGAATATTACTGCAGTGCAGTGTGAAGACAAGTGCAAGGATGATTGCCAGTGCAGTGCTTATGCTCATGCAAATATTGCCAGTGAGCGAGATGTCCTGGGTTCCAGGTGTTTGACTTGGTTTGGAGAGCTTGTAGATCTGCAGGACATTGTTAATGCAGGAGAGAACCTCTACATACGACAAGTTGCAGCTCAGTTGGGTAAGCACAAACCATTCTGTGTCTTACTTCTTCATATTTTAACTAAGAGTTGAGTATTTCATACTCTTAAAGACTAATAACACGGTAGAACAAAATACTTTTATTTTTGTTCTTGTGATTCTAAATAATGCTTTCCTACCTATGGATCAGTTTTAGAACTGAAGAAATCTTATATAGGTAGAAATCTTATACCTTTTTTAACCTTGTGAATTGTATCATATTGTTCAGCTTTCCTCCGCAGCCTGACATTGTAGTTGAGATATATCATAGGTGAAATTCCATTCTCTAGCAGGTACTGATTCTAGTGTATCCATGACTTCTAAGAAGAAAATTTTGCTTGGAGTTCTCATACCCACATTCATTGTTGCTGCACTTTTCATTGGGATCTTGTACTATCTTCACTGGAGAAGACAAAATGGTAAACAACAAATCTGAGATTACCTCATTCATAAATGGAAACGAAACTTCAAGGACATGAGTAATAACTCTTTTTTACAGTGAGAATGCAGAAAGCCAGGAAGACGACTCCACTGGATGAGATGAGGTTGTCTGATACTCTTGGAAATGAAAAGGACCTTTGTGAGGTGCCCTTGTTAGATTTCAACACTCTGATAGCTGCAACAAATAACTTCGACCCTGTAAATAAGCTTGGGCAGGGTGGATTTGGCCCTGTATACAAGGTAACACTTGTTTTACTAAACTCATTCTAGAAACAAAAAAGTGTGTACAATTGCTGATGCTAATTGGTGTGTTCTCAGGGGACTATTCAAGGGCAAGAGATAGCTGTGAAAAGGCTTTCTAATAATTCCGGGCAAGGATTTCAAGAATTTGCAAATGAAATGAAGCTTATTGCTAAGCTGCAACACACAAATCTTGTTCGGCTTCTGGGATGGTGCAGCCATGAAGATGAAAAGACACTGATCTATGAGTACATGCCGAATGGAAGCTTGGACAATATCATTTTTGGTATGCTATGTTCTCCAACACACATCATTAAGCAAAAGTTCAAGTGTTCGTCTTCAGTACATTGGTGTGCTAAATGTGTTTTCTTCAGTTCAAGTGAATAGCTAAATGTGTTTTTTTTTCCTCCCATTTTGGAAGACCAAGAGAGATCAGCAGAACTAGATTGGTCAATGCGGTTTAAAATCATTGAGGGCATAGCCAATGGGGTTCTCTATCTTCATCGGTACTCGAGACTGCGAATCATCCATAGGGACCTGAAGACAAGCAACATCCTACTTGATGCTTCCATGAATCCCAAGATATCAGACTTTGGTTTGGCAAGAATATTTGGTGGAGACCAAACAGAAGTTAACACTAAAAGGATTGCTGGTACATAGTAAGTCTTACTGAAACATAAATGCTGTTAAAAATGGAAACAACATATAATTGCTTAACTTCTCATCCATGTTCCTGGCTAACTTTGGTATTTAATGGCAGTGGTTACATGTCACCTGAATATGCATTGGATGGCCTGATTTCAGAGAAATCTGATGTCTTCAGCTTTGGGGTGATACTACTAGAAATTGTCACAGGGAAAAGGAGCACTGGGTATTACCCATACAAAAATTCAATGAACCTTCTTGGATATGTGAGTATATTAAACAGTAAACATGACTTTTCCCATGAATAAAAAGCATGTTCATCGTGCACCACAGTTTTGATTATCTTTCTGGATGACACTGGGGGGGGGGGGGGAGCTTATTATGCTTATGATGATAACATAGCCATTCTCTTTTTTGATATCATTACTTCACTCTGGACATGATAGAAACATGTGTTCCTCCTTGTTTACCTCAATCCAAAAATAGATTGACCACAATGTGATGAACAACAGGATTTGGGATTGCTAACACCATTAAATAACTTTGGCCTAATACAAGTATAAATATGAGTCATTTTCCAACTGAACGCTAGAGAAAGCTGAATATTGGGATGACTATCTTGAAATGATTTAGGTGTGGTATATGTGGAAAGAAGGTCGGGGTTCAGAGCTGATAGGTTCAACATCCATGGAAAGTACATCCTGTGCATCAGAAGCTATGAAGTGCATTCATGTGGGACTACTGTGCATCCAAGATAATGCAGCCGAACGACCTACCATGTCTTCTGTAGTGTTGCTTCTGGGGAAGGAGAATGCAAGCTTGCCACTCCCCAAAGAACCTGCCTTCGCAATTGGAAGCCCCAGTCCTCTTCCTGCCATTGAACTTTCCACAACATCAAGGGAGACACAAGAAATAGCAATCAGTGATACAGACGAATGCTTGAAGAGTTCAATTTCATGTAATATGATTTCTTGAATTTTTTTGTCTCCAGTTCACTTTTTCCTTTTCAAGTCAAAGGGCAAATGATAATTTCTTGATGTTTGGATGAATGAGTGCTCTGAGGCCACATTTCAAGGCCAAAAAGGCTTTGCAGATTATGATAGAAATCTTGAGCAATAACAAACAGGGCTAGGAGGGGGGATGAGTTGGGTACAAAAACTGATTGCAGCAAATCAAATCAGTAAATTGGTATGATCATATAAGATCAAACTCACCTAACACAATCGAAGAAGAACTAACCAAGATTAGCATTATGAATCCTGACATCTCTCGTGTTAAAATATCCAACTCAAAACCAATTAATCAAATCAGTAGCTGCATAATCATATAAGTTCGAACTCAGCTAAACACAACCGAAGTGGAACTAACCAAGGCTAGTATTCTCAATCTGACATCTCTCACATCTGTCGATAGAACAACTCTGAAATTCCATGGTTGGAAAGAGAAAGCAGACAGCCTGAACACCATCTTTTTCATGTAGCACTCAACAAAGAATCTATTGAAACCTAATGGCTTCAAAGCGACAAAGTCCACCATTCCCATCTCACTGGAGACTTCTCCAGCCAACAGTGGAGAGAGAGAGCTCCTGCTCACCAATCCTACCAACCGAACAATTTTCTTCCTTCCACTTATCTCTACGTTCCTGGTTTCAAAATAATCCGGAAGGAGTTTAACATAAGCTCTGCTGCCCTGAGAAGTGCCATGGGCGTGCTGTTTCTCTCCTTCTCCATTAATTCCTTCCTGTTTTCTTGCCGCTATTGCTCTGAGCTGGAGACGACAGGTTACCATTGGAAATCCGATCTCCGTAAACCAGGCCATCATTTCTTCAAGTGGAACATTTGCTTAGGGTTATTGTTCCCCAGCAAATTCCGCCGGTCACAGCTATGTTGGGATATGGTATAACAGCATCCCGAAGAAGACGATGTTGTGGATCGCCAACAAAGAAGCCCCTCTGAGAGACCAGATGAGCGTGCTCACAGTCATGGCAGACGGCAGCATCGCTCAGGTGGACGGGGGAGGCAGCCCGCTCTGGTCCAGCAACCTCACCGGCATCCCTCGTGAACACCTCGGCCGTGCTCCTGGACTCCGGGAACCTTGCTGTCGGAGACGGGCCGGGCAACGACCTCTGGCAGAGCTCCGACCACCCCACAGACACCTTGCTGCCACTCAACAGGTCCAACTGAACTTGAAAACTGGAAAAGGCGGAAGCTTGATAGCATGGAAGGATTCACGCGACCCATCTCCTAGAAATTTCTCTTTTTGATTCGATCCACAGTCACATCTGCAAGTGATCCACAGTCACATACTCACATCTGTTGTGGGAGACGGGCCGGGCAACGACCTCTGGCAGAGCTCCGACCACCCCACAGACACTTGCTGCCAAATTTCTAATTAACTGGTACTAATAAGCTTATTATGGACCTGGACTATACGACTACTTGCTAATGGGCTAAAGAGCCTCTGTTTTGATTTTATTTTTTTCCTCTGGGGAATTAATACAGGCAAATTTACATTAGCTCACAAGTTCATGGATCTTGTGGACTAACATGTAGATGTCTTTGCAGAACTTATTGGTCATTGTATATTTTAGGTGTACGGTTCAACTTTCTTTCTCATATTTATTTATCAAATAGATTGTAGGTTTTTTATTAAATAATTATAATTTATTATTTATTATTAAATAATTATATTTAAAAAATATTCCTCAAATTAATCATCAATATGCCATATTTATTCATAAAAATATTATTAAAATAATCTTAGGTGCACCAACTGCCGAGTCACCAAGTTATTTAGGTGACGGATTTGGTGACTAATTTGAAAATATTTTTAAAATATCACTATTTTAATAATAAAATAATAAAAATATAATTTTTTAATAAAACCTAAAGATTATTAGTCATTGTCATTGACTTGTGCATATTTGTAAGGGTGTAAACGAGCTGATACGTTCGACGAGTAATTCGAAACTCGACTCGATAAAAACTCGGTCCAACTCGTTTATCTAATTAACGAGCTGAGCACATGTGAACTCGACTTGATTATACTCGTGAACAACTCATTAAGAGCTCGATTAAATACTCGTTAAGAGCTTGTCTAAGTACTCTTTAATAGTTCGTTTAAATATTTCTTTAAATATAATAAGTATATTGATACAAAAATATTTATTGTTTTTATTCAATTATTATTACAATGTAAAATATTTATGAGGGTTTAAATGTCATAGACTTAATCCATAGTGTATATATACAAATTATGTAAATGAGGGTATATACATAAATCATATAAATAGGGGCATGAACACAAAATTTAGTGTTGCAAGGTCCCCCAGCATATCGAATATCTTCTTTCTCCTGAGACCGATTTGCGCTGTAGGTGAGCCCCCTAGTGGGGCTGAGGGACGCGTTGTTGGCCACTGGCATCTCCGGCGACCACTGTGGACCATCCGTTAGTGGTAGACGGTGCTCTCGACGGCCGCAATACCGTCACTGATGGTGCAGAAAGGGGGATCTGGGTGGTGTGCGAAGGGGAGTTGCAACACTGCCCCTACCTTGTCATGCACCAACCCCCTCTCTTGCAGTGTCTATCTATTAATCTCATATTACTTGTGACAAACTATGAATATATTTCAAACATTATATTAAAATAGTTAAATTAAATAACTTATAAAAAACTATTAAGATATGAGCTTGAAATAAGATAGATTTAAGTCTTATGAATGATCAGTTTTTATTTATAGATTAGATTGGACTTATTTATATATACGAACTCACAAATTCAATTAATTCGTTAAGATACTTGTTAAAGACTTGAACTCGAGAGTATTTAAATGAGCCGAATTTGAACAAAAATTTTCAATACTCGATATAGCTCGAGTTCGGTTCGAACTTGATTAAAAATTAGCGAACAGAATTTGAGCAATATAATACTCGGTTCGACTCCACCCTTACTTATTTGTCCAATCAACATCTCTCTCTCCCCAAAATTGAGTTTTGTACGGCTCCTCCATAATTTCTAATTTCTCAGACAAGAGAGAGAGAGAGAGAGTAAAAACACCCATGCGGTCAGCGCGTGGAAAGGGCCTATCTGTCATGGTCATAGATGTTGACGTTGGTTGACCACCTTGCAACTGGTCAACAAAGGAGAGCGATGGCACTAATTCGGCCTTGAGTTGGTTTCTTGATTCGTTGGGGGATACACTGTAGTTTCGCAATTAGATGATAAATTATATCACCTTATTAGATGTTTCTAAGAAACTTTGTCCTGGCCCACCGTTTTTATCACTACATTAAAATTAGAATTATGCATAAGGATTAATATATATATATATATATATAATTTAACTATCAACTACATTGGAAATTAAACTTGTCAAACTCTGTACGTCACGTAACATTATTCAAGAGAGATATTAAATTGACTCTTCAAACATACCACACCAATAATGTATCCTCCTAATAATACTCTTGGATATTGAACTCATTTAGACTACTATTACATCAAAACTCGAATTATGTGTGGAGATCACTAATTCATTATTATCCTTTTTACTTTGACTGTCAACTAATTAGACTTATCAAATCTTATGACTTGAGCATACAAATCTCACGTGACACAATGTTATTTAAAAAAATATTAATTTAGTTCTCTAGACCTACCATGCCAACATCCCCGAAGCACACAATCTTTTCTGAGGTCATGTGTGCAAGGACAAATGAATCTTAACAACTGAGCTACATTCTCTTTTATCTTTCAAAGTGACCTCAACAATGGATTGTTCCTAGAAATAAACATTGAAATCAGATGTATGTGCAGTTGTAATTACTTTGTTTAATAAAAAATCAAAACTATTTATAACAACAACTTTAGTAGTGGAATCATCTGCTTTGCATCCTTACCCCACCCTCCCCAATGAGTTAGTGTGAAATAACAACGCACCCACCCACCCACCCACCCACACACTACAGTTCATGGGGAGAGGCGACCAGAGCCTGCTGTGGTAGTCGGAAGACCATCGTAGCAGCCAACAACCAGCACACTTCTTCCTTTCTCAAATTTCCCTGGTTCTGGGGTTTCGTGCACACAGAACCGAACAAAGGTGCAGCGCTGAGAAACTAATTAGCAACATGGCGATAGTCCTGCTCTTCCTGCAGACACTGTCCATCTACTTCTTGAGCATCTCATCTTCTCAATGGCTGTGTTGTGTTGGGGAAGACAGGTTACTGGCAGGAAACCCAGTCTCCATGAATCGGAACATGACTTCCTCGGGGGGAACATTTGCCTTGGGCTTCTTCTCACCCAGCAACTCCTCGGGCAACAGCTACGTAGGGATATGGTACAACAGCATCCCGGAGAAGGCCGTGGTGTGGGTCGCCAACAGGGAGGCCCCCTTCACAGGCCCATCAGGGCTGCTCGCGATCATGGCGGACGGCAACTTGGCAGTGCTGGACAGCAGAGGCCGCATCCTCTGGTCCACCAACCTTACCGGCATCCCGGCGGGCCCCACCTCTGCGGTGCTTCTGGACTCCGGCAACCTCGTCCTGAGAGACGGCAGGCAAAGCGACCTCTGGCAGAGCTTCGACTACCCGACTGACACCTACCTGCCTGGGCAGCAGCTCCGCCTGGACTTCGGAACTTGCAAAGCTCGAAACCTGGTGTCATGGAGAGATGCCCAGGACCCTTCTCCCGGGAAGTTCTCCTTCGGCTTCGACGCGAAGTCGCCTCAGCAAGTAGTGATCAAGGAGGGATCAAGAATCCGCATGAGAGGCTGGCCATGGAACGCACAGCAGTTCAACCGGGGCAACCTGATCTCTCAGTACGTTGCAGTGGATCAACAAGGGATCCGCGCGACCTACAACACTACCGGGGCCTTGGAGCTGTCGAGGTACGTTCTGGACCCAAGTGGCGATCTCGTTTTCCTGTCATGGGACAGCAGAGCAAGCAACTGGTCCTTGGTGGTCTCCATGCCGAGAAATCCCTGCGAGTTCTACGAGCCATGCGGGGCATTTGCGTACTGCGAGTTCGAGGGGGCTTCGCCGCTGTGCAAGTGCCTGGAGGGGTTCGAACCCAAGCACGGGAAAAGCTGGGCAACAGGGGACTTCTCGGGAGGGTGTTCGAGGATTCTGCCGCCGGCGTTTGACGGGGGAGACGCGTTCTTGCGAGCAGAGGCCATGAAATTGCCGGACAACTTTGCCATCAGGTGGAACATGACTGATGAACAGTGCAGGACCGAGTGCCTAGGGAGCTGGCGTTGCACGGCCTACGCCTCCGCCAGGCTCACAGGAGGGAGAAGTGTCGGTTCGAGGTGCCTGGTGTGGTCTGGGGATCTGATTGATCTGGTGCGCTTGGTGAACGAAGGGCAGGATCTATATGTGCGTGTTGCTGCATCTGATCTGGGTAATTATCTCCATCATTTCTGTTATTTTGGTTTTGAGATCTTATATTAATCTCCTTATCTCTGTTCATAGTCGGATATGAATCTGGGTAACAGGAATTAATGATCATTAAAACCAAAAATTTCAGGACATGTGTTGAACTGTGATCAGCTGAGAGTTCTTAATTTCCTTTTTGTTTATATCGAATAAATACTACTTTTGATGCATAAAAGTTGCTTGTTCTGGGATTCCTATATGTGAGGGGGATTCTGTTTTGTTCTATTATTGAACAGAGACTGCACCTGTTTTGATTTAATTTGCTTACTACTGGGTCCTTAGAAGACATTGGCTCAAAAGTTATGACCACATCTGTCAGCATACAAAAATCCGAATTCACAAATAATTCAGCTGCTCTACAGTCTCCATGTTGTTTTGCACACTTTTTTCCCTCCCTCCCATGCTTGGTTCAGATGACATTTCCTGATAGTTTGCCATTGGCTATCTCATGCTGCATAACTTTTTGATAGATTTATTTTCTTATGGATGAGTTCAAAATTTCTTTTCAGGTTCTACTGCTCCGAGAAGTACGCCTTCCAATAGAAAAAGGTTGATCATGATCCTGGCAGCTACCCTTGCTGCTGGAATGCTTCTAATTGTGGGAACTTGTTCCTGTATCCTGAGGAGGAGACTAAAAACCCAAGGTGACACTGATAATAACCTCGTTCTGTCTTATCTCAATACCTTCTTACTGTTACTGAACTTTCACTGACTGGGTTATTCCTGTGATCACAAGTGAGAAAGCACCAAGCCAATAGTAAAGGAACAGTGTTCGATGAAATGAAGCTCTCGGAAACACTCAGAAGTGAAAGTGACATTTCTGAATTAAGCTTGTTGGATTTTAACACCATTGCCTTTGCAACAAATAACTTTGCTATAGAAAACAAGCTTGGGCAAGGTGGATTTGGCCCCGTCTACAAGGTAGCGGTAACATTCATGAGCTTATATCTAGAAGATGAAGATCCCAAGGGCATACATATCATTCACTGTAATTGGCTGTATCTGTACTGTTCAGGGTAAATTGCTTCATGCCCATGATGTAGCAATCAAGAGGCTTTCCAAGTGCTCGGGACAAGGCATTGAGGAGTTCACAAATGAGGTGAAGCTTATAGCAAAGCTACAGCATACAAATCTTGTTCGTCTTCTTGGTTGGTGCAGCCATGAAGAGGAGAAGATGTTGGTCTATGAGTACATGCCCAATGGCAGTTTGGACAAGATCATCTTTGGTACTGTCACACATTTTCTTAGCGATTCTCATATTCTCTCTTTTCTTGGTAAACATTATTTAGCTTTCAGATTTGAATCTCTGAAGCATTCAGCTCATTGTTTCTTGACAGTTTTTAATTACTTTGAAATCTGAAAATAGATAAGAACAGGTCAGTAGAATTAGACTGGGGAAGACGACTAAGAATCATAGAAGGAATCGCGAATGGGCTTCTCTATCTTCATCAGTATTCAAGGTTGAAGGTGATCCACAGGGACTTGAAGACAAGCAACATATTACTTGATGCTGACATGAACCCTAAGATTTCAGATTTTGGGTTAGCAAGAATATTCGGGGGGAACCAGACTGAGGCAAACACTGATAGAGTTGTCGGTACATAGTATGTTTCACTGTCATTCCAGAACAAACACTAGCTCAGTATAAACCACTTAGAAGTTTTTATCATTTGATGCATGCCATTAACGTTTCTTGAGTCTTGATATGAAAATTCAGTGGGTATATGTCACCAGAGTATGCAATGGACGGACTCTTCTCTGACAAGTCAGATGTGTTCAGCTTTGGAGTGATGGTGTTGGAAATTATCACAGGGAAAAAGACCACGGGATTTTACCAATACAAGGAGTCGCTAACCTTCTTGGTTATGTAAGTACGGTAGATAGACTAGACTAAAAAGTAAAATCACATTAATTGGTGCTTTTCCCCCTTTGCCTGATTCCTTCTTCTTTGAAGGCCATGACTGGGGAGCCCAATAACCTTGTTGGGCCTGGGCCTATCAGAGATGAAGTTTAGGAGTTGTCCGTTGATAATTGTTATGGAGCAGCGACCTAGCTATAATGTTCCATGACATGCTCTATCAAGTTTATGGGCAAACAAACCAAGTGCTGACATC
>CM024760.1:3215756-3485839 GCA_014218235.1 Colocasia esculenta | reverse complement strand
GTCCGTCGGAATATCCGTCGGTATACCGACGGATATTTCTGACGGACATTTCGGTCGGAACTGCCGACCGATTTTTCGACGGATATTTTTAGTCGGAATATCCTCAAATTACCGACGGAAAATAACTTGTCGGAAACATCTGTCGGTAATCCCGCAATTTCTTGTAGTGTAGCATGGACTTGGTGGATGGATGTTCGTTGCCCCCTCAGGGCCCATTGGCTTGCCTCCAAGGGAAGATATTGTGATTGAATATTTGGCCCATGCTATTTTTGATGTGGCGGGCAAGGATGTTTATGCTTTGAGCCATTCACCTTCCCCTTTGGCCAACTCACCTCTGACCATCAAAAATTCATTTCACACATTCGAATCATGAAGGAGTGTTAGGAATGCCTACCTACCTCACGAGTTCGTTCTCCTAACCCTCCATATTAAACCTCTCCTCTAGCTATCTTTTTTCTTTAAGAACAAATCTTCCCCGGCTCAAGATCCTCAGATGGTGATTTAGTAAGAATTTTGGCAGCTAAATGGACCCTACACTCTTTTCAAGATGGCATAGGCAATAGTTCAATTTTTGAACTCTCTAACTAGAAAAACATTTTCAAGTCAGAGATTGTGTAGTACCCCGAAAAATTCATTAATTAAAAATTATAGATAAATTAGAATTTTACCAATTTATAAATTCAACTAGTTAAAAAGGTACGCATTATTATCACATGCGTATAAACCCCATATAAAAATTCTGTAAAAATAATAATTATACTTTAAATAATGTTTCTCTAATGACCCATCATGAAATTTGGCATAGAAAAAATCATTTGACTAGTTTAAAGAATTTATGCGACTTATTAGCATAATTAAGAAATAAGTCGGAGAACCCATTATTTATGAGCTAAAGTGGATTATAAATTAAAATAAATGAATGAGTAGACTTTAAATAATTTATGATGATAGCCCATTTTTATATTTGGACCCATGGACAAATCTTGGCCCATGAATAAATTCTCTAATAAAAGGATAATTAAAAATCCAATAAATAATATAAGAACGTGGGATGTACAATTAGACTTATTTGAGATTTGGGCCAAGTAAGAGCCTAAATGATGAATATTAGAAATATTGGCATGAATAATATTTAATTAATTTAAAAATATGAAATTACTTGAATAAGTGTGATAAATAGATTTACATAAGGATAAATGGTGAATAATTGGAATTACATTTTACACATTAAGTCAAATTAGTAACGAGTTTATTAATGGACCTAACATGGATTGTTGGGCCCAAATAAGAAGAGCCCATCATGAGGAGGGAGTAATTAAGTGAAATTCGGATTAAATATAGTAATAATTAGAAAAATGGATTAGATAAATACTAAATGACATATATAAATCCCTAAAAAGAGTCCTAGACTTATCCCAACTTATTACCCACGAAATTAATTCTCTCCCCAAGCCAATTAATGGATAAATGTTAGAATAGGGGGAGATAAATGTGGAAATTCGGAGTTAATTAATAAATAAATTAAAAAGAGGTAAGATAAATACTAAAAAAGGTTATAAATATCCTAAAAAGAGTCCTAATCCTATCCTAAACTATTACCCACGAATTTAGACTTCTCCCCAAGCCTATTAGGTAGATAAAGACAAAAAATTGGGTGGTAAATGTGGAAAATTAAGAGTTTGAAGGGAAAGATGAGTTTTAAGGAAGGAGGACTCTTACACAACCTAATAACCTCTAATTCATGTCTACCAAGCCCCATTTTCATTGATGGAGATTTGGAGCACAAGGAAAGATGGCTAAGAACGAGGAGCAAGGAGAAGAAGGAGGTTTGGAGCAAGGAGAACTTGGAAATTCGTCATCCCCAAACCCTAGGATCTTTACAATGTACAAAGGTAGACAATCTCTCAAGCTAAAATTGTGAAAACATTATCCTAGGTAGACTTCATGATCCTTTTCAAAAGCCCTCTAGTCTCGTTGCATTTCGCTCATCCATTTGGGCGAATTAATTGCTTGAATCCCTACTATTACCATGAACCCGAAATCTCATGTTTTCTCCAATCCCCCGCATGTACTTGTTTCAATGCCATGAGAAAATTCTCATGGATGCCACTTCATGTTAGCTTTCAAACGCCCCTGGTCTTGCTCAATTTAGACCTCCCATGATGGAGAATTAATTCTTTGAATTTCTGTCAGAACCATTCACCCAACCCTTCATGTTTTCTTGTGAACTCAGTGCATACTTGATCCCACACTATGATACAATTCTCATAAATACTACATCTTGTTAGCTTTCAAACGCCCTGAGTTTCGAAATTTTTCATTAAGTATTCATCTCTAATTAAATTGTTGAACCCTGACTGCGCCTGTTTAGGTCATTGAAAAGTAACCCAATCAAAGCATGCCTAAACCTTGTCTATTTTCAAATTAATTATGCATGTTTTAGATCTATGTGTCTACTTTCATTTAAAAGTGGTTTCGTGGTTGTTGGATCCTCGTGCAATTTTATATTGAATTTAAAAGTGATCTGTATCAAACAAAAAGCGCTCTGGAAAAAGGGAAAAAGGGCCGGACTCTCCTGATATCGCGACGGCGCGACCCGCCGCGATATCAATCAGGTCGCGCCCCGCTGGCACGTCACGTTAAGAATGCGGCGGCCTATGCCGTCACGTTTCCACCCCTGAATCGGGCCTGGGGCCGGTTCGCTTGTCTCGCCCAGCCGCCTTGTCGCGACATGGAGTCGCGATGGGTACCCCTGTCGCGTTAACAGAAAAACAACCAGAACCCGAAATTGCTTATATACCCTTGCTCTACTTGCTAATTAACCATTGTTTAACCTTAATTAAACATTGTTATTCATAATTTGATCTGAATAAATATTAATGTGCAATAAATTGTATGAATCTAATTAATTTAAAAGCTTTGTGCACAATCCATCATGCTCTTTTGATTTCATACACTTGCACACACTTAACCATCATGTTGCCATTAAACCTTAATAAATTACTCAATAATGTATCTGGTAATTAAATGAAACTAATTACCTAATTTCTCTATTATTTAAATGACACATGTCTTTGTTTTATTCGCATGATTTGTACACCGTTATCGCGTCCCTCTGCCTTCGAGCACTCGAGGCAAGATGAACAACGTTTCGTTACACACTTTCTCTGACTTGGACCACCTCTCCACCGGGAATACTCTCGACTGGACTAGGGAATTCTTGTCAGGACCTCCGTAAGTCTTCTTGGCTTTGGCGCACGTCCTTAGTCAACGAGTTGGTTGTACCTTTAAACCCTGTTACACTCTTAGGGATCAGTACGATCCAAACGGCCTTAGTAAGATTTCTCTTATCTTGTGATCATGTCGGACGACCTAGCCAGTGTTCTTAGCACGGCTAGTGGGCGGTGGTGACTTCTTCTACCAGACTGCCGGTACTCGACCTGGTGCCGTGCAACTGTTACTATCTATTATCGTTGTTTTACGATTATACCCCTATCTCATCTACTATCATTGTACTCTCATCTATTCACGTTCACTCTACTATCTTGTATATTCATCTAGTACTCTCTTGAGTCTCTTGAGCTGTTGTGGCTCCCATTGCGTGTACTATACATGATTGTCTAGCGCCATAATATGGGTCCGGTGACCCTACTAACTCGAATGCATAATTGTGCAGGGCACGGAGAGTGTCCGAGGGGATCTAATCTAGTCCTGGGGCAGAGAGCCATCCGAAAATACCTGCAGGGGCTATTGACGGTGTTCTGCATTGCACCGGTTTCTGACTATACTATTTTGGCTAGACATCTAACTGTTATAACAGTAGTCTGAGGAGTTTAGACATACTGTACTATCGTGAAACGACTACTGTCCCAAAGTGACTATTGTTGTACTCGACTAGTGCACTATGGTGCAACCATACACGTTATCTCTTTACACACTATCTCTTTACATGCAATCTCGTTATACACTATCTTGATATACAAGCTATTTCGTTACACGCCACCTTGATACAAGCTATCCTATTACATGTCATTTTGATACACGCTATCTTGTTGTACACTATCTTGTTACACGCTATCTCGTTATGTTGTCATCCTAATTTTGCAATACTCTTGAGAAATGCATTATCGTTCACTTGTTATCTTGTACTATTACTCTCTTGACTATACTTGATCATTCTCTCTAGTTAACCTGCGTTACAAGACATTAATCACTTAAAGCATGTTTGTTTACACGAGATATTAAGTCCTACTAAGCGTTATCGCTCACCCTTCATTATTTGTTATTGTGTTTTTAGGTAAGTCAAGTGATGACCTTACACACAACAACGGGAATGGACTGGAGTAATGAGCGTCCTGAAGTCATAGCGATGGAATGTCTTAGTACCTTAGAGTCTAGTTAGATATTTGCTTTAGATTTCTTTTCCAATGTAATAATGTCATTGAGCCCTATGTTTGACTCTGAATTAGTGGTTGTAATAGTTTAGAAGAAATATCAATAAAATGATGAGTTTATTACAATTATTGTTCATTAGATGCTCTGATATATGCGAATGTATGCGCAATTTACGTTACCATACTCGTTGTTCATGCCTCCCTGATTTATTCCGCTGCTAAATTGGCGGGGCATGACAGATTGGTAGAGTTTTCCATCAGAGATGTCTGACCAGGAAAATGAAGATGATGGTGAGAGTTGCTCCTATTGTCCGAGTTTTCAATCCTCGAGCTCTTCTTCCACGAATCTTCTCTTGGGTTCAGTCTTTGTAACTCTTAGACGTTATCCTCCTCAATTGAGGCCTTATAGTTTGTATTTGCTGCATTGTTCATAACTTAAAATTTCTTACTTTTTGGGTTGACCTTTATGTTTGGCCTAGGCCCCTCAATTTATATGAGGCTTTTGCCCCCTATTCATATCTTCCTTTATTAATAAAATGACTAAATGAGTCCCTTTATTAAAAAAGATTAAAAAGTATATTTTACAATAAAATAGATAGAAAAATCGTAAAACCATAAAAAAAAAAAATAATTTGTATGTGGTTTGACCAAACCTTACGTCCATGGAAAGAGTAGATAAAATTCCCCAAGTATGCCACCAATCTCCCACTCAAATCCTTATCAGAATGCTGTCAATAGACTTAGTAGAGTCTTGAAGAAGCAGCACCATGCAAAGCCCGTGATGTCCACGGAGGGAATGCAAGAGACGAAAGAGAGGAAGCTATAGTAACCTTGATTTTTAAACCTAAATAAAATAAAAAATTTAATTTAACAAATGAGTTAAATACATTTAATTAAAATAAAGAGAGAATAAATAGAATACAAGAAAATTAAATTAATACCCATTAAGCTAAATTAGTAAATGGGTTATTTTAATAGTCCAAACATAAGTAAATGGGCTAAGAATCCAAGAGCCCATCTTTTGATGGGAGGTAATTTAGCTAAATTCGTAATAATAATAATAATATATGAAAAAGGGTTAAGATAAATCTTAATTAACCCATAAATATCCAAAAGAAGAGTCCTATACTTACCCTAAATCATTACCCACGAAATTAACCCTCTCCTCCACCATAAATAAGAGATAAATGCTAGGAGGGAAGGTGATTGTAGACTCGAGATTTGGCCCATCTCCCGCAAGGCTCTTTTGGCCCATTAAGCCTCGTTTGACCGTTTGTTGACTTGCCTCGGATGCCATGTAGACGGCAGCATCGATGGTCGCCGACTACTGGTTGGCGGCAAGCCCCCTGGACGTTGACCCATCTTGACGTCCACATCCATGGACGTTTGCATGGAGTCGGCGGCAGGATCGCTTGACGTCAATATGGTTTACCTGGTCTGCGCAACTGCCCCGAGAATATAGCCCACTAGCGCCTTTCTCTCGCCCATGCACCGCATGGGACCGTTCCCAACGGGCATATGGGCCACCTTGGCACTCCCTTGACCTAGTAAAAATCCTATGTGGCCTCTCCCTATTGCTTGGAGCCTTTAGACTTGGATTGCCATGTGTACAAGTGTGTTTCTTCACACTTGAGCATCCAAGGCAGCTGAGCTCGAGCTCACAGTCTATTTAACACCCCCTAGAGCCCTCTAAGCAAGGGGAGAGAGGCTGGACGTCCACATGCTGCCCCTTTGAAGAAGGAGAGAGAAAATTACAAGCAAGCTTCAACAAGTCTTCTTCCTCTTCTCCTCACGAGTTGGGACGTCCAAGAGGCTTCTTCCCGAGCTGGAGGAGCCCTGCAAGGAGCTTCAACGACATTGAAAGAGATTCTTCACCTCCCTCCCTCTCTCTTTCCCTTTTACTCTTTAGTTAATTTGCATGTTGCACACACTTTCCTACACACTCTAGGTTCGTAGGTCCTCACCTTATACACCTAGAAAGGGGTTTCCCAACCAAAAACGGAGGGAAGAAGGGTGGTCATAGCGTTTGGCCACCCCTCTTCTCAAGTCCGCAACGGGTACGGGACTCACCCTTTGGGCTGTTTCTTCACGTTTTGAGCATGTACTACTCTTCATTAGTCTTATAGAGTCTTGTTTTGTGGCAGGAACGATACGCAGAAGATCGCGGAGCTCTTCTCCTTTGGCCGGCCGAAGGAGGAGAAGTTGAAGGCTCGTCTCCATCCGCTGCGCGAGGCGACCATTCCGGCGCGACCACATCACTCCTTGGGCACAGGTAAGGCCCTGGCGATCACACACTCCCATCCATTTTGCTTGTTTTCCTCGTTCTCCTTCTAGTCAACTCAGTCAACCGAAGGGTCAACGAGGTCAACCGACGACCTCTTCATCGCCAACGAGAGTTCGGCGGCGTCCGCGAGCACCCGGGAGGTCCGGAGATCGGCCGAGGACGGCGCGGAAACAAGACGTCCACAGTGATAATTATGGAAATTTGAAATTTAATAGAAAGGAAGAGTTTTTAGAATGGAGGACTCTTGTAGCAAGCCATACACACCCCAATTCGACCCTATCACCCCATAGTTCATTTCTAGAGTTCTGGGAGACGAAGGCAAAGGCTGGAGGATGAAGGAGCAAGAAGAGAAGGCTTGGATCAAAGGGGGGATTGCTCTTCTTCGTCACCAAACTTAGAGTTTTCTTTACTGCAACGAAAGGTAGGCAATCTCTCAAGCTTAAATCGTGTAAAAATTACCCTAGGTAGCCTGCATGATCCTCTTCAAAAGCCCTATCGTTTCACTCTTTTTTCATTCATCCATGACAACAAATTAATTGTTGCAACCCTGTCATGTCCATGCAACCAGACCCTCTTGTTTACTTTAAATCCTTACATGTACTTGATCTCGTGCCCTGAATTTATTCTCTTAAATACTACATGATACTATCTTTCAAACGCCCCTATTTGCCCTAATTTTCATCTTGTATCCATGACCAATTAAATAGTTGATCTTAGACTGTGCATGTTTAGGTTAACAAAAAGTAACCAAGTCAAAGCATGCTCTATACATGACTGCTTTCTAATTCATGACCAGTGATAGATCTCCATGTCTTGTTTCGTTTAAAGTTAATTTCGTGAATTTTGAATGTTCCTGTGATTTAATTCGGATTTTTAAAGTAACCTATAGCATGCATGGAAGGGATGGAACCCTCCCAAAAAGGGGAAAATCTCCTTTTCTGGGCTCGGGCGGCCTTCTGGTGTCGCGACGGCCCAATCCGCCGCAATATCAGAGGGGGTCGTGACAGGAAGAACCGTCGCGTTCTGAACGCGACGGGTCGATATGTCGCGACCTGCCCCCGGTTCACCCCAGCGCCCGGTTCAGCAGAACGCGACCGAACATAGTGGCGCGACCGTTAACCCCGTCGCGACCTGACTCCTGAACGCGCCGGTCCACCTTGTCGTGATCTGATCGCGACAGTAACCTGCGTCGCGACCTGACTGTTGCGGCCAGAACCCTAAATTACCATTATAACCCTACTATTAATGACATATAAGCCCTGTTTACCCTCAACTAAGTACTGTCATGATTAATTTCGACTTGTTAAATGTAAATGGATAAAATCTCCATGAATTTAATTAATTCAAAAAGTATATGCACAACCATACATGCTCCCTTAATTTCTTACACTTTCACACACTTAACCATCATGATTGCCATTAAACTCTATTAAATTATTCAATAATGTATCTGGTAATTTAGTGAAATAAATGACTAAAATTTCTATTTAAATAATTACACCTGTCTTCGTTTTACTCGTGCATTTTATACACCGTTACCGTTTCCCTCGGCCTTCGAGCACTCAAGGCACGACGGATCCTAGTTTTCTACACACTCTCTTGACATGGACCACCTCTCCACCGGGAAGACTCCTGACTAGACCAGGGACTGCTTGTCAAGGCCTCCGTAAGTCTTCTTGGGTTTGGCGCACGCCCTTAGCCGACGAGCTGGTTGTACCCTAAAATCCGTTACACCCCTAGGGATCAGAATGATCCAAACGGCCTTAGTGTTTCCTTCTTACCTTGAGTTCACGCCGGACCATCTGGCCCGTGCTCACGGCACGGCTAGTGGGCGGTTGTGATTTCTACCAAACTGCCAGTACCCGACCTGGTGCTGGGCAACAGTACTATCGTGGCTTAACGACATTTTACGATTATACCCCTATCTCATCTATTTTCTCGTTACTCTCATCTGTTCACTTCCACTATGTACTCTCATCTATTTCGTCTAGTACTCTCATCTCTTCTTGGTACTCTATTTGGCCATACAATTGATTGTCTATAATAAGAAACAAGTGCTATATGCCAGTGCAATAGGGCCCGGTCTGATCCTGGGGAGAGCTCCCGAAGAGTGCTATTTCCTCGCGAGGGTTACATGATCAGGATGTGTACGGCATGCATCCAGTGCCATTTAATACTATCATAATTAAACTATGACAATCAAAGTGCAATCTATAAGTGCTATCGTTACATGTTAGTTTGTTACATGGCCGGTTCTCTACTTTACATGTTGTGCTATTTACCCTGTACCTGTGTTATCGTTCTCTTGCTATCGTTACTTGCTCCACACGACTATGCTCTTTAGTTACCCTGCCAGTTAACACATTAATTATTTTAAGCATGCTTGTTCTCATGAGATATTAAGCCCTACTGGGCGTTATTCGCTCATCTTGCATATTTATTTCACGTGTTCAGGTGAGTCAGATGGAGATGACCACACTCATGAGGATGGGAACGAGGATGATGTCCAAGAGTGACCAGTTTCAACAACCATTTGTGTCATGCCCCGCCAATTTAGCAGCGGAATAAATCAGGGAGGCATGAACAACGTTTATGGTAACAAAAATTGCGCATAAATTCGCAAATATCAGAGCAACTAATGAACAATAATTGCAATAAAACTCATCATTTTATTGATAATTCATCTAAACTATTACAACCACTAATTCAGAGCCAAAACATAGGGCTCAATGACTTCATTACATTTGAAAAGGATAACTAAATAAATAACTAAACTAACTCTAGGGTACTGGGGACAATCCATTGCGACTCCAGGATGCTCATCACTCCAGTCCATTCCCGTGGTTGTGTGTAAGGTCATCACTTGACTTACCTGCAAACACAATAACAAATAACGAAGGGTGAGCGATAACGCTCAGTAGGACTTAATATCTCGTGTAAACAAGCATGCTTTAAGTGATCAATGTCTTGTAAAGCAGGTTAACTAGAGAGAACAATCAAGTATTGTCAAGAGAGTAATAGTACAAGATAAAAAGTGAACGATAATACATTTCTCAAGAGTATTGCAAAACTAGGATGACAACATAACGAGATAGTGTGTAACAAGATAGTGTATAACAAGATAGCGTGTATCAAAATAACATGTAATAGGATAGCTTGTATCAAGGTGGCGTGTAACGAGATAGTTTGTATATCAAGATAGCGTGTAACGAGATTGCATGTAAAGAGATAGCGTGTAAAGAGATAACATGTAATGAGATAACGTGTATGGTTGCACCACGGTGCACTAGTCGAGTATGACAATAGTCACTTTAGGACAGTAGTCGTTTAACGATAGTACAGTACGTCTGAACTCCTCAGACTAGTATTATAACAATTAGATGTCTAGCCAAAATAGTATAGTCAGAACCGGTGCAATGCAGAACACCGTCAATAGCCCCTGCAGGTATTTTCGGGTGGCTCTCTGCCCCCAGGACTAGATTGGAGCCCCTTGGACACTCTCCGTGCCCTGCACAGTATGCATTCAAGTCAGTAGGGTCACCGGACCCATATTATGGCGCTAGACAGTCATGTATAGTACAAGCAATAGGAGCCACAATAGCTCGAGAGTCTCAAGAGAGTACCAGATGAATAGACAAGATAGTAGAGTGAACGTGAATAGATGAGAGTACAAGGATAGTAGATGAGATAGGGGTATAATCATAAGACAACGATAAACCACGATAGTAACAGTTGCACAGCACCAGGTCGGGTACCGACAGTCTGGTAGAAATCACATCCGCCCTACTAGCCATGCTGTGTACACGAGCCAGGTGGTCCGGCGTGATCACAAGATAAGAGAGATCTCACTAAGGCCGATTGGATCGTACTGATCCCTAAAAGTGTAACGGGATTTAAAGGTACAACCAGCTCGTCGGCTAAGGACGTGCGCCAAAGCCAAGAAAACTTACGGAGGCCTTGACAAGGAGTCCTTGGTCCAGTCGAGAGCATTCCCGATGGAGAGGTGGTCTAAGTCAAGAGAAAGTGTGTAGAAAACGGGTCCATCGTGCCTCGAGTGCTCGAAGGCTGAGGGAAAACGGTAACGATAATTGAAACGCGTGAGTAAAATGAAGACAAGTGTCATTTAAATAATAGAGAAATTAGGTAATTAGTTTCACTTAATTACCAGATACATTATTGAGTAATTTACTAAGGTTTAATGGCAACATGATGGTTAAGTGTGTGCAAGTATATGAAATCAAAAGAGCATGATGGATTGTGCACAAAGCTTTTAAATTAATTAGATTCATGCAATTTATTGCACATTAATATTTATTCAGATCAAATTATGAATAACAATGTTTAATTAAGGCTAAACAATGGCTAATTAGCAAGTAGAGCAAGGGTATATAAGCAATTTCGGGTTCTGGCTACCCCCGTCGCGACTCCAGGTCGCGACAAGGCGGATGGGCGAGACAAGCGAACCGGCTGGTCTGGCCCGGTTCAAGGTGGATATTGCGGCGGCTTTGTCCGCCGCATTCTCAACGTGATGTGACAGCGGGGGTGCGACCCGGATGATATCACAGCGGGTCGTGCCGTCGCGATATCAGAAGGGTCCGGCCCTTTTTTCCATTTTTCCAGGGCAGATCCTGTTTGATATAGGGTACTTGTAAATTCAATATAAAATCGTATGATGATCCAAAAATCACAAAACTAGTTTTAAACGAAAGTAGACACATAGATCTATCAACCTGTACAGTTAATATGAAAATAGACAAGGTTTAGGTATTATTTGATCGGGTGAAATTTATGTGATCTAAACATGCGCAGTTAAGGTTCAATGAATTAATTAACAATGGATACATGACGAAAAATTTCAAAACCAGGGCGTTTGAAAGCTACATGATGTAGTATTTAAGAGAATTTTCTCATGGTATGAAGCTAAGTATGTACGTGGTTCACAAGCAAACATGAAGGGTTGGGTGTATGGATCTGACATAGATTCAAAGAATTAATTCTCCCTTATGGGAGATCACAATAGAGCGAAACTAGTGGCCTTTGAAAGCTAATATGATCTAGTATATATGAAAATTTTATCATGGTAAGAGATCAAGTATACATGAGGTTTGAAAGCAATCATGAAGGGTCAGAAACATGGATCTGATAGAACTTCAAGGAATTAATTCTCCCTCATGGAAGATCGAAATAGAGCGAAACCAAAGGGCTTTTTCACGGGATCATGAAGCCTTCCTAGGGTAATTTTTACACGAATTTGGCTTGAGAGATTGTCTACCTTTCATGCGTTTAAGAAATCCCCAATAACCTCTTTTCTTGTAGTGTCATATGGCTTGAAGACGAGGTAGAAGATGAAATCCTCTTGCTCTAAGCTCCTTCCTTCTTGCTCCTCTCGTCCTCAACTCCTCTCTTCGTCCCCTAGAGCTTCATCAATGATCTAGGGGGTGGTAGGGTCGAATTAGGGTGTGTATGGCTTGGTTTAAGAGTCCTACTTTCTTAAAACTCCTCTTTCCCTTCAAACTCTTAATTTTTCCTTATTTATCCCCTTATTTCTTGCATTATCCCACCTAATAGGATAGATGAGAGGCTAATTTCATGGGTAAAGGGTTTGGGTAAGGTTAAGACTCTTTTTAGGATATTTATAACCCTTTTTAGTATTTATCTTATACCCTTATTTAATTTATTTATTAATTAACTCCGAATTTTCACATTTATCTCCCCCTATTCTAGCATTTATCTACTAATTGGCTTGGGGAGAGATCTAATTTCATGGGTAATAAGTTAGGATAAGTCTAGGACTCTTTTTAGGGATTTATATATGTCATTTAGTATTTATCTAATCCCTTTTTCTAATTATTACTATATTTAATCCGAATTTCACTTAATTAACTCCCTTCTCATGATGGGCTCTTCATATTAGGGCCCAACAATCCATGTTAGGACCATTAATAAAACTCATTACTAATTTAACTTAATGGGTATTAATTTAATTCCAATTATTCACCCTTTATCCTTATGTAAATCTATTTATCACACTTATTCAAGTAGTTTCATATTTTTAATTCGATTCAATATTATTTATGTCAGTATTTCTAATCTTCATCATTTGGGCTCTTACTCTTGGCCCAATATCTCATGTGAGCCTAATTGTACAACCCATGTACTTACTTTACTTATTGGATTTTTAATTATCTTTTTATTAGAGAATTTATTCGTGGGCCAAGATTTGTCCATTGGTCCAAATAACATAATGAGTTATCATCTTATATTATTTAAAGTCTACTCATATATTTATTTTTAATTTATAATCCACTTTGGCTCATAAATAATGGGTTCTCTCACTTATTCCTTAATTACGATAATAAGTCGCATAAATTCTTAAATTTGGTCTAAACGATTTTTATGTGCCCAAATTTCATGATGGGTCATTAGAGAACATTATTTAAAGTATAACTATTATTTTTATGAAATTTTTATATGGGTTTATACGCATGTGATAATAATGCGTATCTTTTTAACTGGTTGAATTTATTAATTGATAAAATTTTGATTTATCTATAATTTTTAATTAATAAATTTTCCGGGGTACTACAATTTGCTTGTAGTGAGTTAGTATAGTTATGAGTTATGAGTCAATTAATCCTCATGTATTAGTTGGATTTGAATAAAGTACTATGGGCCCTAATTATGGCTCTGATCAGTTGATGTAATAGTTAGGTCATGGTGTTTGATGGATTATTAATGAAATTGGAGGTTATTTGATATTATTCCAATTGTGTAATAATTTGTCATTTATTTATCACTCTATACTATTTAATAACTGTAATTTCACTCCGATATTCCGCGTCGAGGCATTACAGAAGCTGATTAACTACTACAACCTATATATGTCGAACTGGTTCAAAAGAAAAATATTGGTGTGCAATAAAATAGACATGTTCATTAAATTTGTGCCACATGGATATATGTTTTAAAAAAGTGAACTAAGATAAGATATTAAAAATTTCCCTTCCATATAGTACAATTCTACTAGATATACCCAAACTTAAATATTTGTCCGCTCGAGAACCCTCGTTTGCGAGAACAAGGTAGAAGAAGACGAAGAGGTATGATCATGTTCGAATCATTGTTGGTTGGAAGTTTGGTCGAGATAGGGGGTTCAATATTCAAATTTAACATAATTTAAGGAGGTTTATTAAGATTTGACTATATTCAAGATTTAAATGTTAATTTTGAGTAGTATTGAACTCAAGACCTCTCTATAACAGTTCAAAGACTAAACTAATTGACATAACCTAAAAAAAAGAAGTTCGCATCACTGTGCCTAGGTTCTTACTGGACACCCACTGTACATTTATCTATATAAAATTATATTGGGCATATTTTATTTTATAAAGTTAACAAAACGTACTTAAAAATCTTAACATTCCATAAAATGTCAAATTAACTCTAATGATTATAGTTTAGTTTCAAGTATTGATTCATCTTGCTGTGTATGGAACATGAGCTAGACATGCTCCCCCAAACCAAGATTTTTGGGTCTCTTATACGAAACAGTAAGGAGTGGACCTGGCCTAAGATATATCATGTACAAGATCCCACGCCCTCGCCCAGCTCCAGCTCAACGATAAACAAAACTTCAAAAGTGGTCTTAAGGTGCTCTTTAAGGGGCGGGGCCTTAGCAGCATTTGTTGATACATAAACAAATAAGAGCAATGTAAATGTACGGCAAAGAAATATCAAAACAAAAATAACATTTTTCCCATGATTGACATTCTTTGGAGGAGAAATGTTTTCTTCGTGATGGTCCTACGGTACGTATTCCAAGTCGAAGAATTTTAATATTCTGTTCATAAATGTCCCTGGCTACGATCTATGAGAGGGAATATACAGTGAATAATATTGTTGGACAGGAGAAGATGGAACTTTTTGCTTATCAACGGCCTTCAACAGAAGTTCCTGTGAGCACGTTGACGGATCCTTTTGAAGCACCGTCTTGTGAAGCAGATAGAATGGGCTTTGGATCTCTTCCAAATACAAAAGCTGGCTTGTTAGGCACTGGCAAAGTGCAAGTATCATTGCTCAGCGAGGAAACAACAGAACACATGGTGGGTCTGTCTGCTGCATCTTCTTGAATGCACAACATTGCCAACTGTGTGCATCGTAGTACCTCAGTGGCCCAAGATGAGTTGCTTAACATTGATGGGTCTAGGAGTTCCAAACCTTTGCCACCTTCCCACATCTGCCATGCCTGCAGTTGTCATCAAAGTGTTCATAGGAAGAAAAATATACAACATTAGTCGAAAGAGAGCACTAAACATAGTGTTTGTTAATCTATCAGACTTTGTATCACTCGAATGTCCAACAGTATCAAGCACTTAGTACATCTTGTAGCAAATTAAACTTACGTATCCAAAGAGACTTTGATAATTGCTGTCAGGATAAAAGCCTGTGCTCCTTTTCCTGTGATGATCTCCAAGAGTATGACCCCAAAACTGAACACATCAGATTTCTCTGAGAAGACACCATTCAGTGCATATTCGGGGGACATATAGCCACTGCACACAATCGGTAGGAAAAGAATCAATTAGAAAAGGAAACCTAAGAAATTTGCCTTTTGATTTAAACACCGTCCACTAAGAGAAACGTTCAAATATTGTATCAGTGACTTACTACGTTCCAAATATTCTCTGAGTATTTCCTTTCTCTTGATTTGTTTGAAATGTTCTTGCCAACCCAAAGTCTGAGATCTTCGGATTCATCTCATTGTCAAGCAAAATGTTACTTGTCTTTAGGTCTCTATGTATGACACGCATTCTTGAGTGCTGATGTAGATAGAGAAGGCCATTTGCTATGCCATTGATAATACCGAAACGCTTTTCCCAATTTAGTTCTGCCGATCTTGTTGCATCTGAATAAAAGGGTGATGAAAAAGATTATCTAGAAGAATATTGGTTAAATTAAGAGTTTCAAAGCTTGTGCTTATACATATCCAAAAGAAGGAAAAAAACAAAATTTTTGACTTCACAAGCTAGGAAAAGAGACAAACCAAAAACAAACTTATCCAGGCTTTTGTTGGGCATGTACTCGTATATCAATATCTTTTCATCTTTATGGGTGCACCAACCCAGAAGTCGGACAAGATTATTGTGTTGAAGTCTTGCAATGAGTCTGACTTCATTGTGAAACTCCTGGTAGCCTTGTTTAGAGCCTTTGGATAGCCTCTTAACAGCTACCTCTTGACCACTCAAGAATGACCCCTGGAGAAGAACAACAAACTAGGATTACAATTATAGACCAGTACTAGCATAATCAGAAAAGAAGCAGAACCAATTCAGACCTTATAAACAGGGCCAAAACCCCCTTCTCCGAGCTTATTTTCGCTGCTGAAGTTAGATGTAGCAGCCTTCACAATTTTGAAATCAAACAAGGTAGCATCTGGCATTTCCTTTTCACTTCCAAGTGCACTGGTGATGCCGAAGCCCTGCGAGGGTAGTACTATGTTTCTACTTCTCCTCTTACCCGCTTTGCAATGGAGACACAGGAGCAATATGTAAGTTTCTTTCAAATCACTTTTTACGGTTTAACCCGAGGTACAATAATACGGCAGAATTACCTCTTGATCTGTGCATTTTAATGGAGAAATAGCAGCAAATCACGGTGAAAGCATCCCGAGAGAGAGAATGGGTACTACGATCTTGATCAGATTTTTGTTACCTTCTGCAGCACAACAGGGAAGAACAAAAAGTGTATGAAGTGGCTTAAAATCTAGGGAGAAATCAATTACCAATTAGTCATTATTTTTGGAGATTTAGTTTTAGATCTCCAACTTATATATTTAATATCACAGACATAAATAAGTAACTACATAATTTTTTAAAAGAGTCAGAGACTTAAAAATAAGTCTCAAAAAAATAGAGCGTGATTGAAAATTGTTCTTAAAATCTATTGAATTCTGTCTTAAAACCTCATCATTGATTTCAGTCTTTGTTTTGTGGACCATAAATTTGAACTACTTGGCCGAAATCACACGGAGGACTTTGATCCCATGTTGAAATTTATTGAATTGACCTTCCAACTCAACTCTTTCAAATGATGACTGGATAAAAACTCCACTACTGTAAAATAATAGCATTTTTGTCTCTCTCTAATCCTGGACTATTCTTCCACTATATTGGGCGACAATCCAATCCTGGTGATTTTGGGTCCACAATTTTCACCATAAAAATTGTTTTTGTTACAGATCTCAGCACAAGAAAATATTTTCACTAAATAACACTAGACGAATGGAAAAGAATGAACAGAGCATAGAAATCAAAAGTAGATATTAAAACAGAGCATAGTTCATCTATTTTAGGGGATATCCAAAGGAGGTTAAGAAAGGGGCATAGCTACCTAGTTGGGAATCATGGAGACGCACGTAGAGATCCTCGCCGCGGGCAGGAATTTGCTCGAGATCTTTCATCTCTCCAAGCCAGACCAAGCACCTCGATCCCGAGAATCCGCCGTCCATATTGGTTAGATCCGCGTAAGCATAGCCTTGGCAAGGGCACCTAGTGGAGCACTCCGCCTCGCACTGCTGCATGCTCTTATTCCACATGACGGAGAACCCATCCGGCAGCTTCATCCCGGGAACCTTCACAAACCTGTCCGTTCCGTCGCACTGCAGCTGGAGCCGTCTCACGCAGCCCCCCGTGAAGTTTTCCATCTTCCACTCCTCCGGGGTCCTGGGCTCGAACCCGTCCAAACAACTGCAGGAGCTCTTTGTATAAACGCAGGCTGCGAATGGTCCACACCTGTTGTAGAAATCGCAGGTTCTGACTGGGAAGGAACTCAGGTTGACCCACTTCTGCGAGCTTTCAACCCAGATAGAGCTGGTAAATGTGCCTGTATACTCAAGCACAAATCTCGCAAACATGGAATTATCAACCATGTCAAAGCTCAAGGAGATATCATCATCGCCTTTAACTGTCCTGGTGACAAGGAGAGAGTTGGGATTCCCAGGTTTCCCGAATGTTTGAGCTGGTTTCCCATCCCACGGGATCGCTCTCGCTAGGATTTCGGAATTCTCGAAGATGAGGTTCTGCAGGGGGTTCTTGGGATCGGCGGTACCGACGAACTGTCCGGGAGACGGGTCGGCTGCACCCCTCCAGGACGTCACTCTCGAGCTTACGCCGGTGGTGAGGTTGACTCTATATTCCATGCCCGGCAGCAACGTGTCGGCAGGGTGATCGAAGCTCTGCCAGACGTCGTCGCCGCCATTACCATGCCGGAGGACGAGGTTGCCCGAGTCTAGAAGCACCGCGGAGGTATTGCTGGGGACGCCCGTGAGGTTTGTGGACCAGACGGTTCTTCCCATGCCGTCCAGCACGGCGATGTTGCCGTCCTCGGTGACGGTGAGGACTCCGGCTGGGTCTCGGAGTGGCCTCTCTCTGTTGGCGACCCACACCACCGTCCTCATCCCCGGAAGGCGGTTGTACCATATCCCAACGTACTCCAGGTTAGCTGCAGCATCGGAGTTCTCCGGCGTGAAAAAGCCCAGGGCGAAGATCTGGCCGGCAGATACTATCGTCTGGTTCACGGATATGGACTGCCCTGCGGCTAATCTATCACCGGCAGCACAGAATGATACCTGGTGGGAAGATGAGAAGAGGACGATAAAGGCGGGAACGAGGAAGAAGGAGCCCATGTCACTGCTGCTGCTTTGTGCGTCTCCTTACGCCTACGAGAAGAAATACTTAGTGCATTATCCGTTTTTTCTTGAAGCTGCAGGAGCAACAGATCATTGGCTGACAACAGAGAGAGATGGATGCTTCTACTTGTGTGGCAGCCCTGGAGTATTGACCAGGATCTCTCTGTGGACTTTGTGGCTGACCGACAAACAAAGAAAGACTTTAAAATAAGTGCTCGACTGAGCCGTCCCGAAAGCTCTCCCAACCGGTCTAGCAACATCATTTATTCATTTGTAGAGTAACTTATAACTCTCGCCAAAAGCGTACCGAAAAAGAAATTTATGTGGGAATTAATACCCGGCTTTGTTACCTATGGGTTTCATGGGGGTTGAGTGGATCTACTTATTTGAGTTGACCGTGTCATATGTCTTAGTCGATACAGATAAGTTTATTAACTGAGTTTGACCGAGTTATGCCTCGTGGTCAGGGCAATGTTTCGGACCGGCCAATCTGGTTAATTGGGTTTAAAAGGAACAACGACATCTTTTGACCTGGTCGTTAGCTGATCATTAACCTACAGCAAAGACCGACTTCTACTTTCCTCTTGCTATTATCATGCTCCTAAACTCTCTCTCTCTCTCTCTTGTTGTTTTTGTTATGACATATTTTTGCATAAATAAATCTTAGAAAATTATATATATACCCTTGAAATAAATGGATAGCTTTAAAATCTTTGAATTATATTCTATACCTCCGAATTAATAAAGAAAAAAATCATCAGTCAAATCCCTATAATTAGCAATCTATCAAAATAGAAGAAATGTTTTGTTAACATGTGAAAAGTAACTATTAAATAAGGGATGGAAGTATTAAAACATCTCTCTTCAAGAGGGGAGAGGGATATGATTTAGTAAGGTTGATCGGATGGGGTTGGGACATAACAATGGGGAGCGAGAGATCGGGTGGGGTTGAGACTTGAGAATGAGGAGGGAGAGAGAGAGGGGTTGCAAACAAATTATTTTTTTTTCAGAGAATTATAGAGAGCAAGTAAATCTTTTTTACTCTTTTAACTTAATTATGATTTTATTAAATAGATGGAATAAATCGGTAGAGATATATATGGTAAAATAATTGAAATAATACAAAAGTATAGGATATAATTAATATGCAGATTTTGGGGGTATATATTCGAATATGATGATTCAAGAAGAATTTACTTTTACAATGAGATCTGTAGAGGTATTCTTTAGTCCCACATTGAAAGATAGTGAGAACAAGTGTGTGCTTATCAGCAAGAGTCTCATCTCTTCTCCCAAGAGGGCCCTTTTAAAGGACAAAACCCAAGCATGGGGACAATACCTCTTGGGAGGTACACTTAAATCACGTCTCTTCATTGGCGCCGTCTGTGGGAACGAACGAGAGGCCATACGCCCTATCCGAGCGTCTCATCTTCATGAGACTCGCACACCCTTATCCTCACTGGGGAGGCTGTGTAGATGTATTCTTTAGTCCCACATTGAAAGATAGTGAGAACAAGTGTGTGCTTATCAGCAAGAGTCTCACCTCTTCTCCCAAGAGGGCCCTTTTAAAGGACAAAACCCCAAGCATGGGGACAATATCTCTTGTGAGGCACACTTAAATCACGTCTCTTCAAGATCATTTAATCATGTTTAGCTCAAGAGAATACTAATCTTTTTGATGAATCAAGAAGAACATCAAAAGGCCTTTCCCACTATTACTTAAGCTATGGAGATCTAGAGGGAGGTGAATATGTCTTAATCATAATATTAGAATATATTCGTTGATTTAACATGATATAAATCTTATGTAGATAGAGATAAAAACAACATAGTCAAACTTAGTTGATGTGTAGAGTTTAGATGCGATAGTTAGAGAAATAAACTAATATGAACAAGATAAATCATCTACACAAACACACACTATACGACTATTTATCCTGGTTAGGTGTTGATCAACACAGCACTTACGTCTAGTCCTCAAGGAAAACAACCTTGAGATTTTAACTATCTTGCTGAACATCAACCAAGACTACATTACTTGATATAGACCTCCAGTCGGTCCACGATACATCCTAAACATCTCAGGTCTTCACCTATCACCAAGTGGAATCACACACCAGATACAGACCTCTAATTAGTCCAACAGCTGATCACTCAGGTCTTCACCTGTTACCAGGTGGAATCACACACCAAATCCATACATCTGGCTGGTCCAAGACTTGACTACTTAGGTCTTCACCTCTTACCAGGTGAAAGTACAATAAAATGCAGATTTTTTGACGGACCGTTTTCGTTGGAAATTAGAAACTTTTCCGATAAATTTCAGACAAATTTTTGACCAAAAAAATGCGTCGATAATTGCAGAAGAAAGCAAATTTTGTCGAAAATCTGTTAGAATTTTCAACGTGAAAAATTCATCGGAATTATTTCTAATGGATTTTAGTATCTGTTAGAAAATCTGTTTGAAAATCATGATATACAGCCGATGGTTAAATTAGATTTTAGAAGAAAAAAACTTAACAGACCTTCGATAAGATCTTAAATTCTTTTTCCCCAAGGCAACTGTTGACTGACAGAACATTCAAACTCCATTTCTAAAGAAATAAATTAGAACATTTTATTTTAATCAGAAATGATCATATAGAATTCACATTATACAATTGATCACATGCATTGGGTATATTCGGTGTCAGTCCAAAACCGGCTAATTATAGCCCATCGCCTTAGCTGCCAATCTTAGCTTCCAATTATACAAAGATCAAGGGGATGACAATAGATAATTAAGGATCCTACAAAAATAAAAATAAAAAAAATCGTCCGCTGCAGCCGATGCTAAAGAGAAGCAATCAACTGCAAGCATAGATGACTGCCTTCCACAACAACCTCCAACAAGAGAACTGCTGCTCTCCCTGCAGATACTTGTTTTACACAGGATTTCCACGAGTACAGCAATGCGTTCTTTCCAGTGGAGATGGAGATATGCCTCATCTGGCTGGCAAAATGAGTTGTTTCTGGACAACGTACCCTCAGGCCGTCCATCATCCACGAAACTTATAGGTTATATTTGGTATCAAGATGGATCGAAAATGGAGTGAAAATGTAGCAACACTGATTTTTTAAATCAAGAAAAATTTTAATTTTAATTTAAATAAATAAGATAAATTGATTTAATTAAAATAAAGAGAGAATAAATTAATAGAATTTGAGTGAAATAAAAAGAATTTAACTAATACCCATTAAGCTAAATTACTAGTGGGTTAAATTAATGGTCCAAACCTAATAGATTGAGCCCAATTATGAAGAGCCCAACATGGGATGAGAAGTAATTAATTAAAATTCATATCTAATTAATTAGTAAATAGTAAATGGCTGGGATAAACACTAAATAACTTGTATTTATCTAAAACAAGAGCCCTTAGCCTACTCTAACCCTTGGCCACGAGATTAGCTCTATTCCCAACCTCATTAGGTGGATAAATGAAGGAAAAATAGGAGATAATTATGAATTTTCGGAGTTGGTAGAAGAGATGAGAGTTTGAAGATGTTAGGACTCTATTAGCTAGCAAAAACACCCTAATCTCGTCCCTACCCAAGCCCTAACCTTGGCTGGATCTCTAGAGATGAAGGGAGAGGCTGAAGACCATGGGAGCTTGGAGAAGAAAGCTTGAACGAAGGGGTTTTCATCTCATTTTCATCTCCAAACTAGGGTTTTATTACTCCATGAAAAAGGTAGGCAATCTCTCAAGCTAAATTCGAGTAAAAATTACCCTAGGTAGACTTCATTGTCCCTTACAAGAGCCCTCTAATTTCACTCTATTTCGATCTCCCATGAGGGAGAATTAATTCCTTGAAGCCCTATCAGATCCATGTACCCGACCCTTCATGTTTGCTTTCAAACCTTGTGCATACTTGATCCCATGCCATGAGAAAATTCTCATAAATACTACGTCATGTTAGCTTTCAAACGCCCCTAGTTTGCCTAATTTTCATCATGTATCCATTGCTAATTAATTTGTTGAACCTTGACTGCGCATGTTTAGGTCACCGAAATATAACCTAATCACAGCATACCTAAACCTTGTCTATTTTCAAATTATTCGTATCTATTGATAGATCTATGTGTCTACTTTTGTTTAAAATTGATTTTGTGATTTTTGGATCATCGTACGATTTTATATCGAATTTAGAATGACCATGTATCAAGTAGGACTAGCCCTGGAAAAGGGGAAAAGGGTCGGACCCTTTCTGATATCGCGACGGTGCGACCCGCCGCGATATCAGCAGGGTCGCGCCTGGCAGGCGCGTCACGTTAAGAATGCGGCAGCCTATGCCCCTGTGATTTCCAGCGTGAACCGGGCCAGGCCGGCCGGTTCGGCTGTCGCGCCCAGGCTGCCCGCGCCGCTATAGCAATCGCGGTCGGGACCCCCGCCGCGTTTTGGCTGTTTTCGCGCCCCTCTACCCCGTCGCGACTTGATCGCGACGGGCAACCCCGTCACCTCTTTGAAATTCCTGTCAGAATTATAATTTATGCATATACCCCTGCTGTTTAGGCTATATGACCTTATTTAGCCATGATTAAACCCTGTTATAGATAATTCAACTTGGTAAATTAATAAATGGCAATAATTACATAAATTTAATTATTTAAAATCTATTTACACGATTTATCATATTCTCATGATTTCTTACACTTACACACACATGACATTAGTGTTTGCTATTTGACCCTAATAAATTATTCAATAATGTATCTAGTAAATTAGTGAAATAAATGACTAAATTTCTCTATTTAATTAAATACAATTGTCTTCGTTTTATGCACGCGTTTTGAACACCGATACTGTTTTCCCTCGGCCTTCGAGCACTCGAGGCACGACGGACCAGTTTCTACACAGTTTCTCTTGACTTGGACCACCTGTCCACCGGTAATACTCTCGATTGGGCCAAAGACTCCTTGTCAAGGCCTCCATAAGTCTTCTTGGCTTTGGCGCACGTCCTTAGTCAACGATCTAGTTGTACCCCAAAACCCGATACACTTTAGAGATCAATACGATCCATGCCCTTAGTGTTTTCCTTCTTATCTTGTGTTCACGCCGGACCACCTGGCCTGTGTTCACGGCACGACCAAATGGGTGATTGTGACTTCTACCAGACTGCCGATACCCGACTTGGTGCCGTGCAACCGTTACTATCGGTATTTCACATTGTTTTACGATATTGTCCCTATCTCGTCTACTATCTATATCGTCTCATCTGTTCACGTTCGCTCTACTCTATCGTCTATTCATCTACTATTCTCATCTCTTCTTGGTACTCTCTTGGCCATCATGTGATTGTCTAAGATAAGAAAATGACTTATGCCAGCGCAATAGGGCCCGATCTGGTCCTGGGAGGAGCGCCCCGAAAAGTGCTAGTGCCCATGGGAGTTAAAATGATCAAGGATGTACGGCATGCATCCAGCGCCAGTATACTATCAAGATTAATTTGTGACAATCAAAGTGCTATTTCTACAACTACAATTGTTATCGGTACTAGTGCACCGTTGTGCAATCTACATGCTATATCGTTACATGGCTGTGGAAATGGGAAAAAATTAAAGATTAAAATCTTTTTTAGTTCTTTTTATCATGTTGTCTCATGTTTCTCATGGATGTACACGTATTGCTAATCCAAATCCCGTCGAGCGCCACTTGAGTGAGGGTGACGTGAGATGAATCGGCAATTCGCGCAGCGCGGGCGTGCCAGCCACCGAGGTGGCAATAAAATGTTCTGCCTCCGAGAGCCGGAGGGCTTTGAGTCTATTGTGCGCGCCGTTTGACTTCGTCAAACGAAAGTGAGTGGTCGGGTCCTGGACCAAAATCCCGTCGTTGCCTGAGCGCAACGACGTTAATTACATCTCTTTTAGAAAGAGAAAACCCTTGATTAATCGCCAGATTAGAAAGCCTCGTGACCTTAAAATGGGACATCCGATAAAGGGTACAAAGCATAATTGAACTGAAATATTAGGGAGCAAGACGAACGCCTAATCGAACCCATTAGACCTTTCACTCAACCCGCTACCCAATCTCTTTGCCTATTTACTTATTGGTCCTCTTTACCACGAGAAGGTTCAATTCGGCCTTTTAAATCTATTTGAGAAAGACAATTTTAAAAAGGGTGGTCTCTTTGACTTTTCTTTGTTAGAAAAGGATACAATTTGGTCTTTTGTTGAAAATCATTTCAATTTGGTTTCTTTTTTTGTTGCAAAACGTGTGATGATCATTTATTTGTTTAGAAAGGTTTGGTTTGACTCTTTTGACATCATGCTGCAATCTCTTATTACTTTAAGAAAGGAGCCCAATTTGATCTCTTGTTCTTTTGGAAAACATGAAGTGGCCTTTTACTTTTTGCTTGAAAGGGGTTCAATTTACCTTTGCAATTCTTTTTATCATTAAACGATTTTAATTTGCTGTTTGGGTCCTTTGAGCATTTGGAACGGAGTTCTATTCGTTCTGCGGAGCTCATTGGCTCAACACACTTCGCAGACGTCTTCGAATCGGCGCAGCTGACGACAGAGAGTGAGTTGGCGCAGCCGGGCTGAAGTCATAGACATCATTGAATCGGCTTTCGTTTGCAACGTTGCCGACTCAATTAGAAGCTAATGACCTCTTTTGAGAGTTTTGCGCCAACTCAACCCTCGCGGGCAAAATTCGGCAGCATTTCCCCTTATCATGGTCGATAAGGGGAAAGCACGATGCTCATCCACCACAAGTGGAGATGGCACCAAAAGAGAGAGTATACATCGTAGAACGACGTAACTCCAATGGCACATGACCCCGATCCCCCAGGTATACCTACGGAGATCTAGGCAATATCATGGCCAAACAACCCACGGGACGGTATAAGTAGCGTATGGACCCACCCGTCCGGACATAGACATTATATTGTCCAATCCGGGGGTGTGGATGGGTCTTACATTGGTCATTTAACTGTTGATTAGCTGATGTCACATGGAGCAATGATCTTACTCATGTAACTTCAGCCAACATGATGGCCAGGACGTCGAATCGGCGCAGCTTTGCTCTGGTCTTACAAGACTACCAGAACCAGTGCCAGGCCGAATCGGCGCAGCCGACCACCTGGGCAAGAGATGGAAACCGCCTCTCTCCTAGAACACCCTTGCTCATGGCAGGGGTGATCTTGGAGTTTGAGATGGCATTGTAACCCATTGCTTGATGGGCTAAACAAAGGGATCTAGGCATTATTTGTCCAATCCTCTTGATTAGCGAAATGGGGCTCTTAGAAGACTATTTGGCATTGGCTAGAAATGCTCGTCAAGGGATGGCTGAAAACCGCAATGAGGGTGGTCTATTGAGAGGGGCGAACCAGGTTTGATGATCTCTTTGAATGGGGCTTTTGGAAATAACATTTAAGCAAGGGGATATGAGCATTATTTGCTCAATCTCCTTGACCATTGCCATGGGTATACATTGACCACAATGGGGACCTTTGAGGGGCGGTTAGAACAGTAAGAAACTGGTCTTTTGCAGGCACAAAACAGCAAGGGATTTGGCTTGTTGAGGGGAGCAATTTAGCATGCTTTGCATGCATTGAATGGGGCATGAGGTCCCATACCCCCATGACCTCATTTATTGAGGTATGGGAGGTCTTTTTGACCTCATATGAGGTGTTAGAGGGGAGAGAGATGTACCTCTATAGGGAGGTCATCCCATCCCGTAACCCCCATTGTAAGGGAAAAGGAAAAAACAAAAATTGAAAACCCCAAAGTGAGAAGGGAAGAACATGCATTGAATGCTAAGTACATAGTCTATTTTCATTAAAAAGGATGAGAAGGTACAAGGTTTGCAAAGAAACCAAGAGAAAAAAAAGGGGGGGAAAGAAACCAACGTGACACCTCCTCTTCTCTTCTCTCCCCTCTTTGATGGGACAAGACAAGGCCTCTCTTTCTCTCTTTTCTCTTCTCTCTTTTCCTTCTCTTACCCTCTCTTGCTTGCTTTCTTCCTGCAGGTGGGCTTCACGGGTGGAGCCTTGAGAAGAAAACGCACAGGAGCTCCTCCTTGCTTCTGCTGGTTGCTTGCTTCAGAAAAACACCCCCAGCCTCTTCCCCTCTTGGCCCTTCACGTAACCCCCTTGGCATGCCCCTTTCCCAAGCTTTCTAGAAGGGAGAAAATGGCCAAAAACAGGCCCAACCAGGCTTCTGCGCAGTAAGGGTGGCAGACCACTTTTTTGCCAAAAATGGGACTCCCCTTTGGGGGAGTTCCATTAGCTTATTCTCACCTCCCACTTTATGGGATGAGATAAGCTTAATTTCTCATGGGCCTTTGAGGTCTTTTCTATGGGCCTTTTGGCTCTCTTTTGCACAGCCCATGAGGGGCTAAAATCGGTGCTGGCGGGTTGAATAATGGGCCGGTGGTTTTGGGCCCATTAGCGAATTGGGGTGTCCACAAATGCCCCCACCCGTGGGTGGTGCGAAGAGGCACGCAGAGCGACATTTGCGAGTGAATTTTGGTCTTTTGACTGTCGACACTAACGCGGGCAGGTCGTTGACTTGTTGCCGGGTTAGTGGTCAAATGGTCTGTTTGAAGTCTCTTGTTTCTTTTCGGTGATATGATCTACGGATGACGGATTTGCGTTGCTCCGCGCGGGCAATTTGGGGATGGTTTCCCCCATTTCCATTTCTTTTGGGCCGCTGGGGCTTGGCTTTGTTCGGACGATTCGGCGCGGGGTCTGCTGACCTTGCCGAATCGGCGCAGGGTCGATACGACGCGGGTGGCGCGTGTTGAACCGGCGTGGGCCGACTGGGCTTGGTCCGCGAGCCGCCTGGGAGCGCGAACCGGCAGTTCGCGATTCCCGAAGCCGCTTCCCCCTTTTTTCAAACCCGCCTCAAAAGACGTGTGCGGCCGCCCTTCTCTCTTCCCCTTCTCTTTCTTCCTCGGCAGACGCGGGCTCCATTTCTCCCTCTCTTTTTTCTTCTTCTGTTCGCCCCTTCCTTCTTCTTCTCCAGCAGCAGGACGAGGTGCAGCAGCGACGGTCGGCGGACGCAGCGGGGAGGCGCAACGGCGCGAAGCGGACGCGCCGGCGACGAGACGCTAGCGGGGCTGCGGCGGCGAGGTGTGGCCGCAGGCGAGGTACGATCGCGAGGGTCGGCCCAGGGTGGCGAAGGTTCGCAGCGGCGTGCATGAGGGCAAGCAGCGGCAGGGGCGAGGACACCGGAGGCGCGCGGCGACGACTGCTTCCCGGTTCTTCTCGGCAAGGGTAGGGCGCAGGCAGCATCGGGATGTACGTGGGGTGTTTCCCTTTGGTTGGGCCGGCGGCGGTGCTAGGGCACGAAGGCGCGTGCGGCGGCGGTGAGCAGAGGCGGCAGGTGCAGCGGGCTTCGCGGCCAGGCTCCGGTCGGTGCGTCTCCTCGCGACGGTGCTCGGCCAACGAGGGTAGGGCACGATCAGAGACCGGCCCTCTTGCGGGACCCCCTTTTTGTTTGCATTTGTTGTATGTTTTGTTTTGTTTTGTTTTTGTTTTTTTTGTTGTGGTTTCTTAGCGGCGCCGGAGAGTGGGCTCGGCGGCGACGGGCCGGGGGTTGTCGGTCACTGCGCTTGTATGTTCTGCGGCGGCGCCGGAGGGTGCTCCGACCGCACCGAGGGTCTTCACGGCAGGGAACCGGGGAGATGGGGGACTTGGCGGGCGTGCACGCCCCCTGTGTTTATTTTTGGTTGCATGGGTGAGCAGGGCCGAGGGGCGCCTGGGAATTTGGGTAGGTAAAGGGAATACGCCTGGGCCGTGGGGCCTCCTTGTACCGAACGCCTACATGTGTGTCCGGGTCCGTTGGGATCTCCTCCCCTATAAACAAAGAAAGGGGAGATCGAGTAGGTCCCAGGGTTGTCAGCCGTTAGGGGACTGCAGGGGAATACCCCCAGTCCGAGGTTTCGCCCTTTCGTCTCTTTGTCCGTGGGGCCCACCTCAAATCGACGGGGCTTCCACCAGCGCGGTCCCCATCCGCTCGTTACCGCTCCAAATAGCGGGTCTGATTAGGAATAGTTCCCAACTCGCATGCCAAAAGAGAGTAGCGGCGATCGTAAATAGCTTCAGTAGGGCCCGGAGCCCTTAGGAAACGGAGAGGACGCGTCAGGTCCAAGGTCTTTTACTTTTCCCCTTTGTTGGCGGGGGCCCATTTCAGATCAGCGGGGCTTCCGTTGGTCCGTTTCTCTTTCCGCACCTTATTTTAAATGGAGGGTCTTTTGACTGCAGCCAGGCACTAGGGCGCTTCACTCCTCGTTGGCTGGTCCTCGAGGTAACAGCGGTTTCCGGAGAGCTTTTCGACATGCTTGCATGTCTCTATTTGGGGCCGTCTCGCCTTAGTGCGTGGACGAGTACCCGCTGAAACCCCCACTTGCACGTGTGACAAGGGGAGATGCTGCCGAAATTTTGTCGGATTTGAGTGGTCATCTGGCCTGCTGACGTGGCTTCAATTCTTTCGCAGGTACCATGGCTTCTGGCTCTTCCTCTCGTAGCACGGGCCCTCAGAAGGATGCACCGCTTCTTTCGTGGGCGGATTTCCCACGGTTGACCCTTGGCTACGACCAGGTTGCTGTGCTGGCCGACTCATCAGATGACGAGGCGGACACGATGGACGTATCGAGGCTCGATGTTAGCTCGACGCCACTCACTTTTATTCGCGATGAGGATTATTGCGTAGATCACCCGAAGGACAAGCATCTATTACGGTTCCTTCATTCTTACGCTCCAGGAGGCAAGAAGGACTCTCTTTTAAACCAGGAGGTGGAGGCGGCTATCTTAATTGAAGGGGACAGTCTGGCTACCTGTGTCCCCCGTGCTGAGCCCCTTTATCTCATCGGCGAGCCGCGGCGATGGGCCCCCGTTCTTGGTCTGGGAGACTTGGTCCCAGCGGGCAACAAGTTGACACGTGCTCCCTCCTTCGTTCCTGCGAGGTGGGACAATTCCTCAGGCCGCGTGCACAAAGAGCGGTCATCTTTTGGATTGTTTCTCTGCCCAACACAGTGGGGATATAGAGATGAGCCATTTCTGCTGGATTGTCTGGCAATCCGCTTCAAGCACCAACTGGCTGCAGGTTGGTTTGGAGATCTACGGGCGACTGATGCCCATCACTTCCGCACCTTTGTCGTGGAAGCCACTGATTTTGTACTTCACAACTATGCGCCACTTTTGATGACTGCCGGAGTCTACCACAGTGTTTTTGCGGCCCGGTATCGGTATCATTTATCCAAAGGTCTTTGCTGCGGAGTTGCAGAAGTCTTCGTCCCCGAGTACAACACGTTTTATACTGCTGAAGGGGAGACATCTCTTGACCTTTGGAGTCTTTATCAATTATCTGGCCTGCCGATCGATGGAGAACCCTATGAAGAGGTGTGTCTCCCAAATATTATCAAAGACAGGATAGGCGGAGCAGCAATATTGTATGGGGTACTCGTACAGGTACCTCATGAAGGTCTACCGCCAGCTCAGCCTCGCCCGTAACACTGGCCGTTCCAGAGATAAGAGGGAACGGAGCAAGGTCAGTATGCATATGTGGCTGGCCTACTTCTTCTCCTACAAGCAGCGCTATGAGGACTTTGCTAGCGCCGGCGGGATTGCCGCGAAGAAGAACCCCGGTCGCCAGAAGGTGACCATTCCTGATTCTCTCCTGAAGGGCCGTCTTCCAGACCCCAACCCTGTTGGAGCCGACCCGCACACCCATTGTGTGGCGTATTTGGCTTACTGGATTTGTTCATTTGCTTTGCCAGTGGGCGACGATTCCATCCTCCGCCCAGATGTTATCTACCCAGCCTGTCAAATGGCTTGGGGTATCAAGTTGTCTTTGTGCCCTACGGCACTTTGTCTGGTATACCGGTCTCTTGGCGACCTGTGTCGCCGTTCAGCTCCGAGGCAGCATCAGGTGATCGGGCCCTGGCACTTCCTCAGTGTCTGGGCCTGCGGTCTATTTCCAGAGTTTACCCCTAGATCTCTTCAATCGACTCGGCTATTTCCAAGAATGCTGGAGTTTGCCAGTGCAGAGCCGCACTCTCTTCCAAAGCAGCTGTTCGAGATTCGGGGTAAACTGACAAGTATCCCGACTGATTCTCCGGGCACTATCTATTTTTGGTACCTGGCCAGCCACAGCAGTCCATTAGCCAATCACTATCGGGAATGTCACGACGATGTGATTGAAGATTTTGTACACCCGATGAGCCGCCAAAGACTGACCAGGTCCGTGCTAGAGCCAGAACTCAGAGATTGGGCTTTATCAATTCGGCCCAGTGTGTTGACGTTCCGCCGGGGGAGCGTCGTCTATTTTGAGCCCTATTATCCCTTCAGATTTGCCCGTAATTTCGGGTACGATCAGCATATCCCTCCATCATCGGCCAAGTTTGATTTGTCTGGCCGGGCGGTGGGGGGATCGCAGCTTTTGGAACAGGCTCGCAGGTGGTGGGATTTCTTCCACCGTTTTGATTCGTCCACCTTCCGGGTGCCTATGCCGGGCCGTACACCCTGGGTCACACCTGAGTATATCAAATGGTGGAATGCTCGGACCAGTTTCTATAGAGGATGCAAGACAGACTGCTGGGATGCTGCTGAATGCAAACTCCTGCAATTGCAACCGCAGCCTGCACTTGATATTGATCCGGAGCATGTGCTGCGCCTCAAATCTGGCGATCAGAAAGCTGTTGATCGATGTCTGAAGGCGAGACAAGACGCCAAGAAGAAGAATCCTCCTCCCTCCCTGTTTTGCCCGAGGTAGGAGAAGACACCTTCCCCGCAACTCTTGAGCACCTCTGCAACATTAGCTCAGATCGGTTGGCCGTCGCACAGCCGTGGCCTATCGAGGAGGAGGCTCCAGCTATTGTACTGCAACGCGGGGAGGTAGACAAGGAATATCCATACCGGGCATTGTCAATACGGGGGGATCCAGGCCGAGACCGCTATGCATACACTTCATGGCTATTTGTGCTACTCATGTTCACAATCTGACCGTGGAGGCAGACTACGAAGCAATTCTGGCACATGAGCTTCATGTGTCTTTTCAGTATGCGGATGGCTGGGGCATGGACTACCTCAGCCTCTACTATTTTCTGTCTTCAATTGGTCAAGAGGATCTGGCCATCTTTGCAGAGGACTGCTGCCAGATCAATGATGTATGTTGGCTGATCCAAGAGGCGGCATCCTGGGCCAGGCAAAGCGTACACACCTTCTGGCCCCTCAGCCGATTCTATACGGGCATAGCAAGTTTGTTTCTTCTCTTGGGAAGATGCTGCCTCTGGCTCTTTTTCTCCTCTCTCTTTCTTTACGCTTCTTTAACTTTTTTTTTCTTCTTTTCTTCTCTTTAGACCCCTCAGCAAAGGATCGGCGGCGACGATATCATGGACTTATCATGAAAGTGAGGAGGCCGCTTTATTTTACTGAGGAGAAGATCCATTATAAGCCTTTGACTGAAAAACTATCAGCCAAGAAGTCGAGCATAGCAAGCCGCGTTGCTAAAGCCCGAGGGGCTTCCAAGAGAAAGAGGGAAGCATCCCCCTCGCCACCAATTCCTGCTGAGGGTCCGTCAACTCCCTCATTCGAAGAATTTTGCAGCCAACATGAAGACTGTGGACACCTTAAATTTTATAAATGGGCCCATTACCCTCTTGGCCGGCCCAACTCTTCCCCACCAAATGAAAATACCCATTGGAATGGCCCATGTGCAAAGATCACAAAGCCCATTAATCAAAGGCCCAAATACCCCAAGCAAGGGGGTGAGCATAAGAAAGTGTAACACCTCCCAAAAAGTGATCCTAAAAATAGAAAAAGGTTTTCTCTGCAGTAGATGGGCAGAGGGGCTGGTTGGGGTCTTTTGGCCAAGGCTTCTAGAAGCCTCTTGGGCAAGAAAAAGGCCCCTGCGTGACAAAGAAAGGGGGGGCTGGCTGAGAGGTTTCTGGGCAGAAAAGAGAAAAGGGAGAGAAGGCCTTCTTCTCCAAGCAACCAAGCCACCAAGGGAGAGGGCTGCTGGTTCTTCTTCTCCAAGGGCCTCCCGTGAGCACCTGCAAGAGAAGGAAAAGAGAAGGGAAAGGTGAAGAAAAAGAGAGAAAGAGAGGAGAGAAGGCTACTTCTTTTATGAATGGTCTTGCCATCTAGAAAAGAGAGAAGAGAGGGAGAGATGGATGGAATGGCGTTGGCTTCTCCTTCCCCCCTTTATTTCTTTAAGCTTTGTGTTGTACTCTTCCCTTCTTGGTGTTAAGAGGATATTCTATTCATGTGTCTCCCATCTCTTCTTTGATGTGAACACTCTTTGCTTTGCATTTATTGATCTCTTCTCCCTCTCTTGTGTGTGTGTGGATTTTAAATCCTTTCTTTTGTTTTTGGTGCCACCAAGAGCCACGGGATGTTGAGGAGCCATCTTTTATATGGTGGACTTCCTCTCATCCCAAAGAGCATACATGAGACCCCCATACCCCTCCATGCCTCAATAAATGAGGTCTTGGGAGGATGGGGTTTAGTGGGATTTGTTTGGGCCTCTTAAAGGACAAGTTTCTCATGGTTTTCCTTAAGAGAATGTGGGGTTTTCTTCACTGTTTCCCCCCCTTAAGAGTTCAGTTTTTTGATGTTTAAAAGACTCATTTGTGTGTTTCTCACCCTTGGAACATACCCCATTTGCTAGCCAAGAGGTTGGGCAACCAATGCTCATGCCTTCTTGCTTAGCACCCTTTGCAAAAGACCCATCAAACCCTCTGTTTTGACCCTCTAAAACCGCAGGTTTTCATTGTTAGAATGGTACATTTAGGTGCATTTCACCTTGGGAGCATGCCCCTTTGCTAGCAAGTGAGTTGGGCAATTAATGCCCATGCTCAAAGCTTGGCATTGCATGCAAAAGAGCCCATTAAACCCTTTGTTTTGGCCCCTCAATATGGTTCAGGTTGCATTGTCAAAACCGCCCCCAAATGAGCCCATTTGCCTTAAAAATGTTCCCATTTTGCTAGCCAAGAGGTTGGGCAACCAATGCCCATGCCTTCTTGCTTAGCACCCCTTGCAAGAGACCCATTAGATCCATGTTTTGGCCTCCTAAGTTTCAGGTTTCTGTGGCTTTAAATGGCCGATTAAGGGATTTCATGCTTAAAGGGACATCCATTTGCAAGCCAAGGGTTGAGCATATAACACTCATGCCCCCATACTTAGCACATGTAATGGATAGCCCAATAAGCCTGCCTTTGGGCCCAAAACCGCCCCTCACATGGGTGAGACCAACTCCAAAGTGTTGGCTCTTTGCCCACAAAAGAAGGGTTTCAACTGATCAGTCCTGTGGGTGGCCTTCTGATTCGGCAGCCTTGAACAGGCCTGCCGAATCGGCAGCTATCCCCCACCCTTGGCCGGGCCATGGAAGTTAAACCATACTTCCCGTGGCTCGGGCCAAAGAAATAGACAATGGACCGATGAGAAGCCCATTTAAACCCGGGTTGGACAACGTGATGTCTATGCCCGGGCTTATGGGCCCGCACATGCTTCATCTACTGATCGGTATTTATTTGGTCATGGTGATATCCACCCCCACCAAAGGCTTGCCTTGGGGGTTGGTGCCATGTGCCATTAGGGTTATGTCATTATTTGACATACACCCTCTCTTTTGGTACTGCTTCCATTTTGGTGGGTGTGTACTGTGCTCTCCCCCTATCAACCAAGATAAAGGGAGATGCTGCCGAATTTGCGTCGTGGAGGTCGAATCGGCAAGGGTCCATTTCCTCTCTTAAAAGAAACCCCCAAAGTCTAATGGAGTGGCGCCGAATCGCGAATAGAACCGCGTTGCACATAAGATAGCCAATTAAAAGAATGTTTCATCATGAGGGCAACAAATGGGCAAATCGAAGAACTTTGCGTTGCACACGTTTTAAAAGAGCAAGAGACCAAATCCAAGGGATCTTTTCACGATAAAAGTAAAAATAATAATAATAAGAAGCAAATAGGCCAACCCTCATCTTCACATGCTTCAAATGAAACAAAAGAATAAGTGAAAACCCTTTTGACACAAAAGAGCAAATGGGCCACCTTATGTTTTTAAAAGATCAAAATGAAACTCTTTTTTGTGATAAAAGAAAGTAAATAGATCATCTCACATTTTCAAAAGAACAAAAGACCCGAATGAGAACATGTTTTGTAATAAAAGAGCAAATGTGTTTTCAAAAGAGCAAGAGACTGATTTGAGAATATTTTTCATGTCAATGAAAAGAATCAATGGGCAAATGGGTAAAAAAAAAAAAGACTCAAACACATCTAATTAAAAAACCCGGCAACCTCGAATAGGCATCATGTCTGTTTATCATTCCGGCCTAGTTTTGAGTTGCACTTTTTCATCGGATGTCTCCGTATCAAGGCCACAAGGCTTTCTAATTTCTGGCGATTAATCAAGGGTTTTCCCTCCCAGAGGGATGTAATTAACGTCGTTGCGTTTAGGCAACGGCGGGATTTTGGTCCAGGACCCGACACTCCACTTTCGTTTGACGAAGTCAAACGGCGCGCACAATAGACCTAAAGCCCTCCGACTCTCGGAGGCAAACCATCTGTTGTCACCTCGGTGACTGGCACGCCCGCGCTACGCGAATTGTGGATTCATCTCACGTCACTCTTGCTCCTGTAGCATCCGACGAGACTTGGATTCGCAATACGCATGCATCCATGAGAACATGAGAAAACATGATAAAAATGAAATTTTAAAAGATCTAAATTTTCCATTTCCACAGCGTGGCACGCCCGGTGGGACCAAGCTTCCCTTCATCTCTTCGCCAGAATAGAAAGCCTTGTGGCCTTCATACTCCATACTGACTGCTGGTTTGAACTGACTTGCAGGTGACTAACAGACCAATGGCTGAAGTGCGGTTCGGACCGCAAATTGTTCGAGACCATGCCCGGTATGGCTACCTCGCCGTACCAACTCGCTTCGGAAGCTTTCCCCCAGTCGTGGAGTTCCCCAACTTCTTGGGGGTTGCCTTCGTCAACATACTGCACCAAGAAGCCGGAGCTGAAGCTAAAGTGACTGTAAAGGAGCTAAGTTGCCAAGTCCATCATATGAACCGTGGCAACGGAAGAAACAACAAGGGACCCAGGGGGCATCAAGCTAGTGCTGGGAAGGCCAAAGAACCCAAGGGGCATCAAGCTAGTGCTGGGAAGACCAATGGACCCAGGGGGCGTCAAGCTAGTGCCGGGAAGACCAATGGACCCAGGGGGCATCAAGTTAATGCTGTGAAGGCTACAACTGTCACTCCCCTCAAGGCACGTGTCTCCGGCTCAGGAAAGAGCATGCTAGTCGGAAACATCAGAATCCATCTGCGGAGCGGCCGTGCTATAATAGAACAAAATCAAGTGGTGCCAACTGTGCCAACAAGAAATTCCTTCCAAGCATTAGAAGGAAAGAGAGAGATGTATAACACCTTCAAAAGCACATTGGCCCCAAAGCTAATCAAATTCAAGCAAGTTTGGGTGCCTAAGAAGACCCAAGCTCTTCAACCAGTGAAGCGACAGCATGACAAAGACAATGAGACAAATGCAAAAGGCAAAATAGGTGTTGATCAGCTAGCTCCAACACCTCCCGTGCTAGTGTTCAAATCTTCTGCACGGCAAGGGACTATTTTCTGCTACACTGCATACCACAACAAGACAGCTAATCTGGAGCGTCTGGCTCACATGCCCCTGCTGCAGAGGAGGGGTCCAATATTTGTCCCTTCATTTATGCAAGCAGCTAATGAGGTTAATCAGACTATGTCCAGTCATTTTTATGATCTGGCAAAACCTTCCCTTGAAGCGGCCCAAGGTGGTCTATCATGTTGTGAAGATAGAAATGAAAATGAGAAAGAAAAAGGAAGAGGAAAAGACAGCAACAAAGAAAAAGAATATGAGAGAGGAAATAGAAGGAAAAAATCGAAAGAAAATGAGAAAATGCAAAGAAAAGAAAGAGAAAAAATAGTTGAAAAGAGAAAAGAAAATGAAAGAGAAAATTGTGGTAAGTCACTGGCTCAGAGAAATGGTGCATTGCGCATTCTCCCCTGTTATATGGCTAGCACGCTTAGCCGGTGCGGAGTTCCCCCTGAAGAAGAAGGGGAACCACCCAAATTTACTGAAGAGCCAAAGTCTCTTGCCAGAAGGAGAAAGACTGATGGCAAAACTCCAATAGTCAGAAAAGCAACTGCAATGACAATGATATTTGAGGAAGATAACAGGTTGCCATCTACCTCCTTAAAAGAGACTTCGGTTAGGGCAACAACTAACATCCCTACCATGTCTGTACATGATCCTGCTGTGATAGTCTTGTTACAGAAATGTCAGCTGGAAATTGAAATGCTGAGAAAACAGATTCAAGAAAGAGATGAATACATCATAGCATTAAAAGGAAAAGAGGGCGCAATCGAAGCATTACAGGGCAGCATCAGCTTGTCCCAAATTCTACCAACGGTGACACAACCGATGTCAAGCCATACTGGGGGCATTTCACCCCTAAATCCATGTCAAAAGGCTTCAAAACAATCAACAGAGCAAAGGCTTCCACAAGCTGAAGGGTTCACACTACAGTCGGCCCACAATCGCTTGAGTTTAACAGATCCAGCACTAATGAGCAGCTTGATGAAGTTAACAAAAACGTGTGATAGTGCTCCTACTACACATAATACTCATCAAGCTCCACACCCCATATGTCACGATATGCACTCTATCGACGCAATGGGGCGTTTGACTCTAGATGCACCTTGTCAAACGACACCTCGTGCATCCTTGTCGAGCAGACATTCACATTCAAATCTCTTGGCGGTATCTATACCAGACCGGCTAGACAAACAGGAGAAGTCTGAAGGTGACAAGACAAATAATATTGTCGCGGAAATTGAAGCATTTCTAGCAAGATATCCCAGTATCCCATTTGTGGGACAAAGAGGCAAATCAGTTGATAAGAAGCCTGCTAGAAAGGAGGTACACACTGAAGATCTTAAGGCCTTCGAGGTGTTAAGAGATGCAAGTAAATCCACAACTGGATCCTCTAGTACCACGTCCAAAGGCTCAAGACGTATCATTCCTTTCCAGGATAAAGTTAAAAAGCCCTATTCATTCCCCAAGGAAAAGACAAGGGTACTATTTGAATGGGCAACTGAATACAACAAAATTGCACTACTGGTGCCCAAAAGACCTGAGCAAGCAGGAAAGAAGGATGATCCCCGATACTGTCTATACCATCAGATCTTGGGGCATCCTTTGGAAGACTGCTATATTTTCAAAGACATCATGGAGTCTTTAATCATAAAGGGGGAATTGCAAATGGGCGAGTACAAGGTGGATCCGCCACGCCCACATGAAGCCCCAGCCCGACGAGAAGCTAAGCAAAAAGGGGTAAATGTAATTTCTCTATATCAGCAGCTACCTCAGAAGATGCCAGAGGATGGGTCTAAAAGGATGTAGACACCCAGGGACGAGGTAGAATGCAAAGAAGCTAAAAGAACAGACAAAGCTCTGCAAATATACACATGTTGTATGACTGGTGTGGTCAGTCAACATGGGGATACGCCCCCTGAACAAGGTGAATTGACAAGGCTCAATGAAGGGCCAAATCCTCCTGTCAAGAGGGAAGAAGCCAAGGGCAAAGCCCCAATAGTCTCAGTGGCCCAAGAAGAGGCTACAGATATAATAGCAGCTGATAATATCAGTAATCTGCCACCTACCCCTCTGGGAGGAGCTCCAATTGAAGTGATATCTGATGTCCCTAGCACTCATACATATGATCCTGCTGTGGCAGCATTGATACAAAGATACCAACATGAGATTGAAAGGTTGAAAAGACAAATTGAAGAAAGGGACGCACAGGCTCTTGCACCAAGAGAAGTAGGGGGCATAGTGGGGACACCACAAGTTGACACCAACTTGCCCCACACCCTATTACAACCAACAATGCCCCAGTCAGTATCAGGCCTTATTGGGGGCACCTCAAGCCCAACAGCTCCAGAGCAGCCCATAGCCTGCCAAGCAGTGCATCAAGGGCCCGCCACCATGGCTCAGATGCAGTCGGCGCCTCCTCATCCAGACATGGTCCGGACACCGATTATGAATAGACAAATGTTGGAACAGATTATAGAAACAAAGCTATCTGGAAGGGACAAGTCTGATCAAGCCCCTTTTGAAATGTACCGGGTACCATACCCTGTGTGCCATGCTACAAAGAGATTACCTCCTGGCATAAGCAAGCCACCCAAGTTTGAAAAGTTCAATGGGCAGGGATCGCCAAAAGAGCATGTTGCACATTATGTCAACGTAATGGGAGATTTGGCCACAGATGAGTCATATTTGCTCAAATTTTTCGGATCTTCCCTGAATGGACTTGCCTTTGAATGGTATTCAAATTTACCAGTCGGGTCCGTTATAGACTGGCCAGATATGCAAAGGAAGTTCATAGAAAGATTCTATGTTGCTGAAAGAGAAGTCACACTGGTCGAGCTATATGCAACCAGACAACAAGATAATGAGTCTGCTCTAGACTATGTCAAAAGGTGGAGAGATCTCAGCATGAGATGCAGACGGCCACCACATCCGGAAGACGTCGTTCAAATATGCAAGCAAAACCTGGACAGGCATGTCCTAGAAAAGATGATCGGTATTGAGATCAAGTCCTTCGATCGGCTAAATAAAGTTGTGGCCAAGATCGAACAATTCCAATCCAGGTATCCCCCTGCCAATGCATCAAGTCAGGAAAACAGATTGCTTGGGAAAAGGCCAACACCTGCAGATGTTCATACTGTGAACCTCAAAGCCTTTACACGACAAAGGAGTGAAGAAGGCTCTCCTATTATCAAACAGATGAAGAGAAATAAAAGAGGTTCGTTACAAGAGAAGATGCAAAAGCCCTATTCCTTTCCAAAAGATAAGACACAGACCCTCTTTGAATGGGCGCGTCGGCATAACAAAATCGTCCCACCCGAGCCTAGAAGGATGGAGGACATAAAAAAGAAAGACGATCCCCGGTTCTGCTTATATCATCAGCTGCCGGGGCATGTCACAGAGGACTGCTATGTCCTCAAAGACAAAATTGAAGCATTGATAAGAAAAGAAGAGCTGCAGGTGGGCGAGTATAAAGTGGACCCGCCGCGCCCTCATGGGGCTCCAATGCAATAGAAAAGAAGAGCATACGGCAAGCGGGCCAGCCAATATGGGGGTAAATGCAACCTATGATATCCAAGCCAGGAGAGCATAAACACCCCAAGATGCTCGATGCACAGATGAAGCTTATGCCCCCCGGGGAAACTTCAAGACCTCCAGCCAACAAATAAATAAAAGCCAGCTCGTCAAGATTGAGTGATTCTGGGGGCAGATGCAGATCAAATATGTAATGTCCATACATGTAAATACTCATTCAAAAAATGAGAAAAAAAAAGAGAAGCAGCTCACTGAGGTAGTCACACCGACTACCCAGCATGAGACCCGATCATTGAAGTGGTCTCAACCGGCTCTTTTAGGGCCACCTGAGGTATTATTGTCAATGACGAGCAGCAAAAAATAAATAGGCCAACCATACCGCTAGTCGGACTATGGTTCTGAGACAAATAATACCTCAACAAAATTGCATATTTCCTGCAGGGCGATGATATGAGCCCGTATGATCATATCGCACCGGGCTTTCACCGCTTATGTCCATATTCATACATTGATTTTCTTACCGGATTTTGAGTGCATATTCTTTTTCCGGATCCCTAATAAAGTTGACGAAGGATTTATCCTTATTCCGATGTCATCTGCATTAAAAAAACTGGCAAATTGTCAATCATGTTTTCAAGAGTCATATTTTAAAATTGGCAAGCTTGCCATTCATGATTTCAAAAGAACTCATATTTCAAAAGCGGCGACTCGCCAATCATATTTTCAAAAGTCATGTTTTCAAATTGGCAAGCTTGCCATTCATGATTTCAAAAGAACTCATATTTCAAGAGTGGCGATTCGCCAACCATATTTTCAAAAGTCATATTTTAAAATTGGCAAGCTTGCCATTCATGATTTCAAAAGAACTCATATTTCAAGAGTGGCGATTCGCCAACCATATTTTCAAAAGTCATATTTTAAAATTGGCAAGCTCGCCATTCATGATTTCAAAAGAACTCATATTTTTAAAAGTGGCGTCTCGCCAATCATAGTTTCAAAAGTCATATTTTCAAATTGGCAAGCTTGCCATTCATAATTTCAAAAGAACTCATATTTCAAGAGTGGCGATTCGCCAACCATATTTTCAAAAGTCATATTTTAAAATTGGCAAGCTTGCCATTCATGATTTCAAAAGAACTCATATTTTTAAAAGTGGTGTCTCGCCAATCATATTTTCAAAAGTCATATTTTCAAATTGGCAAGCTTGCCATTCATAATTTCAAAAGAACTCATATTTCAAAAGCGGCGACTCGCCAATCATATTTTCAAAAGTCATGTTTTCAAATTGGCAAGCTTGCCATTCATGATTTCAAAAGAACTCATATTTCAAGAGTGGCGATTCGCCAACCATATTTTCAAAAGTCATATTTTAAAATTGGCAAGCTTGCCGTTCATGATCTCAAAAGAACGCATATTTTAAAAAGCGGCGTCTCGCCAATCATCTTTTCAAAAGTCATATTTTAAAATTGGCAAGTTTTCCAATCATGATTTCAAAAGAACTCATATTTCAAAAGTGGCAATTTGCCAATCATATTTCAAAAGACATATTTCAAAATTGGCAGTTTGCCAATCATATTTCAAAAGACATATTTCAGAACTGGTAATTTGTCAATCATATTTCAAAAGTGACAATTTGCCAGTTAAATTACAAAATCGACGTTTTCGAAGTAACGATGCGTCAGTCATATTTGAAAAGTCATGTTTCAAAACTCAAAATCATGTTTTTCAAACGGGACCGTAGCTCCCATATGTTTAATAAAAAGATCGAGGCCTCTACGCCCTCACAAATTTTAAATCAGGCTTCTTCGCCCCCATGTTTTCAAAATGGGGCCTCTGTGTCCACATATTTCAAAATCAGGCTTCCACGCCTTCATGTTTTCAAATTGGACCTTCGCGTCCTCACAATTTTAAAAGCGGGCTTCTTCGCCCTCATGTTTTCAAACTGGGACCTTAGCGCCCACATGTTTAATAAAAGATCGAGGCCTTTACGCCCTCATGAATTTCAGATCGGGCTTCCATGCCCTCATGATTTCAAAATCGGGTCTCTGTGCCCAATATTTTCAAAACTGACTAAAAAGACATTTAAAGTAAAAGAACATTAAAATCAAATTAATCTCAAAGGAGCTGCAACTGCGGAATAAGTGTCGTAGTCCATCCTCAATTTGTGGAACATTTTTCACATCTGGGGTCTCTAGGGATAAAAAACAAATTGACCTCAAAGGAGCAGCAACTACGGGATAAGTGTCATAGTCCATCCTCAATTTGTGGAACATTTTCCACATCTGGGGTCTCCAGGGATAAAAGACAAATTGACCTCAAAGGAGCAGCAGCTGCGAGATAAATATCGCAGTCTATCCTCAGTTGTGAAATATTTCCCACATCTGGGGTCTCCAAAGATATAAATCAAAATTGACCTCCTATAAACAGACACTGCGGAACAAGTACCATAATCCAGCCTCCTTTTGTGGAATGTTTACCACATTTGAGGTCTCTGAAAGACATACATTAAAAAAAAAAAGAAAAAAGAAAGAGACAAAATAAATAGAAACTAATAAAATGATCAATGGAAAAAATGAAATGATTAAAAAGAGAGGATAGAATGAAATTTCGTTAAAAAAAAGAAAAATAGAAGAAAGAAGAGAAGAAAAGATAAAATTAATCATAAAAATGAACAGAACAAAAGAAATGCATGAAAAGAAAATAGAACATTTGATTTAAGAAGTCGAGTTTCTCTGCTCACGTGTTGGGCTTCTGTACTCGAATCCTTAATCAATCTACCAGGAGCTGCAACTGCGGGATAAATACCGTAGTCCAGCCTCCGATCGTGAAATGCTGCCACATCTGGGGTCTCCAAAGATATAAAAAGAACCCGTCTCTAAGGAGCTGCAACTACAGGATAAATACCGTAGTCCAGCCTCAGTTCGTGATATTATTTCCGCGTCTGAGGTCTCCAAGGATATAAGAATCCATCTCCAAGGAGCTGCAACTACGGGATAAATATCGTGGTCCAGCCTCAGCTCGTGGGATTATTTCCGCTATCTGAGGTCTCCAAGGATATAAGAATCCATCCCCAAGGAGCTGCAACTATGGGATAAATACCGTAGTCCAGCCTCAGTTCGCGGGATTAGTTCCGCATCTGAGGTCTCCAAGGGTATAAATATCTATCTCCGAGGAGCTGCAACTACAAGAAAAGTATTGTAGTTCGATCTCAGTCCGTGGGACAATTGCAACGTGAGACCTCGAAGGACCTAAGAGTTAAAATCGAATAGCCATGTTTAATGTTTATATAACCAGATCATTTTGCAGGAACCGTATATTATCTCATCCTTTTTGCGGCGGTTCGGGGGATTTAACATTGAGCTTTGACATTCCACGCCCAAGATCCCCCAAGTCAATATGGTGGAGCCACCTTCACAATGGTCGATGGTTCGAGATGTCGTCATTATGCTTCAACGTCAAGAGGATTCAACAACTCATGGAGCTAAATTCGACATTGCCTCAACGACATACACCCTCCAGTCTTTCATGTTCAAGAACTCTGAGGGTACATTATTGAATGTAAGCTCGCAGTGCATATCCTGCGACATTTCTGTATTAAAAAAAAATGAAATGATGAACAAAACAAAAGGGCTAAAAATAGAGATGCCCGTCGGACCTACTCGGATTCCACTGCCGAGTAGGGGTAAAAAGGACAAGAAAAACCCGGCCACGATGAAAACCTGAAAGGGCGTCATGGGCAAAATTGGGAACCCTGCTGCGTGAAAACCTGAAAGGGCGCGTAGGCAAAAGCAAGAAGGGGCTGACTCCGGTGAAAACCCGAAAGGGCACTTGGGTCAGTAATGTAATAAAAAAATGAAAATGAATGAAGTTAAAACGTCAAAATGGCAAGAAGGGGGAGTTCCATCCCTGCTCTTTCAAGAAATCCCCTTTTGCCATACATTCTCTGAATCCAGCTATACACTCTCTGGTCAAAATGAAACCTCAAAACTTAGACAAGCTGTCTCTTGCCATCTATGCCTCACCCTTATGTATACTTGCTCTCGCCAAGTAGGGCCCTAGGTTTAGATAACCTCTCCCTTTTCAAACTCCAAATAAAGTCCAGCCTTGACTTCTTGCCTTGGCTGGCCATTAGATGTTACCTGCAGAACCCTTGTTGAAGCTAGCACTTAGGTTTTCTAGGTTACCATTTTGTAATCAACCCAAATAACCTCACACCGTCTACCAACATCATGGTATGATTGGTGGTTGAGTTAGATTTCACTCATGAATCTCTCTTTATAATATATATGTGTATAAAAAAAGTAAAAAAACAAAAACAAAAAAAGGAGGCTTAAAAGAGAGGTGCCTCGCTGGACTTGTTTAGGTTTCTCCTGGACAAGGGTAAAAAGAGCTAAAACCCGGTCATGACGAAAACCCGAAAGGGCGTCATGGGTAAAATTGGGTACCCCGCTACGTGAAAACCCGAAAGGGTGCGTAGGCAAAAGCAAGAGGGGGTCGGATTGGGTGAAAACCCGAAAGGGCGCGCAATTCGATAATGTGAAAATAAAAAAAATCAATCAAAGACAGATGCCAAAGGCAAGCAGGCTTCAAGTCTCTAGAAAGGAAATTATGACAAAAGTGGTACTCGACAATCAAAGCTTATTTTCACGTCAGTGCCAGCCAAAGCTCGCCTTTATGCCAATGCCAGCCGATGCTCTTCTTCATACCAGTCAAAGCTCGCCTTCATGCCGGCGCCATCCGAAGCTCGCCTTCGTGTCGTTGCCGGTCAAAGCTTATCTTCACGTCAATCGGAGATCCATCTCTTATGCGATGAAGTGAAATGTTATTATACATGAGGTCATTTCCGACAACTTCCAAGCCCCTCAAAGGAAATTTCTGAGAGAGTCGGGCGACAATCAGAAAAGCAAGTGTCGACGCATGGCGCACTTCAATTGAATCTGTCAACACCTCATGGAGCAGGCGTCGACAAATGGCTAAATTGGTCAGCACCCATAGAACCAATTTTCTGGAAGAAATCTGTCGATACCCAGACACAACAAAAGTTCAAAGAGGAAGACGAAAGCATGTTAATCTAGCTATAAGCAAAGCGGCATTGATGAGGGCTACAAGATCCCCAAAGCGGTAGTCTGGTTATCGCAGTTGGTGACAATGATGTAGAAGCAGTCAACTTCTCCCTACTAAGACCTCAACGTTACTGCATGCTCAGATCGTTGTGCATTCAGGGGAACCAGTCAGTAAGACGGTTCAGAAGAAAGGAACCAGCAAGGTCACTAACTGGGTCTAGAAAGGGCCACTAGATCATATGGCAAGCCAGCATGCCCCATTGGCTCATGCAATAGGCCAACACAATCCAATTGACAATGTTTGGCCGACTCATGAAGTCCACAAGATTTTAAGCAGGCCGTTAATTCAATGGTCTTCGTGACCCCATCGGGACTGTTCATCAACTCTTGAGCCCCTGCTCACTCTCATGGGCCATGCCGAATTGTGGCCACCACTTTGAGCCTGTCGACTAGGGAAGCTTCATATTGATTCGTCAACTACACCAAATCAAGCTTACCATTCCAAGCTCCACTGACTCGTGAGAGCCATGTGCCGATTCCTGGGAGCCTCCCGCCAAATCGCGGCCATCACCTCAAGTCTATCAACTTGTGAGGGGTCTAAAGAAAGAAGAAGAGATAAGAGGCCAAGTAAGCATGAAGCAAGGGACAATAGAGTCCGAAGAAGATGAAGTTTACACGCTGTAGAGCCAACTCGCTGGCCTTGCCGATTCGATGCAAACCCCGCCGAATCGACGCATCCAGCTGATCGGCAAGCCCCGCCGAATCGTGTAGACCCTGCCGAATCGCGCTGCCCACCGAATCGCGCTGCCCGCTGAATCGCGCTAACTTTTCCAGATCGCGACAATTTAAGCAAAAGGAAATTGAAGGATGGGAAGACCCCGATTGCCCGCCAAGAGTGACATGCCTCCGTCATCCGCGGACAACACCCCCAAATGGAACCAAAAGTAAATGATCACGAACAGACCATTGGACCATTAACGCGACAACAAGTCCAAAGACTTGTCTGTGTCAGTGTAAACAGTCAAATGGGCTACAGTGCACCCGCGGATGTCGCTTCGCGTGTCCTCTCGCACCACCCACGGGTGGGGGCATTTGTGGACACCTTAAATTTTATAAATGGGCCCATTACCCTCTTGGCCGGCCCAACTCTTCCCACCAAATGAAAATACCCATTGGAATGGCCCATGTGCAAAGATCACAAAGCCCATTAATCAAAGGCCCAAATACCCCAAGCAAGGGGGTGAGCATAAGAAAGTGTAACACCTCCCAAAAAGTGATCCTAAAAATAGAAAAAGGTTTTCTCTGCAGTAGATGGGGCAGAGGGGCTGGTTGGGGTCTTTTGGCCAAGGCTTCTAGAAGCCTCTTGGGCAAGAAAAAGGCCCCTGCGTGACAAAGAAAGGGGGGGCTGGCTGAGAGGTTTCTGGGCAGAAAAGAGAAAAGGGAGAGAAGGCCTTCTTCTCCAAGCAACCAAGCCACCAAGGGAGAGGGCTGCTGGTTCTTCTTCTCCAAGGGCCTCCCGTGAGCACCTGTAAGAGAAGGAAAAGAGAAGGGAAAATGTGAAGAAAAAGAGAGAAAGAGAGGAGAGAAGGCTACTTCTTTTAAGAATGGTCTTGTCATCTAGAAAAGAGAGAAGAGAGGGAGAGATGGATGGAATGGCGTTGGCTTCTCCTTCCCCCCTTTATTTCTTTAAGCTTTGTGTTGTACTCTTCCCCTTCTTGGTGTTAAGAGGATATTCTATTCATGTGTCTCCCATCTCTTCTTTGATGTGAACACTCTTTGCTTTACATTTATTGCTCTCTTCTCCCTCTCTTGTGTGTGTGTGGATTTTAAATCCTTTCTTTTGTTTTTGGTGCCACCAAGAGCCACGGGATGTTGAGGAGCCATCTTTTATATGGTGGACTTCCTCTCATCCCAAAGAGCATACATGAGACCCCCATACCCCTCCATGCCTCAATAAATGAGGTCTTGGGAGGATGGGGTTTAGTGGGATTTGTTTGGGCCTCTTAAAGGACAAGTTTCTCATGGTTTTCCTTAAGAGAATGTGGGTTTTCTTCATTGTTTTCCCCCCCTTAAGAGTTCAGTTTTCTGATGTTTAAAAGACTCATTTGTGTGTTTCTCACCCTTGGAACATACCCCATTTGCTAGCCAAGAGGTTGGGCAACCAATGCCCATGCCTTCTTGCTTAGCACCCTTTGCAAAAGACCCATCAAACCCTCTGTTTTGACCCTCTAAAACCGCAGGTTTTCATTGTTAGAATGGTACATTTAGGTGCATTTCACCTTGGGAGCATGCCCCTTTGCTAGCAAGTGAGTTGGGCAATTAATGCCCATGCTCAAAGCTTGGCATTGCATGCAAAAGAGCCCATTAAACCCTCTGTTTTGGCCCCTCAATGGTTCAAGTTTGCACTGTCAAAACCGCCCCCAAATGAGCCCATTTGCCTTAAAAATGTTCCCATTTTGCTAGCCAAGAGGTTGGGCAACCAATGCCCATGCATTCTTGCTTAGCACCCCTTGCAAGAGACCCATTAGATCCATGTTTTGGCCTCCTAAGTTTCAGGTTTCTGTGGCTTTAAGTGGCCCATTAAGGGATTTCATGCTTAAAGGGACATCCATTTGCAAGCCAAGGGTTGAGCATATAACACTCATGCCCCCATACTTAGCACATGTAATGGATAGCCCAATAAGCCTGCCTTTGGGCCCAAAACCGCCCCTCACATGGGTGAGACCAACTCCAAAGTGTTGGCTCTTTGCCCACAAAAGAAGGGTTTCAGCTGATCAGCCCTGTGGGTGGCCTTCTGGTTCGGCAGCCTTGAACAGGCCTGCCGAATCGGCAGCTAGCCCCCACCCTTGGCCGGGCCATGGAAGTTAAACCATACTTCCGGTGGCTCGGGCCAAATAAATAGACAATGGACCGATGAGAAGCCCATTTAAACCCGAGTTGGACAACGTGATGTCTATGCCCGGGCATATGGGCCCGCACATGCTTCATCTACTGATCGGTATTTGTGTGGTCATGGTGATATCCACCCCCACCAAAGGCTTGCCTTGGGGGTTGGTGCCATGTGCCATTAGGGTTATGTCATTATTTGACATACACCCTCTCTTTTGGTACTGCCTCCATTTTGGTGGGTGTGTACCGTGCTCTCCCCCTATCAACCAAGATAAGGGGAGATGCTGCCGAATTTGCGTCGTGGAGATCGAATCGGCAAGGGTCCATTTCCTCTCTTAAAAGAAACCCCCAAAGTCTAATGGAGTGGCGCCGAATCGCGAATAGAACCGCGTTGCACATCCTTTAAAAGAATAAGAGAGCCAATTAAAATAATGTTTCATCATGAGGGCAACAAATGGGCAAATCGAAGAACTTTGCGTTGCACACGTTTTAAAAGAGCAAGAGACCAAATCCAAGGGATCTTTTCACGATAAAAGTAAAAAAAAAAAAAAAAGAAGCAAATAGGTCAACCCTCATCTTCACATGCTTCAAATGAAACAAAAGAATAAGTGAAAACCCTTTTGACACAAAAGAGCAAATGGGCCACCTTATGTTTTCAAAAGATCAAAATGAAACTCTTTTTTGTGATAAAAGAAAGTAAATAGATCATCTCACATTTTCAAAAGAACAAAAGACCCGAATGAGAACCTGTTTTGTAATAAAAGAGCAAATGTGTTTTCAAAAGAGCAAGAGACTGATTTGAGAATATTTTTCATGTCAATGAAAAGAATCAATGGGCAAATGGGTAAAAAAAAAAAGACTCAAACACATCTAATTAAAAAACCCGGCAACCTCGAATAGGCATCGTGTCTGTTTATCATTCCGGCCTAGTTTGAGTTGCACTTTTTTCATCGGATGTCTCCGTACAAAGGCCACAAGGCTTTCTAATTTCTGGCGATTAATCAAGGGTTTTCCCTCCCAGAGGGATGTAATTAACGTCGTTGCGTTTAGGCAACGGTGGGATTTTGGTCCAGGACCCGACACTCCACTTTCGTTTGACGAAGTCAAACGGCGCGCACAATGGACCTAAAGCCCTCCGACTCTCGGAGGCAAACCATCTGTTGTCACCTCGGTGACTGGCACGCCCGCGCTGCGCGAATTGTGGATTCATCTCACGTCACTCTTGCTCCTGTAGTATCCGACGAGACTTGGATTTGCAATACGCATGCATCCATGAGAACATGAGAAAACATGATAAAAATGAAATTTTAAAAGATCTAAATTTTCCATTTCCACAAAGACGCTGCCCCTTCAGGTGCCCGTTGGCTCCCTTTCGCTTTTATGCACTTTTTGCTTCTAAGATCGTCTATTCACTTTGTCTATTTCGTCGATGGGCTGCAGATGATATCCCATCAACAGTAGATCCTCCCGTAGCGGGGCAAGACCTATCGGTGCCGGTTACCGCACCGTCTGATACACTTTCCCCTTCGCTGGCAGGTCGGGGTCGCAGTATAGCCTCATTCATATGACAGCCGCTAAGATGTATTTTGTTCTCTTTCCCTTAACGCCCATTTGTCAACCTTTTACCAGATGCGGCCGCCGACCCTGCCGCTGCTCGGGCCGCGGGCAAGCGTTCGGCCACAAAAGCTATAGCCCGGAGGCTCAATAAATCCTCCGCTCCTCTCAGAATGAGCCAACGAGCCGCAGGTAGGGCATCCTTATGAAAATTCGGCAAGGCGGTCGAACTATTGCAGTGGAGGAGTCACAGAGCCCCGTCGCCATTTCTTCAGATGACTCTTCAGACGCCGAAACAGTTTATGGCTCCCCTTCATCAAGTGGAAGCTTATCTGACGACGGGAGTCTTTTTAAAGAGCGGAAGAGAGAGAGAATCTCCGCCCTTGATGGAATTGAAGGGGATTCCTCCAGCAGTGGGGAGAGGTCCCCCGTGGTCACTTCAAGGCCAGAGGCCACCGCTTCTCCAGAGCTTGTACTTGTGAGTGCTTCCACTCGTGCTTCAAAACGTAGGCTCCCATTGGCGAAAGGCACAAGACATTCGTTTCTAATTCCTTTCCCCCCTGTTTTTGTAGGATTTTGAGGGAGTTCAGGAAATCAACCCCCCCGAGTCTCCGCCGACAGTTGGCGTTGACCTTCCGAACATCGGGGAACCCATATCGGATCCATCATCAATTAGTGATGTGCCGGGCGTGGTTAAGGAACCCGCCCCTGAGGTTGAAGTGAGTCCGCCATTGGCTCCTTTTTGTGACAGCACCAGTCCTTTTCAGGCGTCGACTACCCAACTTGCCAGTGCGATTTCTGATAAGGAGGTGACTATTTCTGAAGCAGCAACAACTTCTGCTACCTCTGGTGGGGCCCTCAATGTCTCTTCAGCCGGGGCTAGCCTTTCCTCAGCGGGGCTCGCCTCATGTTCTACCGTAACGGACGCCAGCCTGTGGGTGGAGGTGGACGCTCAGGTAGACTTTCAGGTTCTGGCTGTTGGCTCTTCCGGAGACTTTTGCTCATCTGGCGCCATGGTCCAGGGACAGTTGTCCTCGCTACGCATGATGGTGCGTCAGAACCCTGCTATCCCCTATGAGAGGGTGAAAGCTGCTGTAGATCAAGTGACAGGGGTTCTGATCATTATGGGATGCTCATGGATGATTGGGCAAATAGAGTCACTCTGTTGCTCAAACTCTTGAAGCGCCGCGACTACCTCCAACGCGAACTGTCCGACCAGCTGACTGCTTTGGAAATGCAACAGTCAGAGTGTGAAGCGGTGCTGAACCCATTGGCTGATGACCTGGAGCATCGCCGGTCTCTTATTAGAGGGTACGATGAAGAGTCAGCGGCTTTTAGACTCCAAGATAAATCTTTTGCAGGCTGAATTGCACACCGCTAAGGCCAGACAGGATGTCCTTGCCGACTCCAAGGTTGAGCAAGAACTGGCTATTGCGGTGGATGAAGACCCTATGGCTCTTACAAAGTAAACGCTGTTGAAGGTCCGATCCCGGAAGGCGAGCCTGAAGGAAAGAATATCTTCCCCCCACGTGGGCATTTTATCGTTAGAAGAACTGTTCCGGGATCTGCCATGAGGCCTGTGATTGGCTCCATCTCCTTTTTTTTTAATGTGTGTCTTTTATTTCTGAGGCCTCGCCTCAATACACATGTAACCCCATTTTGTCATTAATGAGAGGCATTTTATTTTGGACACAGACGTTCCTTCTTGATGCCTGGCTATGGTGCACTCATCTTTATTTGTTGTCTCATTTTTGTTCACATTATCGAGTTGAGCGCCCTTTCGGGTTTTCGCCCAACCCGACCCCCTCTTGCTTTTGCCTACACGCCCTTTCGGGTTTTCGTGTAGCGGGGTACCCTATTTTGCCCACGGCGCCCTTTGCGGGTTTTCACCATGGCTGGGTTTTGGTCCTTTTTTCCCTCATTCAGTGGGGTGGTCCGAATGAGTCCGACGAGGCATCTCTATTTTTAGCCTCTCTCTTTTTCTTCTTTTTTTTTGAAGTGACAGGATCCTTTGCCGTTTATCAGCCGTTAGCTTGACAGGGACTTTTGCTGTCAGAAGCAACGGCCTTCGATTTTACCGTCAAGGTGATGGCCTTCTATTTGATTTTCACCGTTGGTATGACAGGGACCTTTGCTGTCAAACTAACGGCCTTCTATTTTACCGTCCGGGTGACGGCCTTCTATTTGACTATTCACCGTCCGGGCGACGGCCTTCTATTGCTTTTCACCGCTGGAATGACAGGAACCTTTGCTGTCAAACTAACGGCCTTCTATTCTACCGTCCGGGTGACAGCCTTCTATTTGCTTTTCACTGCTGGTATGACAGAAACCTTTGCTGTCAAACTAACGGCCTTCTATTTTACCGTCGAGGTGACGGCCTTCTATTCTACCGTCGAGGTGACGGCCTTCTATTCTACCATCGGAGTGACGGCCTTCTATTCTACCGTCGGAGTGACGGCCTTCTATTCTACCGTCGGAGGGACGGCCTTCTATTCTACCGTCATGGTGACGGCCTTCTATTCTACCGTCGGAGTGACGGCCTTCTATTCCACCATCGGAGTGACGGCCTTCTATTCCACCGTCGGAGTGACGGCCTTCTATTCCACCGTCGGGGTGACGGCCTTCTATTCCACCGTCGGAGTGACGGCCTTCTATTCCACCGTCGGAGGGACGGCCTTCTATTCCACCGTCGGAGGGACGGCCTTCTATTCTACCGTCGGAGTGACGGCCTTCTATTCTATCGTCGGGGTGACGGCCTTCTATTCTACCGTCGGAGTGACGGCCTTCTATTCTACCGTCGGAGTGACGGCCTTCTACTCTACCGTCGGGGTGACGGCCTTCTATTCTACCCGTCGGAGTGACGGGCTTCTATTCTACCGTCGGAGTGACGGCCTTCTATTCCACCGTCGGAGTGACGGCCTTCTATTTCACCGTCGGAGTGACGGCCTTCTATTCCACCGTCGGAGTGACGCCCTTCTATTCCACCGTCGAGTGACGGCCTTCTATTCTACCGTCGGAGTGACGCCCTTCTATTCCACCGTCGGAGTGACGGCCTTCTATTCCACTGACCTTTTATATATGCTGGAATTTGATGTTTGTTTTCATCCTTTATTTTTTACTTTCTCATTATCGAGTTGGGCGCCCTTTCGGGTTTTCACCCAATTCGACCCCCTCTTGCTTTTGCCTACGCGCCCTTTCAGGTTTTCACGTAGCGGGGTACCCGATTTTGCCCATGGCGCCCTTTGCGGGTTTTCACCATAGCCGGGTTTTGGTCCTTTTTGCCCTTGCCCAGTGGACAAGTCTGACGAGGCATCTCTATTTTCAGCCTCCTTCTTTTCTTCCTCTTTCTTTTCTTCTTTTTTTTAAGAGTGTGAGGACATCGGCTGCTTGAGCTTGTTGACGCTTTTCCATTTCCCAACCCATTGTCGATGCGGCTTCGTGTTGGATTGGCGCAACGCCGGTGGGACTTCATTACTTTGAATGACGTCGATCTCTTGGGTTGGTTGCCACCATCAGCTTCCATCGTGATTTAGGCGTGTTTGGTGATGACATCGGCCACCTGGGCTTGTCGATGCCGGCTTCGGAGGTCTCTGCCCACAAAAGACGGTAAGAGTCAGATTCCTTAAATAATGACTATTCATGCATGCTAAAGCATATAATTCTCATTTAAGTCTTTTGATTTATTTATTTTTTGTTGTTGTTTGTTTTTCCTTTTGTGTGTGTTTAAGAAACATGAATTTCTTGTTTCTCTTTCCTTTTTTTTAGAGATCTTTTTCATACGAGGAAAAGTACGGAAAAACTCGAACATCCTCCACACAGCTCATGGACATGCGATATGCTAATTGAAACGGAAGACTCCTTTCATTGCCTTCCCCTCGAAAATCAGCGAAAATCACAAAAGTGTTATAAACTTTATTGGGACATTCGTCGCCTCAGAGCCATGGTCCGACTAGCGGTATGGCTGCCTCTTTTCTTCTTTTTTTTTTCCATGCATTGCATGCCATCCTCTTTTTTGCACCTTTTTTTCGGCTCTTCGTCATTGGTGACTAGTGTCCCGAGGGTTTAAGAGCTTATTGTTTTGTCATTTTTTTGGTTGTTTGTTTTTGTGTTTTGTTTTTGTTGTTTTTTTTTGTTTTGTGTTGTTTGTTGTTTTTTTTTTATGATGGGAGAACCGAAGATAGAAACTCTCTGCTGTTGCAAATGCAACATTTCTTTTGCTTCCGAGCTCTTCATTCATCGAACAAGTCGATCAAGTCTATTTCTTGTTCAACCTCTTGCTGCTCATAGTGCCGGCCACTGAAATCTGGACGGCATACGTGATACAGCTTCAGGTGTCTTCTATTGAGGGGTGGAAACTGTATTTCACCCCGATGGTTGACCAGGACGTAGGCGCCGCCTTTATAGACTCTTTGCACCACGTATGGCCCAGTCCAATTCACGTTCAACTTCCCTTTTGGGTTGCCGGCCATGACTTCTCTCTTCTTGACCATTACCAGGTCCCCTCTTTTGAACTCGCGACCCTTGACGAGCTTGTCGAAGGCACGCGCTATGCGGGCCTGGTAAACTTGGATGTTCTGTTGGGCTCGCAATCTTTTCCCTTCCAAATCGGAAAGTTCCTCGAGCCTTCTTTCAATATTGGTCTGATTCTCAGGAGCCAGCCCATGCTGAATGGCTACCCTGAGAGATGGCACTTCCAATTCTACCGGGACCACGGCTTCTGAACCGTACACCAGGGAGAAAGGTGAGCAGCCTGTTGGTGTCTTGTAGACGGTCCGGTAAGCCCATAAAGCTTCATACATCCGATCCTCCCAATCTCTTTTGTTGGCGCTGACGGTCTTGGCCAACAGAGTGCACAATGTCTTGTTAAAAGCTTCCGCCAGACCGTTGGCTTGTGGGTTGTAGGGAGTGGAGGTCCTCCAGTCTATTCTGTATTTGGCGGCCATTTTAGACACCTTCTGATTTTTGAAGTGTGTTCCATTGTCTGATATGATTCGGTCTGGAGTTCCGAATCTGAAGATGATGTTGCGTTGAACGAAGCGTGCCACCAGCTCCCCTGTTACTTCTCTTAGTGCCACAGCCTCGGCCCATCTTGAAAAATAGTCCGTGATCGCCAAGATATATTTGCATCCTGACGAGGAAGGTGGCAGGGGGCCTACTACATCTGTGCCCCATTGTGCAAACGGCTAACTCGGGAGGGTCGGATGCAGGTGTATAGGAGGCCTCCTTGGGATGACCGCATGCTCTTGACATTTTTGGCATGACTTGGCAAAATTGCCACAGTCCTCAAACATGGTTGGCCAATAATAGTCGAGCTTTTTTATTTCTATCTTCATTTTCGGCCCAGCCTGGTGGGCACCAGCAGCTCCGGCATGCACCTCTCTCATGACCTTTCCGGACTCTTCGGGCGATAGGCACCTTAGCAAGATCTTCTTTTTGGAATCTGCCATGACTCTAAATAGAGCGCTCCCTCGTAACTCATACGAGTCTTTTGTTCTAATCAACTTGATCCTTTCTTCTCTTTGCTTTGGCAGTTGCTGGTGCTCGAGCCACTGTAACAAGGGTTCTCTCCAGTCTTTTTGTCTGATCTCTTCAGCCACGGTCACTTCTTCTTGGCCGTTCTCTTCATTTTCAGATTCCTCTTCTATTGCACTGGGAACTTGTCGTCGATTCATGACAACGATGTCCAACTTCTCATTTGGCGGCACTACTAAAGAGCTAGCCAATTTTGCAAGAGCATCTGCTTGTGCGTTTCTGCTCCTGCTAATATGCTCTATTTCTATTTGATAGAACTTTGACATCAATCTCTTGGCTTTTCGATAATAAGGCAGCAACTCCGGCTTTTTAACGTCAAACTCTTCTTGTACTTGTTTGACGATTAGCATCGAGTCGCCAAAGACTTGAAGCACCTTTATGTTCATAAAGAGGGCCACTTGCAAGCCGATGATCAAGGCCTCATATTCGGCCTCATTGTTTGTGCATGGCTTGCTAATTGAGCAAGAGGTGTGCGTGACATCTCCCTCGGGCGACCTCAGGACGATGCTCGCCCCTGCTCGAACTCTTGCATTGCCGTATGAAGTTGGTTCTATTCTTGACGCCCCGTCAAAGTATAATTGCCAGGTTGCCATTTGCAATTGATTCACTTTGAGGGTCTCATCTTCTGGCAGCTCTGTAACGAGCGGAGAATTTTCTGGCACAGGGTGAGCTGCAAAGAAGTCAGCCACCTCCTGCCCTTTGATTGCCTTTTGGGGATGTATTTGATGTCAAATTCCATCAAGATGACAACCCATTTGCCTATTCTCCCCTTCAACGCTGGTTGAGAGAGTATGTATTTGACGGGGTCGGCTCTGGAGATCAACCTAACCTCATGTGACAGCATATAATGTCTCATCTTCTTGGCTGCGAACACCAAGGCTAGGCATACTCTCTCAATCGGAGAATATCTCTCTTCTGCCCCCACTAACCTTCGGCTGAGGTAGTAGAGAGCTTGCTCTTTTCCCTCATCATTCTCTTGCGCCAACATGGCACCCAAGGAGTGTTCTGTGGTTGCTATATACAGAATGAGAGGACGACCTTTTACTGGAGCACCCAACACTGGTGGAGTATTCAGGTACATTTTCAGTTGGTCCAGGGCGTGCTGACACTCCTGGTTCCATTGGAAAGGAACATCTTTTCCCATCAATTTGTGAAAGGGGTGACATCGCCCAGACAAATTTGAGACAAACCTACGAATGTAGGCCAGCCGTCCTTGTAATGACCTGAGCTCGGTCAGATTCTTCAGCGGCGGCAGCTCTTGGATTGCCTTGATCTTGACAGGGTCTATTTCTATTCCCCTATATCGGACAATGAAGCCCAGAAACTTGCCGCTGGATACCCCGAAGGAGCACTTCATCGGGTCATTTTCAGCTCACACCGCCTTAGCCTTCGAACACGACTCTGAGGTCGGCCAATGGTCCTTTCTTTTTCTTGTTTTGACCACCAGGTCGTCAATGTAGCACTCCACCTTTTTATAGAGCAGCTCATCAAAGATCTTCGTCATTGCTCTTTGATAGGTTGCCCCGGCATTTCTGAGACCGAAGGGCATTCTCTTGTAGTAGAAGATCCCTTTGGGTGACCTGAAGGCAGTGTGCACCCTGTCTTGTTCGGCTATCCATATCTGGTTGTAGCCAGACGACCCGTCCATGAATGACAAAGCTTCATGTCCGGTTGTCGCATCTATCATCACTTCAGTGATCGACACCGGAAAGTCGTCTTTTGGGCAAGCCTTATTCAGATCTCGAAAATCCACACAGATTCGGATCTGTCCATTCTTCTTTTTGACGGGGACGATGTTTGCCAACCAGGTGGTGTACTGGTTCTCTTCAACAAAGTCTACATCTATTAACTTGTCCACTTCAGCGCATACTTTGTTGATCAATTCAGGTCTCATCCTTCTGGGAGCTTGCTTGACCGGTTCAGTTTCGGGTCAATTGCCAGGATATGTTGTGCCACATCGGGGCTGAGTCCCGACATCTCTTTGTAAGTCTAGGCGAAGCAATCCGGAACTCTTTTAACAGCATGATATATTGCTGCTTCTCTTCTTCTGTGATGAGGGTACTTAGGAAGGTTGGCTTGTAGTCACTTTCCGTGCCAAGGTTTACTTCTACTAGCTCATCCACTGTGGCTTGGCCACCATCTTCAAGCTCCTCTGGTGCTGGCTGGAGGTCTACGAAGCCTTCTTCATCAGCTTCTGCTTCTAGCACTTCCATGTATTCTTTTGCTGAGCCGCAGTCGGCATATTCTTTTCAGCTTCTTCGGTTTGCTGGGCCCCTTGACTTGGGTTCAAGGGAACATTCTCTATCGCCTCCTGCTCTCTTATCTCTTCCGAGCTCGCAGAGTTTAACTGTGTTGCTTCATTGTGTCTATTTTCTCTAGCTTTCAGGAGTACTTGGGTAGTAAGAGACTCCACGGGAGTGCAGGCGAGGAACGCCGCTGCCCCCGGGGGAGACTCATCGCATGCACTCGCAGCCATTTCCACCATGCCTCTTTCTTCAGGGTAGTCGTCATAAACCACCCCTGAAGGGTTCTCTTTTGTTTGGTTGGCTATGCCGATCATGCCAACGGTATAGCTTTCTCCCAGTGACCAGCCGAGTCCTGGGTGCTGGGTAATCTTTAACAGGTCCCTGTCCATGTTCGGCGGGTACCATAGCTTTCTAAACATCTCCCTCTGACTAAGCTGTTGTCGAAGAGGGATTTGTTGACTTTTGGCCAGTCTGGCGACTGTATCAGACATGTCTGGGAATCCTATGATTGGAACCAAGGGATCTCCAGTCTCTTCAGGGATTTTGCAATCATCATCCCTTCTCATTGGCTGCTCTCCAGCCGCGTAGAAGACTGTGAAGCGGCCTCCTGGGTGAGCTATTACCATGGTCTTCAACGCCCTTACTATTTGACAATCTATTTCGGCGGCTGGCTTGGTAAGGCCCTCTGGGACCAGGATGAATTCTGACTCCTTTTCACTCATTTGTGGAGTAGAATCACGCATGCAATCTGGGGCGTCACATAACTGCACCTCCACCTCTTCTGTTAATGTATGCTGGTCAGCAGCGATCCCTGGCGGTGGTGGTGGGAACCACTCATCATCAGGGGTGACTTCTTTTGTTTTGCCCCCTTGAGGGGCTTGAATTTCTGAGTGTCCGGTGGAAACCACTCATAAGCGATGACGCTTTCTTTCTTGTTACCCTTCTCAGGGATTTGGCTTCCCGAGTGCCCCTGATACAGATCGGCATCAAGGAGATGGCACTCATACACTTCGAATGGGTGGGCGTCGGAAAAAACTCTTTGTTCTTCCCCTCCTTTCACATATTTGATGCACTGATGCAAGGTTGATGGGATGACTCCATTTTGGTGGAGCCAAGGCCGACCCAGCAGAGCCTTGTAAGACGTGCTTGCATTGATTACATGAAATTGGACCTTTGTTCTGAAGTCTCCCAGAACCAAGTCGAGCTCCACGACCCCCAGTGGTACCTCGAACTTTTGGTTGAAACCAGCTATTCTGACATCATGCACGGAGGTGAGGTGCACATCGAAGTGATATTTTTGGTAGATCTTGTACGGAAAAATGTTGACTGCTGCTCCCGGATCCACCAGAATTCTGTTCAGGGGTAAGCCCATTCAACTGCCCCCTCATATAGAGTGGTCTATTGTGAGTTGCCATGGGGAGGAGCATATCCTCCGGAGCGAATGTGATGGATGCCGCATCAGCCACGGCAGCCTCCACCCGTATCTCTGCAAGGCAGGTCTCATATGATGCTGGAGCCTGCAAGGCCGTGATCAGCGCCTTTCTAGTCTCTTCACTTAACGACAAGATTTCCCAAACACTGAACCGTGTAGGGATCTTCTTTAGCAGCTTGATGATCCGGTCTTCCGCCCCGACATCATCTAGCTTTGACTTTCCTTTGTCATTTTCATTATTCTTGGCTTGGGGTCTGCTGACCGAACTATCTCTTTCATTATCGGGCTTCTTTTGTGCTATTGGGGATTTGGGCAATGCTTTTGCCTTCTCTTCTGCGGCCAGGAATTCAACGAAAGATGGGACCGTGCCCCCAGTCTCTTCACTGACATAGAGCCCCGGAGGTGGTGGAACTTGCGCCCCTCGAACCTCAGGTTCTGGTATCTCATAGGAGGGTTCTCCCGGAAGATGATTTTGGTTTGCTGGGGGGGTACATCCCCATTTTCTTCCAGATCTTGTTATGAACTCTTGGCTTGAAGCCCCAACCTGATTGACATCATTCGGGGGGGTAGGGGTAGAATTCCTCTTTCATAGTGCTCCCCAAGCTTAGCAGGGAGGAGATGGTATTGCATGAGAGGGTTGCCACCACCTTCTTTTTCTTGGATCTTTTCTTCTTCTTCTTTTGTTTTATTGGCTCTTACCCCAAACAAATCTTCTCGAGGTTGAGATGTCTCTTGCTCGGTAGGTGCCTCCAAGGTCAACTTCTCCAGCTCCTCCCATGGGACATACTCTTGCAATTGAACAGGGTATCTGTTTGGTTGCTCATATCATCTAATTCATCAATTAGCGCCTGCAGCCGCTCGAGTGAAGGACTGCCTCCCCCGTACAGAGGGAGAGGTGTCCGACGCCTTCTATTGCCAGGGTTCTTCTGAATGACGACCCTGGGCTCTATTGGTGCCAAACTGGATGACCACTGGTGCCGGTGGCTGAGGTGTCACACCCCGAATGTGCACTTTTGGAGCTGGCTTCTTTTTTGGGCTTCTTCTTTGCTTTAGCGGGCACCTTTTGCCACTCTTCCTGCTCCCTGCTTGGGGTGAGGATAAGACTCTTATAGGTGTTCTCCGTGTTGGCCTCGGAGATCTCTTCCGGTAGCCATTGATATATAGAGATCATGTTAGCCCCAGCTTGCCGGGCAGGCAACTCATGCGGCTGGGCGGATCAACTTTGTAGTCCCCCATCTGCAATTCTCCTTTCTTGATCAAAGACTCCATGATGTCTTTGAACACATAGCAGTCTTCTAGAGGTGCCCCAAGATCTGGTGGTACAGACCCCAGATCTGGTGGTACAGACAGTATCTGGGATCGTCCTTCTTCGCCGCTGATCAGGCCTTTTTTGGTGTTGGCAGGGTAATTTGTTGTATTTGATACCCCAGTCAACAGTGTCTTGGCCTTCTCTTTGGGGAAAGAGTACAACTTCCTCATTTTATCCTGGAAAGGGATGACCTTTCTCTTTGTTCACTTTTGTTGTTGGAGGTTCCGGCTACCGCCTCACCTTAGTCTCTTTGCTTTTCAAATGTTTTGGAGTCCACTGCATAGACCTCCTTTCCCGCAGGCTTCTTATCGGCCGGCTGGTCTTTTGATTGGCGAATGAGTTGTGGTGTGGGTACTCTAACCAAGAAGGCCTCTATTTCCGCTACCACGTTGTTCAGCCTGTCAAATGACCGGGTCTCCACTCCCGATCATTCTTTCAAGCAGCTCTCTTTTTCAGATTTTGCTTGCAGATCTGAACTGCATCTTCTTGATGAGTAGGGCGCTTGCACCTCATGCTGAGGTTCCTCCACCTCTGGATTAGTCCAGTGCGGACTCATCACCCTTTTGCCTGGTTGCGTAGAGCTCGGCAACTGTTACCTCCCTCTCAGCAATATAGAATCTCTCTTTGAATTTCTTTTGCATGTCGGTCCAATCAGAGATGGCCCCCGCTGGCAGACTGGAATACCATCGAATGCCAGGCCTGTTAGAGAGGAGCCGAAGAACTTCAAACAGGTAAGATTCATCGGCTGCCAGATCACCCATCACATTAATATAGTACGTATGCGATGTGCTCTTTTGGCGACCCTCGCCCATTGAACTTATCAAACTTGGGAGGTTTGGTAATGCCCGGGGGGCAGCCTTTACGGCATGGTGCGCAGGGTAGGGCACCCTATATGCATCAAAGGCCATCTGTTCTTCGTCGCCCACGTTCGGCGAGTCTCATATCAATCATCTGTTCCAACATCAATTTACTAATGGTGGGGGGGTCCACTTGCTGGGGGTAGAATATGGGCCGGCTGTTATTTGGTGTATTGATGATAGCCACCCGGGGGACCGGGGGCAACTCTTGATTTTCAAATCGCTGTCAGGCATGTGGGCAAGCAAAGACTGTTGTGTTGTTGTAAGAAGGGACTGTGGCTGCTGCTGCTGTTGGAAGAGCTGCGGCTGCAGGACGGTGCTGGGCCTGTGTCCGCTGTTGTTGGGCTACAGCCATAGATGACTGTGCGGTGTTCATTCACTGTCTTCACGACAGCACGCTGGGCCGAAGCTTCAATTGACCCTACGGTCCCTTGGGGGGGTCTCTCCTGAGCCCTCCGATGCTCGGATACATGGCCCTCAGTCTCTTTGCTTTGATCTGGCGCTTGAGCTCCGCGATCTCGGCTTGGTATTGTCTGCAGCAATTCCATGACGGTAATCCATGGTGCAGCAAAGGGATCTGTTGCAAAGTGCCCCAGAAGTTGCATCTGGCGCGCGGTGGCGGTGGGGGAATATCATCATTGCCCCCACTGCCCTGGGCGGGGATGACCACATGGCACTGACCGCCGTCATTTGCATTGTTGGCACTCTTCAAGCCCATATGCGGCCGCCAAGGCTGCTGCCGCTGCTCTTCTCCTGGTGATAGCACCAGGTCTGTCTTCCAATTCTGCTAGCTCTCATCATTGGCCGGCAATGCCCCATATCGGCCCCATATGCCGCCATGTGGCATGCAAATATCTTAATGTTTCCACTCTGGTCCCCTTTCAGCCCTCCGAGAAGTGCAGGAAGGGAAAGATAGCCTTTCGAAGACCGATACCCAGAGTTTAGCTCTCCGGCATGTATGCCGATGTCCGCATGGAACATCATTCTCATCGGTGAAGCTCCTGGCTGGACGTCCGAGGAGCTCTTGGATCTTTTTGCCCCTTTCACGCGCAGAGGGCGTTCATGAGGTGAGGGGTATGGTCAGATGTGACCTTGTTGCCCCCTGGCGCTCACAGGGTGGTTGAGATCATTGACTCGGGGGAGTCTTCTCTTATCGGCGGTAGGTAAGCACACCTCCGCAGTTCTGCTCTCTTGTTGTGGAAGCGGGCATAAGCATGTGCCCCCCCCCCCCCCTGACGAATTCCAGCCCCAAAGCCTCTGGTGGGCGACGGTAGTCGGGGTTCTTTTTCTTGCTACATTGTTGGAATGTTCTTTTCTGGAGCAGGCTTTTCCACCTAGGCTTTTGTACTTTCTTAGGTCGCCAGACCTGTTTGAATTTGATTGGTTTTGGGGGCAGCTTGCCCTTGAATGTGTTGTACATATCTTCTCTGTTTACCAAAGCTTGGAAGGAGTTCTCCATGGGTTACTGTTGGCATGACCCGTTTGCTATAGCTTCAATTTTCTTTTCTTGCAGATGGATCCTCAAGTCTCCAATCCGCACAGTTTTTCCCGAAGCAGACACTCGTGCACGACACGTGACGATGTTCCACTTCCTCCTTGATTGCTTGTCGGCCTCTTTTCCCTTGGGTTTTGTTGTGGTTGCCGTGCTCCACGTGGTGCACGTGCAGCTTAGCTCTTCAGTGGTCCTTTGAGTTTAGCTTCATGACTGGCTTCAGCTCCGTCTTCTTTCTCGGCTCCGGGTGGAGGATGTGCACGGAAAGCAACCCCCAAGAAGTTGGGGAACTCGACAACGGGGGGAAGCTCCCGAACGGGTTGGTACCGCGAGGTAGCCGTACCGCGCGTGATCTTGGACTACGAGGGTCCGAAACGTACTCCGCCATCAGTCGATAGTACCTGTTAGTCAATTCAAATGATAGTCAATATCAATTATATAAGGCCAAGGCTTCTATTCTGGTGAAGAGATGAAGGGAAGTTTAGTCCCACCGGGCGTGCCACGCGCTGTGGAAATGGAAAAAAATAAAAGATTAAAATCTTTTTTAGTTCTTTTTATCATGTTGTCTCATGGATGTACACGTATTGCTAATCCAAATCCCGTCGAGCGCCACTTGAGCGAGGGTGACGTGAGATGAATCGGCAATTCGCGCAGCGCGGGCGTGCCAGCCACCAGGTGGCAATAAAATGTTCTGCCTCCGAGAGCCGGAGGGCTTTGAGTATATTGTGCGCGCCGTTTGACTTCGTCAACGAAAGTGAGTGGTCGGGTCCTGGACCAAAATCTCGTCGTTGCCTGAGCGCAACGACGTTAATTACATCTCTTTTAGAAAGAGAAAACCCTTGATAATCGCCCAGATTAGAAAGCCTCGTGACCTTAAAAAACGGGACATCCGATAAAGGGTGCAAAGCATAATTGAACTAAAATATTAGGGAGCAAGACGAACGCCTAATCGAACCCATTAGACCTTTCACTCAACCGCTACCCAATCTCTTTGCCTATTTACTTATTGGTCCTCTTTACCACGAGAAGGTTCAATTCGGCCTTTAAATCTATTGAGAAAGACATTTTAAAAAGGGTGGTCTCTTGACTTTTCTTTGTTAGAAAAGGATACAATTGGTCTTTTATTGAAAATTATTTCAATTGATTTCTTTTTTGTTGCAAACGTGTGATGATCATTTATTTGTTTAGAAAGGTTTGGTTTGACTCTTTTGACTCATGCTGCAATCTCTTATTACTTTAAGAAAGGAGCCCAATTTGATCTCTTGTTCTTTTGGAAAACATGAAGTGGCCTTTTACTTTTTGCTTGAAAGGGGTTCAATTTGCCTTTGCAATTCTTTTTATCATAAACGATTTTAATTTGCTGTTTGGGTCCTTTGAGCATTTGGAACGGAGTTCTATTCCATTCTGCGGAGCTTATTGGCTCAACACACTTCGCAGACGTCTTCGAATCGGCGCAGCTGACGACAGAGAGGTGAGTTGGCGCAGCCGGGCTGAAGTCATAGACATCATTGAATCGGCTTTCGTTTGCAACGTTGCCGACTCAATTAGAAGCTAATGACCTCTTTTGAGAGTTTGCGCCAACTCAACCCTCGCGGGCAAAATTCGGCAGCATTTCCCTTATCATGGTCGATAAGGGGAGAGCACGATGCTCATCCACCACAAGTGGAGATGGCACCAAAAGAGAGAGTAACATCGTAGAACGACGTAACTCCAATGGCACAATGACCCCGATCCCAGGTATACCTACGGAGATCTAGGCAATATCATGGCCAAACAACCCACGGGACGGTATAAGTATCGTATGGCCCACCCGTCCGGACATAGACATTATATTGTCCAATCCGAGGGTGGTGGGTCTTACATTGGTCATTTAACTGTTGATTAGCTGATGTCACATGGGCAATGATTTACTCATGTAACTTCAGCCAACATGATGGCCAGGACATCGAATCGGCGCAACTCTGCTCTGGTCTTACAAGACTGCCAGAACCAGTGCCAGGCCGAATCGGCGCAGCCGACCACCTGGGCAAGAGATGGAAACCACCTCTCTCCTAGAACACCCTTGCTCATGGCAGGGGTGATCTTGGAGTTGAGATGGCATTGTAACCCATTGCTTGATGGGCTAAACAAAGGGATCTAGGCATTATTTTCCCAATCCCCTTGATTAGCGAAATGGGGCTCTTAGAAGACTATTTGGCATGGCTAGAAATGCTCGTCAAGGGATGGCTAAAAACCGCAATGAGGGTGGTCTATTGAGAGGGGCGAACCAGGTTTGATGATCTCTTTGAATGGGGCTTTTGGAAATAGCATTTAAGCAAGGGGATATGAGCATATTTGCTCAATCTCCTTAACCATTGCCATGGGTATACATTGACCACAATGGGGACCTTTGAGGGGCGGTTAGAACAGTAAGAAATTGGTCTTTTGCAGGCACAAAACAGCAAGGGATTGGCTTGTTGAGGGGAGCAATTTAGCATGCTTTGCATGCATGAATGAGCATGAGTCCCATACCCCATGACCTCATTTATTGAGGTATGGGAGTCTTTTGACCTCATATGAGGTGTTAGAGGGGAGAGAGATGTACCTCTATAGGGAGGCCATCCATCCCGTAACCCCCATTGTAAGGGAAAAGGAAAAAAAACAAAATGAAAACCCCAAAGTGAGAAGGGAAGAACATGCATTGAATGCTAAGTACATAGTCTATTTCATTAAAAAGGATGAGAATGTACAAGGTTTGCAAAGAAACCAAGAGAAAAAAAAAGGGGGAAAGAAACCAACGTGACACTCATCTTCTCTTCTCTCCCTCTTTGATGGGACAAGACAAGGCCTCTCTTTCTCTCTTTTCTCTTCTCTCTTTTCTCTCTTACCTCTCTTGCTTGCTTTCTTTCTGCAGGTGGGCTTCACGGGTGGAGCCTTGAGCAGAAAACGCACAGGAGCTCCTCCTTGCTTCTGCTGGTTGCTTGCTTCAGAAAACCAGAAAAAACACCCCCAGCCTCTTCCCTTTTGGCCCTTCACGTAACCCCCTTGGCATGCCCCTTTCCCAAGCTTTCTAGAAGGGAGAAAATGGCCAAAAACAGCCCAACCAGGCTTCTGCGCAGCAAGGGTGGCAGACCACCTTTTTGCCAAAAATGGGACTCCCCTTTGGGAGGAGTTCCATTAGCTTATTCTCACCTCCCACTTTATGGGATGAGATAAGCTTAATTTCTCATGGGCCTTTGAGGTCTTTTCTATGGGCCTTTTGGCTCTCTTTTGCACAGCCCATGAGGGGCTAAAATCGGTGCTGGCGGGTTGAATAATGGGCCGGTGGTTTTGGGCCCATTAGCGAATTGGGGTGTCCACAATGGCCATTCCATTATCATTTTCGTTGGGCTATTTCCCTGTACATATACTATTGTTCTCTTACCAACGTTACTTTCTATACATGTCTATTCTCTCTAGTTACCCTGCCTTTAAGATATTAATTATTTAAAACATACTTGTTCTCATGAGATATTAAGTCCTATTGGGCGTTATTCTCTCATCCTGCGTATTTATTTAATGTGTTTCAGGTGAGTCGGATGATCACCACACTCACGAGACTAGGACTGAGGAGTATGCTTAGGAGTGACCCCGTTCATCAACCATTGCTTTAGTAGCTATTAGTTAGTATAGTTATGAGTTAGTGAGTCAGTAGTTCTTAAGTATAGTTGAATTTTGAATAAGTACTTTGGGCCCTAGTTTTGGCTGGTACATTGATGTAATAACTAGATCATGAAGTTGATGAGATGTTAGTCATTGTAATGAAGAATTATGGATTGTCAATGGAAATGAAGTTTATTTGGTATTATTCCATTATGAAATGGTTTGTTATTTATTTTCTCGCTCTGTACTATTTAATAACTGTAATCCAGTTCCGATATTCCGCGTCGAGGCGTTACAGAAAATATTTGTAAAAATTTTAAAATATCTTTAAAATTTTGAACATATTATCAATTATCTTCGATCTATTTTAATACCAAACGGCCCCTTATGGAATATCATCTATTGTAGATGTCAACCTCAGGCGTCTTGGTCGTGGGGATAGTTGATTGGTGTTCAGGACTTCAACTGTTCTTTCAGATGGTTGTTCTCTGACCGGCAAAATTGGCGTGCCATGGATAATACTTATTTTAGCTCAAGAGAATACTTATTTTTTTGATGAATCAAGAAGAACATCAAAAAACAACAAGTCTCTAGAGCGATCTTTTTTCTCTTCAATGGGCCTTTCTCACTGTTATCTAAGCTATAGAGATGTAGAGGGAGGTGAATAGGATCTAATCGTAATATTAGAATATATTCGTTGATTTAACAACAGAGTCAAACTTGGTTGATGTGCAGAGTTTAGATGCGATAATTAGAGAAAGAGGCTTTCTGCACTTGTGAAAGTGCAGAAATGCCTAGTCATCCTGCACTTCTACCCTCCCATTGGTAGGAATCAAGCTGCCACATAGACATCTCCCTCTTTTCCACCAATAAGAGGGAGGAAGTGCAGGATGACTATGCATTTCTGCACTTTCACAAGTGTAGAAAGCCTTTCTCTTAGAGAAATAAACTAATATGAACAAGATAAACCATCTACACAAACACACACACTGTACGACTATTATCCTGATTCGGTGTTGATCAACACACACTTACGTCCAATCCTCAAGGAAAATACCCTTGAGATTTTCATTATCTTGCTGAACATCAACCAGACTACACTACTCGATATAGACCTACAGTCGATCCACGATACATCCTAAACATATATGGTCTTCACCTATCACCAAGTGGAATCACACATCAGATACAGACCTTTGGCTAGTCCAACAACTAACCACTCAGGTCTTCACTTCTTAGTAGGTGGAATCACACACCAGATACATACATCTGGATGGTCCAAGACTTGATTACTTAGGTCTTCACCTCTTACCAGGTGAAACTACAATAAAATGCGGTTTTTTTTACGGATCATTTTCGTTGGAAATCGTTAGTAGAAACTTTTTCGATAAATTTTGGACAAATTTTTGACCAAAAAAATGCGTCAGTAATTGCCTACGGAAGGAAATTTTGTTAGAATTTTCGACGTAAAAAATCCATCGGAATTATTTCTAATGGATTTTAGTATCGGTTAGAAAATCCGTTGGAAAATCATGATACCTGACGGTTAAAACCGTCGGCTATTAGATTTTAGAAGGAAAAAAATTTAACAGACCTTTGATAAGATCTTAAATTCTTTTTCCCCAAGGCAACTGTTGACTAACAGAACATTCAAACTCCATTTCTAAAGAAATAAATTAGAACATTTTATTTTAATCAGAAATGATCATATAGAATTCACATTATTACAAATTGATCACATGCATTGGGTATATTATAGGTGTCAGTCCAAAACCGGCTAATTATAGCCCGTCGCCTTAGCTGCCAATCTAAAGATCAAGAGGATGAGAATAGTTAAGGATCCTACAAAAAAAACCGTCCGCTGCAGCCGGTGCTAAAGAGGAGCAGTCAAACTGCAAGCATAGATGACTGCCTTCACAACAACCTCCAACAAGAGAACGGCTGCTCTCCCTGCAGATACTTGTTTTACACAGGATTTCCACGAGTACAGCAATGCGTTCTTCCCAGTGGAGATGGAGATATGTCTCATCTGGCCGGCAAAATGAGTTGTTTCCGGACAACGTACGCTCAGGCCATCCATCATTTATATTTGGCATCAAGATAGATCGAAAATAGAGTGAAATTTTTTTTAAAAAATTTAAAAATATCTTTAAAATTTTGAACATATTATCAATTTATCTTCGATCTATTTTAATACCAAACGACCCCTTGTGGAACAGCAGCTATTGTAGATGTCAACCTCAGGCGTCTTGGTCATGTGGAAAGTTGATTGGTGTTCAGGACTTCCAACTGTTCTTTCAGATGGATGTTCTCTGACCGGCGAAATTGGCGTGCCATGGATAATATGGGCTTCATTTCCTCTTCATCTTCTTGCCACGGGATGATATCTTATTCCTCTGTTGAGCCCTCAAACGTATAGATCAACAGCATACCGTGACAATGGGCTTCCTTCCGGTCTCCTTGTCAACTATATAGGTAACTGTTTCCACTTAATAGGTAGAACTAAGATGGAAAAGAAAACATAGAAGACTGATCAATAGATACAAAGAAATGATGCCGTACTGCATTTGAAATTTCATTGTGCGCCAAAGATATTTTGAAACAATTGAAAGTATAAAACAATCGATATTTACTTAAGACAATCGATATTTCAGAAAGACAATTGATGTGAAACAACTATAATCACTGCATGAAAGAAATCGATGTCTAAGGTAATCAATATTTTATGAAGGCAATCAATGTTTTATAAAGACAATCGATGTTTATGAAGGTAATCGATGTTTTATGAAGACCATCGATATTTAAAGATAATCAATATTCAAGTTTAACAACAATCGATGTTTAAGTTAAAAGATAATCGATATTTAAGTTAACCAGTAATGGATGTTAAAATGGTCAGCAATCGATATAGACAATCGATATCTGAAGCAATCGTTGTTTGAATGTAACAGTAATCGATATTTAAGTTAAACAACAATTGATGTTTAAGTTCAACGGAAATCGTTGTTTAAGTTTAACAGCAATCGATGTGAGTGAAGACAATCGATGTGCAACTATAACAGTAATCGATGTAGAACTTCGACAGAAGATATAACACAGCCAGTTGAAATGAAGTTTCGGATATGATGAAGTTAACTTCGTATATGATGAAGTGAACTACAAATACGATGAAGAGAGACATCGACTGATCAAGACAAAAACAAACATGATGAAATGCCAACTTCAGATATGACGAAGCTAGCTTCGTATATGGCAAAGTAAGTTTCGACAGATTATGATAAAAATATGCAAGACGAAGTTGAAATTCAGTATAAATCTGAAGTGATAATGCAAGAATATATTATATTAATGAGAAAATTATAATATTTCTTATAAGAATAATCTTAAAAATGATAATAAATATATTCATATTATTTATGATAATCATAAAATTTTATTATCAGCAAAATAAATAGATAAAATATATAAGTGGTTCAACAATATCGATCGGAGTCGAAAGTTAAATATTTGGTGCGCATTGAGATATACATTAAGATGGGTACATTAATTAAGGTTGCGCCACATATATAGATTGAAGATTTTAAAAAAATAAGGTGAAGGGGAGATATTAAAACTTCGCTTTTCACGTGAGACAACCACAGTGAATGTGCCCAATTTAAGAATTTCTCCGCTCCAAAACCCTCGATGGTTCGTGAGAACAAGAGGTAAAAATACGAAGAGGGCATGGTCATGTTTGCATCACGCATCACTGTGCCAAGCTTCTCACTAGACACCCACCATACGTGGGTATCATGGGATATAAATAAACAACCCACAAAAGGCCCAAATCGACCAAGTCAAATTGCAATAAATTTATAATCTAACCAATCGTGTTATTAGCATCGTCTAGGTGATCAAAACGATGATGAGGAAAGATAATGGCGTGAGAAGGGAGTCACCGGTCCAGGGAGGGAGGACCAATATTGGGTGTGACGTCTTGGCCTGCTCAGGCCACACACATATATATCTTGGTTTCTTGGGCTTGGATGGGCCTGATGATGACTGATGGGCCCATCTTTAGCTGAAAATCCTATCGAGTCTAGATCTCCCAGCCCTACCACGTACCTTTCTGGCGACCCTTGCAAGATGATCGTGAAGAGATAGCTTTAAATGTCACACAACATGCCCCATACATTATCTTCATAAAACTATACTGGACACACATTATTTATAAAGTTAACAAAACATAGTTAAGAATCTTAGCATTCCATAAATTGTCCAATTAACTCTAATATTTACAGTTTAGCTTCAAGTATATATTGATTGGTCTTGCTGTGTATCGAACATGAGCTAGACATGCATGTTCCCCGAGCCCAAATTTTTTGGGTACTCTTTTGTATATGCAATAATAATAAGGTGTGGACTTGGCCTACAATATGTGCAAGATCCCATGCCCTCGCCCAACTCCACCTTAACGATAAACATAACTACATGAGTGGTCATAAGGTGCCCTTTAAGCAAAAATAAAACACTTTTCCCATGATTGATGTTCTTTGGAGGAGAATTGTTTTTTGCCTAATGGGCACTACACCAACTCACATGTGTGTGGAGCAAATAATATATAGTTTTCTCCTCAGAAATAAGGTTGAAGGATTTTAATATACCATTCAGAAATGTCCTTGGCTATGATCGATCTATGAAAGGGAATATACAGTGATATTGTTGGACAGGCGAAGATGGAACTTTTTGCCTATCAGCGGCCTTGAACAGAAGTTCCTGTGAGTTCATTGATAGATGTTCTGATGCACCGTCATGTGAAGTAGGCAGAATGGGCTTTGGACCTCTTCGAAATACAAAAGCTGGCTTGTTAGGCACTGGCAAAGTGCAAGTATCACTGCTGAGCGATGAAACAACAGAAGACATGGTGGGTCTGTCCGCTGCATCTTCTTGAATGCACAACATTGCCAACTGTGTGCATCTCAGTACCTCAGTGACCCAAGATGAGCTGCATAACATTGATGGGTCCAGGAGTTCCAAACCTCTGCCAGCTTCCCACATCTGCCATGCCTACAGTTGTCATCAAAGTGTTCATAGGAAGAAAAAGATGCAGCATTAGTTGAAAGGGAGCACTAAACACAGTGTTTATTAATCCATCAGACTTTCCATCACTCAAGTGTTCAACAGTAGTAAGCTCTTGACAAATCGTAGCAAATTAAACTTACGTATCCAAAGAGGCTTGGAGAACTACTGTCTGGATAAAAGCTGGTGCTCCTTTTTCCGGTGATGATCTCCAAGAGTATGACCCCAAAGCTGAACACGTCAGATTTCTCTGAGAAGACACCGTCTAGTGCATACTCGGGGGACATATAGCCACTGCAGGTGATGGACAGGAAAAGAATCGATTAGAAAAGGAAACCTAAGAAAATTGCCTTTTGATTTGAACATGGTACTAAGAAAGACATTCACATATTGTATCAGTGACTTACTATGTTCCAACTACTCTCTGAGTGTTCTCTTTTTCTTGATTTGTTTGAAATGTTCTTGCCAACCCGAAGTCTGAGATCTTGGGATTCATCTCACTGTCAAGCAATACGTTACTAGTCTTTAGGTCTCTATGTATGACACGCATTCTTGAGTGTTGATGTAGATAGAGGAGGCCATTTGCTATGCCTTTGATAATACTGAAGCGCTTCTCCCAATTTAGTTCTGCCGATCTTGTTGGATCTGAAAAAAGGGGTGATGAAAAGGATTATAGAGAAGAATATTGATTAAATTAGGAGTTTCAAAGCTTGTGTTTATACATATCCAAAGGAAGGAAAAAAACAAAATTTTTGACTTCAGAAGCTAGGGAAAGAGACAAACCAAAAACAAACTTATCCAGGCTTTTGTTGGGCATGTACTCGTATATCAATATCTTTTCATCTTTATGGGTGCACCAACCCAGAAGTCGGACTAGATTATTGTGTTGGAGTCTTGCAATGAGTCTGACTTCATTGTGAAACTCTTGGTAGCCTTGTTTAGAGCCCTTGGACAGCCTCTTAACAGCCACCTCTTGGCCACTCAAGAATGTCCCCTGGAGAAAAAATAATTTAGTTAGGATTATAGTTATAGACTAGTCTATGATAAGGATAAAGCATGATCCGAAAAGAAGCAGAACTAATTGAGACCTTATAAACAGGGCCAAAACCCCCTTCTCCGAGCTTATTTTTGGTGTTGAAGTCAGATGTAGCAGCCTTCACAATTTGAAATCAAACAAGATTGCATCTGACATTTCCTTTTCACTTCCAAGTGCACTGGTGATGCCCAAGCCCTGCGGGGGTAGTACCATCTTTCTACTTCTTCTCTTACCCGCTTTGCAACGGAGACACAGGAGCAATATATATGTAAATTTCTTTCAAATCACTTTTTTAAGGTTTAACCTGAGGTATAATAATATGACAGAATTACCTCTTGATTGTACATTTTAATGGAGAAATAGCAGCAAATCGCGGTGAGAAGCATCCCGAGAGAGAGAATGGGTGCTACGATCTTGATCAGATTTTTGTTCTTCCTTGGAAAGATTCCATCCTCTAACTGTGTATTGTTCCTTCTGCAGCACAACAGGAAGACCAAAAAGTGTATGAAGTGGCTTAAAATCTATTGAATGGATCTTCTAATCCAAAATTTTAAGGTGACCAAAGGAGAGGATTCTACTATCAACTTAAAATCTTATCATTGATTTCAATCTTTGTCTTGTGGACCATAAATTTGAACTACTTGGCCGAAATTACATGATGGACTTTGATACCATGTTAAAATTTATTGAATACTCTTTAAGATGATGAAATGGATAAAACTCTACTACTATACAATATTAACAATTTTGTGTTCCACTAAATTGGGCGACAATTATTCTACCCCGGTGATTTTGGGTCGAGAATTTCCAACAGAAAAAATGTTTTTGTTACAGATCTCACGACAAAAAAAAATGTTCACTAAATAGCACTAGACGAATGGGAAAGAATGAACATAGTATAGGAATCAAAAGAAGACATTAAAACATAGCATAGCTCCTCTATTTTAGGGGATATACAAATTAGTGAGAAATACTTAGGTATGCACTAACTTGGGCACACCACTAGGGTGTGCCATTTGTCCTTGGGATCTTGATCAAACCTTTGTTATTTCTCGAGGCTGAACCATTGTTAGATATAGTTCTATTATCTGCAAGTAAAAGGAAAAAGGGGTTGGCTTTTGTTTTGTGAATCTTCAGATACTAGCCAATTAGGCTCAATCAGTGGAAAGTTCTCCCTCAGAAAACTTCAAGTCCGCAGTCCTCACTTCAGGATCATAACTATGAGTGGAAAATTCAATTAAGACCGAGGTTGGGAGCGTGAAACATACCCAGTTCAGAAGCTGGAAGGCGCAAATAGAGATCCTGAAAAAAGGCAGGAACTTGCCCGAGATCGTTCATTTCTCCATGCCAGATCAAACATCTCGACCCTGTTTCGTTCAAGGTGGTGATATTCGCATAAGCATAAGCCTGGCAGCGGCAGCGAGCGGAGCACTCGGCCTCACACTGGTCCATGCTCTTGTTCCACATGACGGAGAACCCATCCGGCAGCTTGATCCCGGGAGCTTCACAAACCTGTCCGTTCCATCGCACTGCAGCTGGCGCCGTCTCACGCAGCCCCCCGTGAAGTTTCCCCTCTGCCAATCTCCCCGATTTCGGGGTTCGAACCCATCCAGGCAGCTGCAAGTGCCCACGGTGTAAACGCAGGCCGCGAATGGTCCACACCTGTTGTAGAAATCGCAGGGTCTTGTAGGGAGGGCACCCATGGCCACCCACGTTCGCGACGGCTGAAACCAGTAGAATAAGGTGTATACGCCCGCATAATTCAGCACATATCTTCCGAGCATCGAGTTGTCGACCATGTAGAACGTCCAGTAGATGTCATCGTCGCCCTTAACCACGTCCTGCACATAGAGAGAGGTGAGATTGCCCAACTGGAGGCTGATCGTCGGCGTCCCATCCCACACCGTCCCTCTCCAGTACATCTCCGCGCCCCTCAAGATGCATGGCTGCAGGGAATTCTTGGGATCGACGGCGAACGCGAACTGGCCCGGCGACGGGTCGGCTGCGCCCCTCCACGCCGTCAGTCTCGTGCCAGCACCGTTGCTGAGGTTCGATCTCAGCCTCATAAACGGCAGCAGCGTGTCGGTGGGATGCTCGAAACCCTGCCAGACGAAGTCGCCGCTGCCGCCGCGCCTGAGGACGAGGTTGCCCGTGTCCAGCAGCACCGCGGAGGTGTTGCTGGGGACGCCCGAGAGGTTTTGTGGACCAGACGGTCCTTCCCGCCGCGTCCAGCACGGCGATGTTGCCATCCCTGGTGACGGTGAGGACGCCGGCGGGGTCCCTGAGTGGGTTCTCCCGGTTGGCGACCCACACCACCGTCCTCATCGGTATGCGGTTGTACCATATCCCTGCATACAGGTCAGCGGCGGTGGAGTTCTCCGGAGTGAAAAAGCCCAGCGCGAATGCCTGGCCGGCGGATACGAGTGTCTGGTTCACGGATATGGACTGCCCCGGTGCCAAGGTGTCGGCGGCGGAGCAGAGCAGGTGGTGACGAGGGAATGACGAGGAGCAGACGAGGAGGATGGAGAGGAGGAACAGCGAATCCATGTGGATGTGATGAGGAGGAAGAGGAAGCAGCAGACCCCCCCAACCCCACCCCCATGGCGGAATGTGGAAGAAGCACCCACTGCTTCCCTTTGTTGCTCGTCTTGTCGGATGCCCTGTCTTAATGTCTTCTCGTCGTCGTCGTTGCTTTCGCAGACGCAAACTGTAGGTTTTGGGGCCCCCTATATTATTATAGGTCACATTAATTAGAAGTCTTTTACTGTAATAAGAGATTCTTACTATAATAGGTTTTAACATATACTGTAACAGATGATAATATTTACTGTAATGAGTTATAACTTTATTAGAGACTAATAAATAAATAAAAATTTGATAGAGATTCTTAATTAATTTGTCTAATATTCTCGAGATTGGTAGGAAATTTATTTCGCATTGAATAAAGAGTAATATTTACCAGATTTAAAATAATATCAAAGCAACATAGAGAATAGTTAGTGATGGGTCCGATATCGGCCCGACGATGACACTGGCCCATTATCGGGCCAGTCCCGGTTCAATGACGATTTTGACCTAAATGAAGATTAGTCTAATTTGACATTGTTTAAGATTCCAACTCATCTTAGTGTTTCGAATCCTTCTCCACTTGGTCCGAGTTTTTCGATAGTAGATTCCAAAGTCCATTGACACTCTAACTCGAAGTGTCATCTAAAATGACACCAACCGATTAAGAGTTTGAGTCTCATTCAAGAGTTTGATCGATTGTATATTTTTTAGAATCTATCTCACGTAAGAAGTCTTAGTAAACTTCTTACTCTCTGTCTATATAAAAAATAGATTTATAGATATAGATAAGAGGCCAGAGTTTCAAATCACAACACGAGAGTTCTACTCAACTTGCTCACCCCTTATTTCTCTCTCTCTAAATGCTCTCATTCCCTTCGTTCCCCTTTTCTTATACTGACATTTGATTTGAGTATCGAATAGTTGATCTAAAAAATCTCTTTTCGAACTTAACATCTTATAAATCAAATCAATGTCAATATTGACATCGGCGATTTTAGTTCTCTTCTCCATCATCGAAATTTGAGTTTTCCATCTCAAATATTTAGAGTCGATCTATAATAACTGTTATCGTTATAGTAACATAGCTCGGCTCCGGCCGAGGTGACTGTTGAGGCGCTTCTCGCCAGACGGAGCCGAGACGACCAAGCCGATGGATCCCTTTGAGGCGCGCTTGGCCGATGTGTGACGCTGCTCCCGACGTCCCGACCTGACTTGCAAAGCCCGCCGAGTGGGCTCGGCGAGGAGACACTCCGACGCTCAAGTCAGTTGCTAGCCGAGCAGAATGGCGTAGCGTGGGGGGAGAATAGCGTACCTTGGCCTGTGGAGTGTCTACCCTTTATATAGTGTTAGGACACGTACGTGTGAGCTAGACGAGCCGCCAATCTCGCTGGGAGTTACCGAGATTTCCGCCGGATTGGGTGTCATTGCTTCTGCTGAGTTGCGATGATCGTGGTTGCCACCTGTAGGTCTGATCGCTGAGATCGTGGCCTTAATGGCCGTGATTGGCGGTTCCGCGAGTCTTGGTGGTTACCTTATTTGTCCGTTGACCCCGTAAGGACTGATGGAGCGCGCGAGGACGCCGAGCTCTAGGTCGGCGTGGCCTGAGCTTTAACAACCCGAGGTGTTCAACGATTTATTTGAGGATGTTACGAGAATGCTCGGGTCGAGATGTAGACGGGCCCGCCAGGGCCGAGCTGCAGATACTGAGGTCGGGTGACCCGAGTTGTTGCTGATTTGGACCATAGACAAGACGTCGGCCAATGGCCCTACTGAGGTCGGATGACCCGAGATCCGAGCTGATGGGAATGCCCTGATCAGTTCGGACCTCGCCTTTCTCGTTGACTGTCGAACCGGACTGGTTTTCACTCGAGGTGTGGTCCATGCCAATCAGCCAAAGCTGTTGAACGTCAGGCTATCCTCAGAAGTGGTCGGCTACACTCGGGGTTAGCCGACCTGCTTGGAAACCCCTGTAACACTGGCCCCCTAGGTTCAGGTCGGACTGTGAATGCAGGCCGAGGTGAAGCTAATTTTCTTTTTGGAAGCAGATGCCCCGCCACGTGGCGCTACTGACCCACGTGCTCGCGAGGACGCCAAACGTCAGAGCCTCCGAACGTCGCTTCATCTGACAAACCGCCTGGCGTCGCTTCATCTGACAAACCGCCTGGCGCCGCCACGGAAGCCGTGCTGACATCATTGCGCGGCCTCGTCCTCCGTGCGCACTCAGCGCTCCTTACTTCACGCTGATCACGATCCGAGGGGTCGGCCCCCAGCCAATCCGGTGATGACACGCGGGCCGATCTCGACCTTTGGCTCAGAAGTTGGATCTCTGCCGTGGACTCGATTGGCCTCCTGACCCTATAAATATTGGGGTCTGCTGCCGAAAGCTTGCCCTTGCTTTCGCGCGCGACCACAAACCAGACGACCAGCCGGCCAGCCGACGTGTCGACGTCTCCGTCATCTGTCCGAACTTTCGTTCGTTGTTGCTTGCTTCCTTCCGAGGTAAGCGATGTCTTCGAGTTCTTCTTCCTCTCGCCCTCGTCTCCACGAGGGATCGTCGTCTGGAGGTTCTCCTTCCGAGAACTTTTCCTCCGCAGCAGGGGCGGTCTCCTCTAGGGGAACGTCTCATTCTTCTCGGCCTGACGGCGAGCCGTCAGACCATTCCGACGATTGTTTTATTGTTGATCCTGGTACTTACGTTCCCAAGGAGCCTTCCTCTCATACTTCTGGAGCTCATCGACCGGCTGACAATGTCGCCGACGCTCAATGCGAAACTAGCGATGAGACCCTTGCGTGGATGAAAACTCACCCCGGACTAGAGTTTCCGGAGGGTTATTCTATGTATCGCTCGAGTCAGCTTCGTGCTCACTACGTAGCAAAGGGTGGAGTTTGTATCTACGCCGAGGCCGTCCGAGCTGGCTTCCGCCTTCCTTTGCATCCCTTGGCCACACTTCTTCTTTTCAAGCTGGGAGTCGCACCGTCGCAGCTAACCCCCAATTCGTGGAGGTCGGTTGTCGGCTTCCTAGCAGTTTGTGCATTGGCTAAGGTCCTTCCGACCTCGCGCCTTTTCTTTTTCTGCTTCTCGGTCAAGGCCTTTGGGGACTGGCTGTACTTTGCAGCTCGGTCTGGTCGACAGATCCTTGGACGTATGCCCTCTTCTGTTCACAACTGGAAGAGGCAGTTCGTTTTTGTTCATAGCCCGACGGGGTGGCCATTTCCGACCACCTGGACGGTAGTGAACGTTCATCAAAAAGCCTTCCGAGCTCCAAATCTCATCGAAACCGAGCTCGCGGAGTTTGATTCTCTACAGGTGCTGGATCCTCCCGACCTGTTTAAGCTCGATGGATTGTTCAAACTGATTGCCAAGGCCGACAAAGGTCATTTTCTTTCCAATGTCTTCCTTTTGCGATTTGTGAATAAGAGCTAATCAACTGTTGCTTCTCGTAGTGATGGCCGACAAGGGCAAGTCGTCGGTTGCTCCTGACGTCGGCCGGGGGAGAGGGACCTCTCTTGTTGACCGAGCAGCACAGAGGTTCGCGGGTCGCGGTAAGAAGAGTGCCGTGAGGGCACCGAAGCGCTCCAGGGAGGAAGCCGGTGACTCGTCTCGTCAGACGAGGCGGCGATCGTCGGATCCTAGACCGACATCACCTCAAGGACGAGAACTGCCGGAGCAGCAAGTTGCCGACTAGTATGTTGCGAGCCCTCAATGACCATCGGGACGCGCTGTGCTCACTGCTATCGAATGGGCTCGTCGGGCGACCCCTGTGGAGAAGTTGGCCCATTCATCGTCCAAAAGAGCCAACGAGATCGTGGAGGAGTACTACGATTCCGTGCAAACTCAACTGGGCCTGGTCGAGGCCTTGTTCAGGAAGGCCGAGAAGTCTCAGGCGGCAGCCGACCAAAAAGTTCTTGAAGCTGCAAGCATGACCAAAGAGGCCGAGAAGAGAGCGAAAACTGCCGAGAAGCTCCTGGTCGAGGAGTGGATGAAGGCGAAGAGAGCCGAGGCGGATGCAGCTCGGATGACCAAGGTAGCCGAGGATCTTAAAGAGGCTCTTCGTATGAAGGAAGAGCTGCTTGAGGCGGCCAAGGCCCAGAACTCAAGTCTGGCCGAGGAGGAGCGCGAAAAGATTGTCGCAGAGTATCGCGACTATGAGGAGCTGGGTGAAGAGGTTGACAAGCTTTTCCAGGCCGGATACGACCACTGTATCAAACAGATCCGAGATATGCATCCTGAATATGACTTGTCGGGTTTGGAAGATGCCGAGGACGAGGACGCTGGTCACGCTCAGGACCGAGCTGAGGTCGCCGTCGAGGCCGAGACCACGACCTGGACGACTCATGGCGATGAGGTGATTGTTGCTTCCGATCAGGCCGCTACTACCGAGGCTCAAGTCGCTGCGTCCGACGAAGTTGTAGTTGATTGAATGCCTCACCTTTGTATGTGGCAGTTCACCTCGCAGTGTATTTTCTTCAGTACAAATCAAAACACTTCCTCTTTTGTTATCGCTTGTTTTAGCTGATTGTCGTCGTTCATTTCTTCCGAAAATACTTCTGATCGTTGTCCCCTCGGTATGAACCGACCAGCTATGGGTACGACAACTCGTCGTTCTAACGATGCGACCTGTTTCGATATGATCGTATGGTCGGCTTAGCCTCAAGAATCCTAGGGGTTCGTTTTTGGTCGTAGTGCACTCATGTCGGACGTTCGTCTGTTCCCGACGAGGGCCATTGATCGCGAGAGTGAGCTTTGATAATCTTTGATTCGCGTCGGACATTACCTCGGTTCCTGACGAGTGCCCAGTCGACCTCGTTCAGTGAACACGTCGTCCCTTTGTACATCTAAAGTGCCGAAGCGACTTTTGGAACGTTTTTCGGAGCGACCTCGTTCAAAGAGCTCGAAATGCGGAGGTGGCCTCTTCTTGTCAGACGTCGTTTGCTTGGTTTGTGGAGAGTCGGACCTCGTCCAAGAACAAATTCATGTTTGCGTGTGCCGAAGCGACCACGCCTTCAGTAGCTCAGAGAGTCGAGGCGACCTCGCTCGTGTTACGATGTATTCGTAGCGAAGCGACCTCGTGTTGGGAGCTCGGATGTATACGTGCGCCGAAGCGACCACGCCTTCAAGAGCTTTGTCGTCTTTTCGGTTCTTGGGGGGTGCCGAGGCGACCTCGTCCAGAACCACGACGTTCATGTCTACGTGTCGAAGCGACCACGCCTTCAAACAACGTCGGACATCGTCTTTCAGTTCGTAGAGCAACCGTCCATATATCGTCGGATGTCGTCTGATGAGTGACTAAGCGACTTCGTTCAGCGAACACGATGTTTATGATCCTTGTTTGTCGAAGCGAACACGCCTTCAAGATCTTGGAGCGACTTCCAATGAGCTATGATATACGCGTGCCGAAGCGACCGCGCCTTCAGGAGCTAGGAAGGTCGAAGCGACCTCGCACATAAGTTATGTACGTGTGTGCCGAAGTGACCACGCCTTCAGGAGCTCGACGGGCCGAAGATACCTCGGACGAGCTGTGATACGCGTGCCACAGCGACCGCGCCTTCGGGAGCTCGGAGGCCGAAGCGACCTCGGACGAGCTGTGACACGCCGAAGCGACCGTGCCTTCAGGAGCTCGGAGGGCCGAAGCGACCTCGGACGAGCTGTGATATACGCGTGCCGCAGCGACCGCGCCTTCGGGAGCTCGGAGGGCCGAAGTGACCTCGGACGAGCTGTGACACGCCGAAGCGACCGTGCCTTCAGGAGCTCGGAGGGCCGAAGCGACCTCGGACGAGCTGTGATATACGAGTGCCGAAGCGACCGCGCCTTCGGGAGCTCGGAGGGCCGAAGCGACCTCGGACGAGCTGTGACACGCCGAAGCGACCGTGCCTTCAGGAGCTCGGAGGGCCGAAGCGACCTCGGACGAGTTGTGACACGCCGAAGCGACCGTGCCTTCAGGAGCTCGGAGGGCCGAAGCGACCTCGGACGAGCTGTGATATACGCGTGCCGAAGCGACCGCGCCTTCATTTTATCGTATGTCGGGTTCTCGATTTCTGGACAGCCGAGGCGATCTCGTCCAGAACCTCCTTTTCAAGAAATAGTCGTACGAAAGCAAAGACAAGGAGTGGAGTGACAGGCATACCTCGTTGCCCTCATGACTAAGGACATCAAGCGTGTGATCGCGGCCTATTGTTTAGAGGGCTTAGGCTTCCGAAGTTGGAGATGACTGTAAATAGGAACTGCAAGATTACCCTGAACCTGGAACTCGTCGGCCCCCGAGCAGGCCTCAAACGAATCCTGAAGGGCTTCACGATATTTGAGCTGAGCCGGGCCCCGAGCCGACCTCAGGCATAGGGGCTTATGATCTCCTGGTCGGCCCCCTTGCTGCTTGTGCCAGGCATTGGCCGCCTTGGCGATTGCGATAAATGCTATAGGGGCTATTTTGTTGTCTCTGTCTGGAGGAGTTCTGTTGAGAACAAGAAAGGGAAACCATACTGTCCTTTTGTGACGTTCCCACAGACGGCGCCAATGTTACCGTTATAGTAACATAGCTCGGCTCTGGCCAAGGTGACGGTTGAGGCGCTTCTCGCCAGACGGAGCCGAGACGACCAAGCCGATGGATCCCTTTGAGGCGCGCTTGGCCAATGTGTGACGCTGCTCCCGACGTCCCGACCTGACCTGCAAAGCCCGCCGAGTGGGCTCGGCGAGGAGACACTCCGACGCTCAAGTCAGTTGCTAGCCGAGCAGAATGGCGTAGCGTGGGGGGAGAATAGCGTACCTTGGCCTGTGGAGTGTCTACCCTTTATATAGTGTTAGGACACGTACGTGTGAGCTGGACGAGCCGCCAATCTCGCTGGGAGTTACCGAGATTTCCACCGGATTGGGTGTCGTTGCTTCTGCTGAGTTGCGATGATCGTGGTTGCCACATGTAGGTCTGATCGCTGAGATCGTGGCCTTAATGGCCGTGATTGGCGGTTCCGCGAGTCTTGGTGGCTACCTTATTTGTCCGTTGACCCCGTAAGGATTGATGGAGCACGCGAGGACGCCGAGCTCTAGGTTGGCGTGGCCTGAGCTTTAACAACCCGAGGTGTTCAACGATTTATTTGAGGATGTTACGAGAATGCTCGGGTCGAGATGTAGACGGGCCCGCCAGGGCCGAGCTGCAGATACTGAGGTCGGGTGACCCGAGCTGTTGCTGATTTGGACCATAGACAAGATGTCGGCCAATGGCCCTACTGAGGTCGGATGACCTGAGATCCGAGCTGATGGGAATGCCCTGATCAGTTCGGACCTCGCCTTTCTCGTTGACTTCCGAACCGGACTGGTTTTCACCCGAGGTGTGTCCATGCCAATCAGCCAAAGCTGCTGAACGTTGGGCTATCCTCAGAAGTGGTCGGCTACACTCGGGGTTAGCCGACCTGCTTGGAAATAGTTTGGTAACACCATTTGGTAACATCATTTGGTAACATCACCATTAAAATTGTGCCACATCAGCAACTGAAATAAAAAAGTAAAAACACCTCATAAATGATGCTGTAGTGGTACACTTTAATTGGTGTGTTACTTTAATGTGTTACCAAATAGTGTTACTAAACCATTTTCCATTTGACCGGGGGTGCTGCGGTCGTCGTGTCGGACTTGTTTAATACGGCTAGTCAACAGGCTTTACCTTAGACCTGCCACGTCAGCTTCCAATATGTGCGTCTCTACCCGGTAAAAAGAAGTTTGCTCTTTTAGATTTGTTTACTAGAGTGGTCTTTTCTTAAGTATAGCACTTTTTCTTGACCTCGCAGAAGCTAGATTACACAGGGATTACAGATTTTGTAGTTAAAATTAAGTATGATTTTCTTAGAAGAATTAGATCAGTTCTATCTTCTTACTCTATATATTGGTCTGCATCATTTCTCCTTCCTCAAAGCTTAATTATTGATGTTGAAAAGTTACTTTGCAACTTTTATTGGGAGGGTGCCAATGGCCAGCATGCCATGCACATGGTAAATTGGGATCTTATATGCAGACCCAAAAACGAAGAAGGTCTTGGGTTAAAAAGTTTTAAAGGACTGGAAAAAGCTTCTATGATTAAGCTGCTCTGGGAGATTCTGCAAAGGAAACAATCACTGTGGAGTATGTGGATTTGGAAGAAGTATCTGATACATAATAACATCTGGTCAATGAAAATCCGTTCCTACTACTCTACTGGGTGGAAGGGTGTCCTCAAAGGCAGGGACTGGCTTCAGAATCATATAACCAACTGCATTGGAAATGGAGATGATACTAGTCTATGGTTTGATCCATGGGTTAGAGGGAAAAGTATTATGCAATTATATGGTGACAGAGTGAGGCAAGACTTGGGAATCTCTAAAGCTGCCAAAGTTATCTCACTTCATTCACAATGGGAGATGGAACCTGCCACCGCCCACCTCCTAAACATGACTGATCTCTGGCCAATGATCATGCCTATTCCATTATCTGATCACAGGGACGTTATCAAATGGAATCATAATAACAGTAAATTTTCTGGCAACAATGTTTTGGAGCACATTCGAAATCACTCTCCGCCTTGGTTTGTTTATAAGTGGGTTTGGCACGGACCCACAGTCCAGCGATTCTCACTCTGTTGTTGGAAAGTCTTGCACAAAAAGCTCCCTACTTTGACTAACATGAAGAGCAAAGGTTTCAATACTATTAGCAGATGTATTCTTTGCAAAAATGCGGAGGAAACCGAGGATCATCTTTTCTTTACTTGCTCATACTCAGCCTATATTATGGAGAACCATTCTTCTTCGTCTGGGTGTTAATAAACAGCCTAAACAAAGTATGGAACTTGAAATTGAGGATCTACAATGGACTTTGCAAGGGCAAGGATATACTCTCAAGCTCGCCAAGGTAGCATTCCGAGCTTCTATTTGGTGGATATGGAGGAAGCGATGTAATCGCACTTTTGATGAAGGCAACCGATCTCTCATGCAGGTACTCTTATGTCTGCTCAATGATATCAGAGATATTCTTGAGGGAATGAAATCCGTTAGAGTCAACACTGATAGAGAGAGGCAAATCATGAGAAATTTCAACATCAGAGTGTAATTGGTAGGTTTTTGAAAGGACATAGTATGGATCATAGATTACGTCTGTGTAATCATGATCTATCTGCCATCACATTGTTACTCTTATGTCTTAGTCCCACGTGACTAAACAGTTCTGTATATTCCTTTTACACTTAATAGCATTTACCTTACTTACCAAAAAAAATTGTGTGAAAGTTTATCATGGATTTATATTTGCATGTATGATCTTTCACATCTGATATATATATATATATATTGGATCAATCGAATTACCAAGAGCCTCGTCTTGAATCCCAATTACCAATGTGATAACTTTAAAATTAAACAACATTGAATTGTATGTGTGCTGTGGTGTCAACATGTTGTCTTGGGTTTTCCTTGGCATAGTACGTCATTCCCTTAATTTAGCAGCAAAATAAAGTGAGGACGTAAGCAAATACTTAATATGTCAAATAGTCGAGTAAGTTAGAGCAATTAGAAATAACAATTGGATAATACAAATTCGTTATTTTATTGATAATCAAATCACTAAGTCTATTATAATCACTAATTCAGAGCCATTATATAGGGTCCATTATGACACTTTACATAGGAAAGAAACTACCTAGACTCTGCTATACTATGATGCTATGGTAACTCTATTAAGTTGATGCCAACTTGCTCATCACTCTTGTCCATCCTCGTTGTTATGTTAGTGTCATTCGACTTATCTAAAAATATTAAGAAGCACTTGATGAGTGAACGTTCAGTTATATCTCATGAACCTGACAATAGTTTAAGTAATTAACATGTTAATAAGTAGAGTAACTATATGATCCATAGTGAGTCATGATATAGAACAAGAGCATGATGATATCAAGTAATAACGAGTAAAAGTCCAAGTGTAGAGCAATAACTAGTAACATGTATAGCAAAAGAGAGAATTGATCATATCATGAGTTAATACCACCAGGGTAAATAGTATAAGTCAAGTCAAGTAATAGCGCAAGTTGTTTGTCTTACATTAATCAAGATAGTATAACACTTTGGTGTAATACCGGTGTAACGCCCCGACGCGGAATATCGGAGCGGGATTACAGTTATTAATAGTACAGAGCGAGAAATAATAATCAAACCATTACACAAATGGAAATAATACCAAACAACCTCATATCTCATTAATAATCCAACAATCTCCATTACATCCACTAATAACTCATCATCTTCATAAACTAACTAATACATCAACGTATCAGAGCCGAATCTAGGGCCCATAGTACTTTATTGAAAATCAACTATTACATAATGACTAACTGACTCACTAACTCATAACTATACTAACTACTACTAGACAGCACTGGTTGCTGAATGGTCACTCTTGAGTCTCCTCATCGGTCCCATCCTCGTGAGTGTGGTCATGATCTGACTCACCTGAAACACATTAAATAAATACGCAGGATGAGCGAATAACGCCCAGTAGGACTTAATATCTCATGAACACAAGTATACTTTAAATAGTTAATGTTTTAAAGGTAGGTTAACTAGAGAGTAAAGTCATGTAGAGCATGTCAAGATAACGAGAGAACAATTGCAACTGGCGCAGGGAAAATAGTACAACAAGAACGATAATAGAATGTCCATGTAACGATATAACATGTAGATTGCACAACGGTGCACTAGTAACGATCACGCTTGCACTTGTAAAGATAGCACTTTGATTGTCATAGATTAATCTAGATAGTAAACTGGCGCTGGATGCATGCTGTAACACATCCTATGATCATTTTAACTCCCATGGGCACTGACACTTTTTGGGGCGCTCCTCCCAGGACCTGATCGGCCCTATTGCGCTGGCATTAGTCATTTCTTTTATCTTAGACAATCACACGAATGGCCAATAGAGTACTAAGAAGAGATAAAAGAGTACTAGACGAGATAGATGAGAATGTAGAGAGAACGTGAACAGATGAGAGGATATAGATAGTAGATGAGATAGGGACAATTTCGTAAAACAACGTGAAATTCTGATAGTATCGGTTGCACAGCACTAGGTCGGGTGCCGGCAGTCTGGTAGAAGTCACAACCGCCCCTTAGCCGTGCTGTGTACACGGGTCAGGTGGTCCGGTGTGAACTCAAGACGAGAAGGAACACTAAGGCTTGGATCGTACTGATCCTAAGAGTGTAACAGGTTTTGGGGTACAACCAGCTCGTTGACTAAGGATGTGCGTCAAAGCCAAGAAGACTTACGGAGGTCTTGACAAGGAGTCTCTGGTCCAGTCGAGAGTATTCCCGGTGGAGAGGTGGTCCAAGTCAAGGGAAAAGTGTGTAGAAAATGGGTCCGTCGTGCCTCGAGTGCTCGAAGGCCGAGGGAAAATGGTATCGGTAGATAAAATGCGCGAGTAAAAATGGACAATTGTGTTTAACAAAATAGGGTAATTTAGTCATTTATTTCGATAATTTACCGAATACATTATTGCATAATTTATCAAGGACAAATGGCAATTTGCAATGTTATGTGTGTGCAAGTGTAAAGAAATCTTGAGGATATGACAAGTCGTGCTCACGGCCTTTAAATTAACAAGAATTATTTAAATATTATTAAATAAAAATATTCAGATCGATTTTTAAGCTTAACAGTACATAGTTTAACTTGTATAAGGGTTATATGACAAATAAAGCAGGGGTATGTGCATAATATAATGTTCTGGCCGAAATTGTAAAGAGGCGACGAGGTGACCTGTTGCGATAAAGTCGTGACGTGGTGCTAGGTCGCGTTAAGCAGAATATCGCGACGGGGTTTCCAGTCGCGGTTCGTGTCGCGGCTGGGCGGCTTGGCGCGACAGGCGAACCGGCCAGCCTAGCCCGGTTCGGGATCGGGAACGCGGCGGCTGTGCCCGTCGCGTTCATGACGTGGCCTGAAGGCCGACCGCGACCTACATGTTATCGCGGCGTATCGCGCCGCCGCGATATTAGGGGCGGTCCGAGTTTTTTTCCCTTTTTTTCCAGGGTTGATACTAGATGACACACAGGCTCTTATAAATTCAATATAAAATCGTATAATGATCCAAAAATCACGAATCCAGTTTCAATTGAAAGTAGACACATAGATCTAACAACATGCATGATTAATTTGAATTTAGACAAGATTTAGGCATGATTTGAATATGTTACATTCTGATGACCTAAACAGGCACAGTCAAGGTTCCACGAATTAATTTGATATGTATACATGATGAAAAATTCCGAAACTAAGGGCGTTCAAAATCTAACAGGATGTAATATTTATGATAATTTTATCATGATCTGAAATTAAGTATAAATGGGGTTCACAAGTAACATGAAGGATCGAATGCATGTATCTGACAGGGATTCAATGAATTAATTCTCCCTCATGGGAGATCGAAATAGAACGAAACTAGGGGCGTTTAAAAGATATTGCATGGTAGTATCAATGAGAATTTTCTCATAGCATGGGAACAAGTACGTGCAAGGTATTAGAAAAAACATGAGATTCGGGTTCATGGTGACAGCAGGATTTCACGAACTAAATTCACCCAAATGGATGAACGGAATACAGCGAAACCATAGGGCTTTTGAAGAGGTGCATGAAGTATTCTAGGGTAATTATTTCACGATTTTAGCTTGAGAGATTGCCTATCTTTTTCGTGGAGTAAGAAAACCCTAGTTTGATGACGAAAAAAGAAGAGAATATCCAAGCTTGTTCAAGCCTCCTCCTCCTTGCTCTTCGTCCAGACTTCTCCTCTTCGTCTCCTAGGACTCCAGCCACGAACTATGGGTGGTAGGGACGAACTTGGGGGATGTATTGGGTTGCTAGTAGAGTTTTACCCCTTCTAAAACTCCTCCTTTCTATTAATCTCGAATTTCCTTCTTTATCTCCCACTTTCTCTTATTATCTACTCAATAGAGTTGGGGAGGGTTCCAATTTCGTGGGTAAAGGTTCAGGGTAAGTGTAGGACTCTTTTTAGGATAGATATGACTTGTTTTAATAGTTAATTTGACCCTTTCTATTTATGAATTATTAGGTACAAATTTCACCTAATTACTTCTCTCTCTCAAGTTGGGCTTCATCCATTGGGCCCATCTATTGGTTTGGACCATTTGTTTAACCCACTACTATTTAGCTTAATGGGTTATTCATATCATTCCTTTATTTCATTTAATTTCTATTTGTTCTCCCTTTATTCAATTAAATCAATTTATCTCATTTATTTAAATAAATTTTTTTTTTTTCTTGATTTGAAAATCAAGGTTGCTACATCCTCCCCCTCTTAAAAAGAATTTGGTCCCCAAATTCATATAATCGTAAGAGGAAGAATGTCTTACTGAATAAATTCTGGATAATTTCGTCGCATGGTTCTTCAGGCTCCCAAGTTGCCTCTTCAACTTCGTGATTCCTCTATAGAATCTTGACCACGGGTATGGATCGATTCCGAAGCTGTTGCATCTTCTTTCTAAGATCTTCACTGGACTTTCTTCATAGTCTATCTTGTTCAGAGTAATGTCATCATAGCTGATTACGTGCGATGGATCGTACACGTACCTTCTCAGCATTACACATGGAACACACTGTGTACTATTGAAAACTGGGGGGTAGTGCTAGTCGATACGCTACCTCGCCACTCTATCTAATACTTCAAATGGACCTATGAATCTTGGTCTCAGCTTGCCTTTCATCCTAAACCTCTGAAATCCTCGGTCGGGGATACTTTGAGCATCACATGATCTCCAGCTTGAAATTCTAAGTCCCTTCTTCTTTTATCAGCATAGCTCTTTTGCCTGGACTGAGCTATCTTAATTCTGTCTCTGATAATCTGGATATCTCTACTGGTATGTTGCACCATGTCTGGTCCCAGCCATTGTTGCTCACCTACTTCATTCCACAGACTGGCGATCTGCAGCTTCCTGCCATACAGTGCTTCAAATGGTGCCATCTTAATGCTGGCTGGTAGCTATTGTTGTAGGCAAATTTATTAGTGACAATTGTTCATTCCAATACCCCTCAAAGTCTATAGCACAAGCTCGTAGCATGTCTTCCACTATTTGATTTGTTCTTTCAGTCTGTCCATCCCCTCTGTGGTGGAAGTTGTGCTAAAGTTGAGTTTTGTGCCCAACGCTGTCTGAAGTCCCTTCCAGAATCTAGATGTGAATCTGGGGTCACGATCTGAGATAATGGACACGGGGACTCCATGTAATCTTACATCTCCTTTACATACAATGCTGCTAACACATCCACACTCCAAGTGCTCTTAATGGCAAGGAAGTGTGCGGACTTGGTTAAACGGTCCACAATAACCCGATAGCATCAAGTCCACCACGAGTTCGGGGTAAACCCATGATGAAATCCATGCCGATGCTTTCCCACTCCATTCAGGTATGTCCAGGGCCTAAGTACACCTGCAGGACGACGGTGCTCGGCTTTTACCTGCTGACAAGTGAGGCAGTGCGCGCATGCTCAGCTACCTCACGCTTCATGTTTGGCCACCAAAATGACCTCTTCATGTCTTGGTACATCTTGGTTGCACCTGGATGTATTGTGTACTTGTCTTGTGGGCTTCATCCATCAGTTCCTTTTCAGCTCTTCATTGTCCAGGCACACATGTCCTGGCTTGGAATAATATTCTTCCATCTTCAGCGATGGAGAAGTCTGGCTTGTCAGCTATGGTCTCCCTTACTCTGATAGAAACGGATCATTAGCCTGTTGCTCTCTGATCTCGACAAGATGTCGGGTTGAGCTTTATGATTAGCCACTAACATTTTATCACTTCTCTTTTCAATATTCAGATCTAGACTGGCGAATTGCTCTAACAATTGCATCTCGCCCATGACTAGACAGGATAACGAAGCTACTGGTTTTCTGCTAAGTGCATCAGCTACTGCATTACCTTTGCCTGGGTTATATTGAATGTGAAATCGAAATCCTTTAAATACTCCAGCCATCTTCATTGTCTCATGTTAGCTCCTTCTAAGAAATAAATACTTCAAACTCTTGTGGTCGGAGTAGACAATGATTGCTCTCCATAAAGGTATGCCTCCAGATTTTGAGTGCAAATACCACATCAGCAGTTCTAAGTCATGGACAGGGTAGTTAACCTCATGTGCTTTAATTGCCTTGATGAATAGGCTATCACTTTCTCATTCTGCATTAACACACAGCCTAAACCGATTCTAGATGCTCAGTGTAGACTGAGAATCCTTCGCCCTCGACTGGCAACGCGAGGACAGGTGCAGATCGATGTCATAATTGCTTGAGTGTCTGAAAGCTCTTCTCACACTCCTTGCTCCAGACATATGGGTTCTCTTTCCGCGTAAGACGCGTAAGAGGTACAGCGATCTTGGAGAAAAATCTTTTATGAACCGTCTGTAATATCCATCCATTCTAGAAAGCTTCTGATCTCGGTGACATTGGTCGGCCTTTCCAGTTCAGCACAGCTTCTACCTTGGAGGGTCGACATCGATACCATCCTTGGAAATGACATGGCCTAGGAACGACACCTCCTCGAGCCAGAATTCACACTTGCTCAATTTGGCGTAGAGTTGGTTGTCCCGCAAGATTTGCAGAGCGATCCTCAAATGCTCCTCGTGCTCTTCTTTGGTCTTGGAGTATATGAGAATATCATCAATGAATACCACGACGAACTTGTCGAGGTAGGGCCGGTAGATGCTGTCATTAATTGCATAAAGCTGCAGGAGCATTGGTTAGTCCAAAAGGCCATGACTACAAATTCATATGACCGTACCTGCTCTCTGAAGCTGTCTTGTAAATATCTGCATCTTGAATCCTCATCTGATGATATCCCGATCTAAGGTCAATCTTAGAAAAATATTTAGCTCCTAATATCTGATCAAATAATTCATCGACACGCGGCAGGAGTACTTGTTCTTATAGTGAGATTGTTCAACTGCCTGTAATCGATGTATAATCTCATGGATTCGTCCTTCTTCTTGACGAACAACACTGGTGCTCCCCCAGGAGAAGTATTGGCCTAATGAAACCCTTTTTCTAGAAGTTCCATCAGTTGATCTTTCAACTCTTTCAATCAGCAGGGGACATCCTGTTGGGTTGCGTGAAACCGGTGCAGCTCCAGATAGATCAATTGAGAAATTCAACATCTCTCTCAGGTGGAATGCCTGGTAGCTCATCGGGAAACACGTCAGGTATTCTTGCACTATGTGAATGTCTGATATCTTGGTTGCTTTCTTCTCAACTACAATTGCGGCAAGAAATGCCACACAACCAGTTCTTATCATGTTTTGTGCCTTTATAGCAGAGACGAGGGACAAGTGTCTCTTGTGCCTACGTCCTGTGAAGGTTTGCTTAGGGAATTCACTAAAAATAAATTTTTCTCTTCTACAATCCACGATAGCCCCATACGTGGATAGCCAGCGGCTCCCAAATGACATCATAGCCCTCCATGGGCATACAGATCAAGTCAGCTCTAGTAAGTTCACCAACCTAACATCAGCTAATGGAAAATATTATTCAATTGAGCCTTTTCTCCTAGTGGTGTTGTGACAGATAATTCAAATGTCATAGATGCAGGTTTCTCATTTAGGGTATCAGCAAATGCTTGTGATTGAACGAATGCGTTGCGCCAGTATCGAACAAAACAAATGCCGAATGAGAAAAGATCGGTAGTGTACCTTCCACAACTCACCTCCTCGGTGGTCTCTACCTCTTGTAGGGCTTAGAGTCTACCTGGCTTCTTTGGTCCCGCAGGACGCTTCTCATTCTCCCTCAGTAATGGTCATTCGGGAATCCGATGCTCTCGCTCCCACAACGAAGGCATGCACCTGCCTTCCTCCAGCATTCTTCTGTCGTGTGACCAAGCTTGTCACAATGTTTGCATCTGGGCTTGTTGTTTGTGGTAGTAGGAGTAGGGACTTTGGGCTTTGCTCTTGGCCTTGGCCCATCAGTGATACTTAACGGCATTTTCTTCCGTAGGCAGGCTTGCTGGTGGTTCCTGATGTCTGCTCTCTTCTTTACCATTCTACCTTGATGCGATCAGTGAACTCGGTCGCATCCTCCAGTAACTGTGCTCTCTGACCATTCCGGATAAGTGTGAATGTCCCGGGGTGCCAACTGTGTATGTATGCGGGCCTGAGCCTTAAGGAATCTCTTTGCCTTCATTCGTTCTGTACTGACCAGATGATTGGCATATCGAGCCAATCGGGAGAACTGTGCTTCGTATTCGGCAACTGTCAGGTTTCTCTGCTTGAGTGCAGCGAATTCAGAGGCCTTCCTTTCTTGGACCCTTTCAGAGAAATATTTGGAGTTAAGTGCTCCTTAAACTCCTCCCAGGTGAATTGTGCATCTGCTCGTTAGCTTCGACGGACTCCCACCACGCACGGGCGTCCCGTTCTAACTGGAATGTAGCTAGTAGTATCTTGTCTCCATCCGCGCATTGCATGACGCAGAAGATACGCTCAATCTCCTTGAGCCAGTTCTCAGCCTCATCAGGGTCTGTGGTACCACTAAATCGAGGCGGATTCAGGTTGCGGAAATTTCTATGTAAATCACCAGCTGCTCGGTTGTGTTATTATTGTTGTTGGCCCCAGCAGCCTGAAGTAAAGCTTGAGTAAGCTGCTGGATAGTCTGCTGCATATCACGGAGTTGAGCATGCTCCTAGGAGTCTCCAAACAACAATATGATCAGTCATGAGAGAATGAGGTGTATTTATAGGATTTGATTTTTTTAATTCTTAATACAACTCTAACTCCTTTTAATTACGAGTTTTTTTATGTTTATCTCTATCTCTTAAGCCTTCCAAACTCCAATTAGAGTTGAATTGGGTTGGAAACTTACTTTCCAAGTTAGGATAGGTCTTAAGTGCAAATTTTCATCATTATTAATATATTAACCTAATTCAGCCCAATTTATCTAAAGGGATAATGGGTATTATGAATTAATATTAATATCCTATTATTATATTATTCCTCACTTAATTTTGGCCCATAATTTTACTATGGACTATTATTTAGGGAGAATTAATTTCAGGTCCCTGGCAGGGATCTGACATTAATTTCAGGTCCCTGTCAGCTTTTCCCAAGCCATGTGGTCCCTGCTTTATGCAGGACTTTTTTTAGGTCCCTGCTTTTTGTCCCCGTTATCCTCCTCCGTTATCTCTAAGTGTGTAACCGTTATCCCAAAGTGTGTAACTTGTTACACAGTTATACATGCACTGTGTTACTCAGTTACCTAGTTTACCCAGTTACCCAGTTACACAGTTATCCAGTTACACAGTTACACGTGAAACTATGTAACTATATAGAATTTTATAATTTGTAACTCTATAATTAGGACTTACCTAATTACATAATTACATAGTTAGAAGGATTTACCTAATATTTTACCTTGTTTGTAACTGTTGAAATTAAAATAAAATTACCATAATTTGTAAACCTATCACATTAGCCTATGGTTAAAATCTTAACATAAACAGACATCGTTTGAATATATAAAAATGTGGACAATTGGACCAGCCGAATTATTCTCCATTTACGGTGGGGATTTTTTGAGATTTTTGGACACAGCACATGTCGACAACCATGTTGTCGACAGGGCCAAATCCCAGAAATGGGTAACTAGGTAACTAGGTAACTGGGTAACTGGATAACTAGGTAACTGGGTAACTGGGTAACTGTGTAACTGGGTAACTGTGTAACTAGATAACTGGCTACTGTGTAACTGGGTAACATAGTTACATGTGTAACTGGGCAACACAGTTACATGTAACTTGGTAAGTATGTAACTGGGTACTGGGTAACACAGTTACATGTGTAACTGGTAATAAGTTACACAATTACAGGATTTTATATATAACTTTGTAAGTATGTACTTACACATTTTTGGAATAACGGTTTAAAATAATTAGGTAAATCCTTCTAAAACTATGTAATTATGTAATTAGTAAGTTCTAATTGTAGAGTTACAAACTTATAAAATTTATGTAGTTACATAGTTTTACGTGTAACTATGTAACTGGATAACTGTGTAACTGGGTAACTGGGTAACTGTGTAACTGGGTAACTGAGTAACACAGTTGCATGTATAACTGTGTAACAAGTTACACACTTTTGGGATAACAGTTACACACTTAGATAACGGAGGAGGATAACATGGACAAAAAGCGGGACTAAAAATAAGTCCTGCATAAAGCAGGACCACATGGCTTGGGAAAAGCTGACAGGGACCTGAAATTAATGTCAGATCTCTGCCAGGGACCTGAAATTAATTCTCTCTATTATTAAGCCTATTATTTCTTTTTCTTATTGGATTTTACCTTAATCCATTTATTCTTTTAGAGGCTTAATTTATTTATTTTATGTATTTATTCTCTAATAATCCGAGTTGCTACACAGTAGTATGGCACACTCCTGACATAACTTGGGTTTGATATGTGGATCAGATTTCGAAGTTGTAGGAGCCTTAGCATTAAGATTTCGAAGTTGTACCTTATTTGAATATGGGCTGTAATGGGCTCAGCCCAACTCAGGGTGGATCATGGGCTGGGCCTCTAGTTATCAAGGTCTCCAGCCCCCAGGTAAGAAACATGTGACCAGGTTGGGTCAACGAGGACTGGCAAGTTTCCGAAGTCCAAGTCTCCACCCCTGCCTAATCATACTTTAGCAGGCAATTGTTTTAATGGGTCATGGAGTTAATACTGTAGCATACGTAGTTTTCTGCCAACATTCTAGGTACATGTCAACCTCCACAACATTATTATTTATCTTATTATTAATCTACTTGATCCTTGACAGTCTTGCTTTCCCTTTTGCACACATGAAGGATGGCTAAGAATGGTGCCCAGGGTTTGAAGATTGTTCAAACTTCTTGCTAGACAAAGAACATTTTAGTACCTTTTATCAAACGCCATAAGCTTTACGGAACCAATTAAATGGTCAAACATTATCTACTTGTCATTGAACAAACTTGGAAGAGGAAAAGCCATATAAAATCAGCTTATACAAATACAAGTGGTTCTAATCACAAAATATAGAGCCACTATTATATTTCTACAAGAGAGATATTTATTGCAAGATTAGACTTGTAATAAAGTTATCCATGATTGTGGGTTGTAAGAAAGTAATTTCATTAGTTCATAAAAGTGAGAGAGAAGGGCCTTGTTAAGTATTCTCAATTAATGAAATTATTTCTTTGCAATCTACAACAATTTTATTGTAAGAATAGTTTTATAATAAGTATTTTTGTGTCTACAAAGAAATTTGAGTTGCTGCCTTGCTAAGTATTGCACTCTGTTGCTCAAGCATCACAAGACCTAGTCGTCTTAAAAATCGAGACGACGTCAGGCACTTTGTTGTACACCGTTTGCACCCAATTTTGCAGTCACCAAGCCATGAATGGGCCAGCAGCCCAAGAGAAAAGAGCAGTGCATGGCCTGTGGTAGCATGCAAATGGCACTTGATGTAAATTCTCACAGGAGGAGGGGCTATTGTGAAGAGAGATCCCAGCCGCCGCAACCCTCAGAAAAGGGGCCCTTTAAAAGCTTCTCTTCCATGCAACAGCAAAAAAAGGAGGGCAGAAAAAAGGAAGCAGCAGCAGTGGCCAGAGAGAGAGAGAGAGAGGCATCTGGGTGAGGTCTTCTTGCAACAGAAGACAGCAGAAGGGAGGAAGGGAGAACGTCGCAGAAGTTCCCCCTTCGTCTTGGAATCTGTGGTGAGAGCGAAAGAAAGAGAGAGAGGGAGTGAGCAAGAGAGGAGAGAAGTAATTGGTTGTCTTTTGAGGGGTTCTCTATCCTTCTTCCCTTATGTAATCTCTTTGTGTTCTTACGGGAATCTCAAAAATGTCTTCTCTATTTAATGATCGGATCCCATTTTAATGTATTATCTTATTGTTTTGTTCTTTTCCCCCTCCATCACGATCAGAATTTCATGTTGCTAAATGCTTTGAAGCGTAGACCTGAGAATCTTAAACTGAGAGCATGGCGCCCTACTTTGGGTTTCCATTATTTTGTTTTGTTTTTGTTTTGACCGAACACATTTCTATGTTGTGTTATATTCTTTGTTTTGTTTTTGTGTTTTTTTTATTTTTTACCGCCGATCAGCAAGCATCCCTCCCACGCATTAAATTGAACCCCCATTTTGTGTTCACTTCGGTCTTTGGAGTATCGCAAAACAGCATGCTCAGGTTCCCCTTTCTGGGCCAATTCTAAGTTCTTAGTGATGGGTGCTTGTTATGCTACCCTTTTGCTACAAACTTCCAATTTGCTTAATTTGAACAGTAGGGTGTATACAGCAGCCCATCGGTATTTTGAGTGCTCCGCTAGACACTCACCTTCTCCATGTGAGATGTATTAGCATTTAATTTAAATATTCAATATTCTTTCTCCTTATGTGATCCCAGTTGAGATATTGATCTATATTCCCCAAAATTTCTTTGACAGCGAATTGGTTCATTTCAAGAGAAGTATCACGAAATCCCATGTCGTTTTCTCCCCCATGGATGTTGAATCTCTGAACGGCGGCCTACACAGCCCCCACCGTTCAGCATTCTTCTCCACATTTGGGAGCCCCCACCGTTCAGGTTTTCTACACTGTAGAAGGTCATCGTTAAGTTTTATTCAACTGTGAAAGGGCCACCGTTCAGGTTTTCTTCACCATGGGAGGCCACTGTTCAGGTTTCCTTCACTGTGGAAAAGTCACCGTTCAGGTTTCCTTCACCATGGGGGGCCCACGTTCAGGTTTCCTTCACTATGAAAGGGCCACCGTTTAGGTTTCCTTCACTGTGGAAGGCCACCGTTCAGGTTTCCTTCACCATGGAGGGGCCACCGTTCAGGTTTCCTTCACTGTGGAAGGGCCACCGTTCAGGTTCCTTCACTGTGGAAGGCCACCGTTTAGGTTTCCTTCACCATGGGGGGCTACCGTCAGGTTTTCTGCACTGTAGAAGGTCATCGTTAAGTTTTCTTCAACTGTGAAAGGGTCACCGTTCAGGTTTTCTGCACCATGGAAAGCCACCGTTCATATTTCCTTCACTGTGGAAGGGCCACCGTTCAGGTTCCCTTCACTGTGGAAAGCGACCGTTCAGGTTTCATTCACTGTGGAAGGCCACCGTCCAGGTTTCCTTTGCCATGAGAGGCCACCGTTCAGGATATGACATCCTCCGGTCTTGGCACATAACGGTCTTCTCCTGGATATATCCGAGAACCAGTGCCATGTGCCGTAATGTTGTTGCCTTCGGCATCAACACCTTTTGTGTTGGCACCGTCTCCTCGTGTGGACGGATGTCATGCACACCTCCCCAACAATGTAAAATAAGGGAGGTGCTGCCGGATTTTTTTTTACCGCGATGATTCCCGAATATGTTCGTGCCTACATAGTTATCGAGCACTTGTGTTGTAATTCGGTACTATGGCAAACATCGTGTCGCCGTTGCATGGCAAACATTGTCCCTTGTGCACCATCTTGGGTTGACAGGTGGATGCACTAAAGTGTCATCCCAACATATGGTGGGCCAGGGGTCCATCTTGGGTTGATAGGTGGATGCACTAAGTGTCATCCCAACATATGGTGGGCAGGGGTGATTCCCATCATGACGAGTTATCGAGTGACTCGATTTTATTCCTTCATATTGTGATTTCTCAGCTTGTTTTGTATTTCTGTGTGCTAGCGAGACGAGTAAGGTCGGTGCGATGTATGTCATCCGATCAATGCGTCGAACGCGAGGACAAATAATGAGCCAAATAATGGCGTAATAATAGCAATGGCAAATGGATAATAATATTAATAATCGACGAATAAGAATAACAATAAGCTGGACAATGACATAAATTAAAAGAAAGGCTAACAGCAAAATAAGTGGTAAGTGAACAAGAGAGATGATGGAAAGTGGAATAGGCAGCCATGTTTCCCCCCGGTGAGAAGGGATTGGAGACCCCCCATTAAGAGCTTCCTCAGTGAGAATACAAAGGCTTAGAGCTAGAAGATCATCATGTAAGTCTCCCAGAGGACGAAAAGAAACAACCAAGCTGACCAGTAAAGCCTATAGAAAAACAAGTGATGAATTAAGCTCTAGACAAGGCTGATCTACTAATCAGCGAAGCCAAACTTCTTGAGGGCATCAAAGAGATAGTCCACTCAAGCCTGTCATAAGCTTTTATCCTTGAACATCACATTTCATCGATGACTTTCTTGGTGAGGTCGTGAAGCAACTCTTGAGCAAGGCAAATATTATCATAATGACTCTCCCTCCAATAAATGTCATTCGAGGAGAGACAAGAATGAGTAAAAAGGAGAAAAAGATGAGAGAACCAGTGGCTGAGCCAGAAATATTTAGAAGAAGGATAATTAATAAGATAATATTTATGGGTACTCATGTAAGGGGGGTAATTAATAAAGTTAAAAAAATCTTCACATGCCCAAGAGAAATTTTATGCAAAAAATGAATAGGGAAAAAATTTGCAAAAAAATAGGGGGGGGTGGGGGGGGGCAATTGCCCCCCCTTTTGACCCCCTGGCTCCGCCAATGGAGAGAATTGATCTTGTAGCTGAAATTGCAGAGATTGATGGGCCGAAATTCTTTCGAGGAGGTGGAGGTAGTATGCTTAAGGACCGGGCGACCTTGAAGATGAATTCCTTTTTCGACAGAGCTATGGGCACATATGTCGACCACATCCCATGCTTCTTAGATAGTATTCATGTCACTGACCAAGCTAAGGGTCGCATCGTCAATCTGCTACAAGGACTGTTCATATCCTGAATTTTTATAACCTCCCGAGGAGGAGGACCCCACATAAAATTCCACAAAATTTCCACCAAATCATGGGTCTTCCTACCTCCACCGTCCTAACTCACACCCATGTATTCGCCACCGGTTTAACTCTTCCCCCAATTGCTCTTCTATTTAAAAAAAAAAACAAAAGAAAACTGCAGTGAAACTAATAAGATAAAAGATCAAAATAAAACAAAAGAAATAAAAGTAAAATACAGGAAATAATGAATTAAGAATATAATTGATCAAGCCAAGTCAATAATCTGAAAACGAACTCAAATAGTGTGAAATTCAAATGAACTCAGAGGAAATGAGGAGAAATCTGAAACCAAATAAGTGCCATGTTAAATCAAATAATGAAGAGATGTGAATCGTTCCAATCAATTCTACTCACAGCACCAAAATGAACGCAATACAAGGATAATCATTTTAAAATAAATCCAAAGTTTTAAAAAATTAATAAAGCAACACTAAACCAAGGAATCAAATCAAATAATTTGCGGGCTAACATTCTAACCGAAATAAGAGTTCAAACTAAAAAAAGGTGCAAATTTGAATAAATCAAAAGAAGTGAGCGAAGAGAAATTTAAAGTCAAAATAAACCCCACATCAATTAAACATAAAAAAATTAAATCAAACCAAAAGGGCAATGAGTAAAGAAAACAATCCATAAAAGATCAACATAAAAAAAAAAAAAAAACAAAAAAAGAAATCAAAATTAAATAATATTGGAACAAATTCAGCCTCGTTAATAAATCTGAAATAACAACAAAAATAAGTTGAGTGTTATATTCTGGTCGTCTCGTTAGGCGCAACTAGATTTACTCCTATTCTGGTCGTCTCGGTATATACCTTTTATCGGATGTTTTTGCTAATGGTTACGAGACTATTTATTCTGGCGATCATCAAGAGTTTTCCCTCTTCGAGAGATGTAATTTAACGTCGCTGTCGCCGCCTAGGCGACGGCAGGATTTTGGTCCAAACTCGATCTCCACTTTCGTTTGACGAATCAAACGGCGCTCAAATAGACCTAAAGTCCTTCGACTCTCAGAGGCAAATATGTTGTCGCTTCGACGACTGGCATGCCTGTGCTCCGCGATTATCGATTCATCTTTCGTTATAGTGACTTACTTAGCAGTAACAGACCTTGAATTTGTAATACGCGGTTTCACACATGAGAATATGATAAAAGAATATTTAATTTTAAAATATTGTGATGGATCCACCAAATCTATTTCCACGTACACTAAGAAGTGGTTTAGTGATAGCACTCCACATACACCAGAAATAGATCAACAGTTTCACTCTAACTAGCAGTAGATTGACAAGAAATTTCTTGAAAATTTTTTAAGAATGATGTTAAGACTAACATTTTCAGAAGATGGCCTGATAACATCTAATTCAAGAAAGTCTCCAAGGACCAGAGAATGGCTACCATATGATTGACACTTGGCTAATCCTACGCACCAATGTTCCATCCAAAAACATGCGACAGTGATGAAAATTTTGCTCCGGTACTGGGTTCTAAACAACTCCTTGTGATACATGTACCGGGGTCTAAATTCCTTCATAACCAACATCTAGTGAAAGGATTGAGATGGAAAAGCTTCCTTTAAATGGATTCAATAGAACACCTTGCGATCTCATTAACAGATATTCTGATGTCCTGACATGTTAGAATATGGTCCAATGGCTCTGGGTTCCTTCCAGTTAGCCAAGGCAGATTGCTTTGGGATTGGCAAGATGATGTTCTCATAGCACAATAGCCCAAGCTCACTTTAACGTGATCGGATCGGGCCAGCTGAAGCAACATAATCGAACATGCATTTGTAGCAAGGCAGAGTAACCGGTGAGACGACGACGACACACAACAATAGAAAGGTAATTAGTACATATATGCTTTCCACATGATGGGCGAATGGAAAATTTGGCCAATCAGCGGCCCTTAACAGAACTTCTTGTGAGCTCATTCATAGATGTTCTAGATGCTCCGTCCAGTGAAGATGGAAGAGAGGAGTTCAGACATTTTCCATTACCCAATATGATGCAGTTTTCATATAAAAGTACATGCAGTTTCCTATGATGGGTACATGGAAAACTTTGCATATCAGCGGCCTCGAAACAGAAGTTGCTGTGAGGCCGTTGATAGATGCTTTTGATGCACTGCCATGTGCAGCAGACAGAACGGAGTTGGACTTCTTTCAAATACAAAAGCTGGCTTCTTAGGCATTGGCAAAGTGCAAACATCATTGCTTAGAAGAAAACAACAGAAGACATGGTGGGTCTGTCGGCTGCATCTTCTTGAATGCACAACATTGCTAACTGTGTACATATCGGTACCTCAGTGGCCGAAGATGAGCTACTCAACATGATGGGTCAGGAGTTCGAAACCTCTGCCTCCTTCCCACATCTGCCATGCCTGCAAATTTCATCAAAGCGTTCATAGGAGGAAAAAGATGCAGCATTAGTCGAAAGGGAGCACCAAACATGGTGTTATTAATCTATCAGACTTGTATTACTCGAATGTTCAACACTAGTAAGCACCTGACATATTGTAGCAATTAAACTTACGTATCCAAAGAGGCCTTGAGAATTGCTGTCGGGGTAAAAGCCAGTGCTCTTTTTTCCGGTGATGATCTCCAAGAGTATGACCCCAAAACTGAACACATCAGATTTCTCTGAGAAGACACCATTTAATGCATACTCTGGTGACATGTAGCCACTATACACATCATGTACAGACCCAAAAAAAAAAAAACAATTAGAAAAAGGAACCACAAAGTTTGGGTTTTGATTTGAGGTCGCTACTGAAGAAGACATTCATATATGGTACTGGAGACTTACTATGTTCCCACTACCCTCTGAGTATTCGCTTTGTCCTGATCTGTTCCAATGCTCTTGCCAACCCGAAGTCTGAGATTTGGGATTCATCTCGCTATCAAGCAATATATTACTTGTCTTTAGATCTCTGTGTATCACACGCATTCTCGAGTACTCGTGGAGATAGAGAAGCCCATTTGCTATCCCTTTGATAATTCCAAAACGTTTCTTCCAGTTTAATTCGACCAATCTTGTTGAATCTGAAGGAAAGTTCATGAAAATAATTAATTACAACAATATAATGATTTAATTTGGTGATGAGGAAACATAACATTAGTGGCACTCAGAAATCCTATGCTCAACTCACAGCATCTATTCTTCCCAAAGTATAAAAGGAGAAGAAAAAACATCATGAGAGACCAATTACCAAAAATAAAATTGTCCAAGCTTTTGTTGGGCATGTACTCATATATCAATATATTTTCAGATTTATGCATGCACCAACCCAAGAGTCGGACAAGATTTTTATGTTGGAGTCTTGCGATAAGTCTCACTTCGTTGTGAAACTCCTGGTAAACTTGTTTAGAGCTCTGGATAGCCTCTTGACGGCTATGTCTTGACCATTCAAGAATCTCCCCTGAAGTAAAAGAAAAATCCAGGATTATAATTACAAGACACCAAAATGTGGACAGAGCATGATATGAAAAGCAGAGAACCAAATTGAGACCTTGTAAACAGGGCCAAAACCCCCCTGTCCGAGTTTATTTTCACTGCAGAAGTTGGATGTTGCAGCCTTCACACTTTTGAAATCAAACAAGGCCACATCTGGCATCTCCTTCTCACTTCCAGCTGAGCCCTGTCGCCGCACACTCTGTCTAGTTCTGCTCTTGCCCACTTCGCAAAAGAGACAGTGTGATGTGTTAAGCCTTGGAGACCCGAGGTTTAATCTGAAGTACGATAATAAAACAAAGTTACCTCTTGCTTTGCGCCTTCTAATGAAGAATAGCAGCAAATCCCCGTCAGAAGCATCCAAAGGACAGAATCGGTATGATGATCCTGATCAAACGCTTATTCTTGTTTGAGATGACACCATCCTCCAATCGAGTGTGACCTTCTGCAGCTCAAAGAAAGAAACAAGGTGTGTGGATGTCGGATTTTTGTTCTGTGCAACCCTAGTTATGTCCGACGAGAAAGATGCATACCCCTATATATAAAATTATCATACCCAGTCCAGAAGCAGGAAGACGCACATAGAAATCCTCAGATGTGCTTGGAGCCTGTTTGAGATCTTCCATCTCTGCAAGCCAGATCAAACATTTCGATCCCAAGAACCTCGCGTCCAAGGTGCTCAGCTCTGCATGAGCATAGCCTTGGCAGCCGCACCTAGCAGAGCACTCAGCCTCGCACTGCTGCATGCTCTTGTTCCACATGACGGAGAACCCATCCGGCAGCCTCAGCCCGAGGACCTTCACAAACCTGTCCGTCCCATCGCACTGCAGCTGGAGCTGTCTCACGCATCCGGCCGTGAAGTTGCCCCTCTTTCATTCCTCCGGGCTCCTGGGTTCGAATCCATCCAAGCAGCTGCAAGAGCTCTGGGCATAAGCACAGGCGCCGAATGGTCCACACTGCTGTAGAAATCGCAGGGCCTTTTCGGGAGAGAAACCAAGGGGACCCAGTTCTGCTGGCTCTCAACCCAGCTAAAAAAACGACCAGATGCCTGCATAATCTAGAACAAACCTCGCAATCATGGAGTTCTCAAGCATGTTGAAGGTCAAGAGGATCCATCATCTTCTTTAACTACGGTTCCGACAAGGATAGAGGTGAGGTTGCTAAGTTGCAACGTATGGCCGGTTTCCCATTTGAAGGTCGGTATCGTTCTCGCGTACATGTCTGAGCCCTTTAGGAAGATGAGCTGAAGGGAATTCCTGGGATCGAGGGTCATCACGAACTGTCCGGGAAACGGGTCGGATTCGCCCTTCCAGGACGTCACTCTCGTGCCTACGCCGCTGCTGAGGTTTGATCTCAGTTTCATGCCGGGCAGCACCGTGTCAGTGGGGTGCTGGAAGCTCTGCCAGACGTCGACCTCGCTGCCGTCGACGTCGTGCCTGAGGACGAGGTTGCCCGAGTCCAGCAGCACCGCGGAGGTGTTGCTGGGGATGCCCGAGAGGTTCGTGGACCAGACGGTTCTTCCCGCGCCGTCCAGCACGGCGATGTTGCCGTCTCCGGTTACGGCGAGGACGCCGGCGCGGTCCTTAAGTGGGTTCTCCCTGTTGGCGACCCATACCACCGTCCTCCCCGGAAGGTTGTTGTACCATATCCCGGCGTAGTGCAGGTTGGCAGAGGTGGAGTTCTCTGGCGTGAAGAAGCCCAATGCGAAGATCTGGCCAGCAGATACTATCGTCTGGTTCACCGACATAGACTGCCCTGCGGCTAATCTATCGCCGGCAGCACAGAATAGTTGCTGGTGGGAGGATAATAACACGGCGGCTAAGACGGAGACAAGGAAGAACAGACCCATATCGCTGCTGCTGTTGCTGCTGCTGCTGCTGTTACGTGTGCCTCCCTTCGTTGCTCTTTCTTGAAGCTGGAACGGGAAAGATCTCCCGTCGGAACTCGGTTGGGAATCTGGAATGTTCTTCGTGCGTGTGACAGCCCTAAGATATTGACCAGCCAGCTGACCAGCGACGTCCATTGAAATTATGGACCTGAAGAGTCACCACTGTCCACATCACCCACTTTTCCTCTGGTTCGCTTTCCACTTGCATTAACGGTGGAATTGGCTCTCCAAATCTGAGTTGTTTCACAGACCAAAACTTTTCCTTTGTTGCTCTTCTAATATTTGTCCTAAATTACGAATGAGAAATAAATATTTATTTCAAAACAATGTGAATTACTTAGCAAAAGTTTAAGATCGAGACTTGCCTTGCAATAAACATATATAGTAGCAAACAATCTCAATTATTTGTTAAGTATAATGTACATCAACTTATTACTAGACATGTCTTATAATAAATATTTTTCATTGCAAATCATTTTTTTAAATTTTAATTTATAGATAAAAAATGAAAAAAATGTATAGTCAATAACTTCCAACTACTCACGCATTTGGAGAGGCATCATAAAATTTTATTCTTAAAAATTAACAAACATTGTCGACTATATACAACAAGTTTGAAAATATTAAATTAATTAAAAGTTCTTGACAATAATAAAGAAGTTTTTATTGTAACATGATTTAACGTATACTATAACTAGAGATAACTTATAATGAATTATAATTCTATTAAGGACTAGAAAATAAATCAAATATTTACTGGAGACTTCCAATTAATTTATCTTTAATTAAATTATATTTTGTCCGAACATTCTGAATATTTGACAGCCAATGTACGGAGCAGTGTGATAAGTGATACTTAACCATACTTGATACTCTTTGCTTTTTATATAGGTATACATAAACATATATATATATATATATATATATATATATATATATATATATATATATTGTTTTGATTTTAAATTGCACTAGGTCGTGCCAGATATATATCAAGTCTTATTCATTAGGGCTCGAGAAGCATAGACAATTCAGCCCCCTTCGCCAATTCATCTAGGTATTTTTCTTGACAAATGGCCTTTAACGAAATAGACTTTAAGGATGACAAATAAGACTTGTAGTACAGATATATAGTAAGAATTTCTCATGGTTAAAACTCTCATATATGAATTCAACTATCATGAATAATGACTTGGTGAACAATTTGTGGAGATGATTTTCCCAAGTCACCCAACGTTTGTTGGGAAAAAGACTATTGAGATGGCCCTAGAAGATAGTTCTCATTAGCGGACAGGAAAGCTGGATTGCGTAAAGAAGAAGGCATTGAAGCCAAGGCCACCTTCTGTTTAATCCTACGATATAGTTTTTTACGCGTCCTAGATATATGTAGATAGGATTTAAAAGTGTCATATATTACAGGTCTCACCCACTTATTATGTCTACGTTAAAATATCACTATTATTTGTCATAAGCTCGATGCCCTTCTCCTTGTCAAGGGCCACTAACACAAAAAGCTTAAGATACAATAGAAAGCCTCATCTTATAGCTTAAAGATTATATATATATATGCAGATTGGAATATATGTTTCTAATCTTTCTAATTTTTAATTTATTCGTCAATTAATTTGTTTCTCTTTTATCTTATCTTGCAGGTTTTGATGGATGATATCATATTTCACGATGTAGTTGGAAACTTTTTCATGTGTACATATTAGATGTACATGATGATTTTAGGACGTATGAGATATTGGATTTTATTTTTCCAATCTTACACAGTCCATACTTGAATGGAAAATGTAAGACATTGCTATAAGCATATCTATGGTTGAAAATATGTTTTATGGGATTTCAAGTGTGGTTGTAAGTGCGTAATGTGCATGGATTTGGAAGTATGGTTGTACATGTGGTTGAATTAAAATAAGCAATTATATATATGGTTCAACAGGTAACTATATAAAGGAAATTCTATTAATTCAATCAGCAAAAACACATATTCTATGCTTTGTAATTGATGGAAATTACCTACATTTATGATCAAGTGTTGGTGTAGACTCCAATCAATAACTACACATTTGAAAGTGTAGGTGAGCCTTACCTACGTTTATGAATAGATGGTAATTACCTACGTTAATTAACAACTATTGGTGTAGGCCCCAATTAATACCTACGATTTCGATTCGTAGGTAAGTTTTACCTACCCTCTCAACACCAACTATATAGAACCGTAGGGAGAGTCATAGGTAAAAATTTTTACCTACGATTTTTGGGTCTTTACAAACGGTAGTCATAGGTATAACCCTATTTTTTGTAGTGATTTACCTTCATGGTCTACACTATTTACATTGGAACCCCCAATATTCCTTACTGTTTAAATATCCCTATGTTCTAGAGAAATTTGCACATCACACTTTTCACGTAGAATTTAATGTGATGGAAAACAGAGAGAGAAGAAAGGGGAAGACTCCATAATAATTTTTTAGGAGAATTAATTGTTGGTCCCTGGCATGGGCCAACACTTATTTTCCCATCCCTGTCAGTTTTTCCGTCAATGCACGGTCCTTGCTTTATGTGGGACATAATTTTCAGTCCCTAGCGTTAACGGACGTTATCCCTCTTCTTCTAAAATGTCAATTCTACCCCCAGCCATATGTGACCATGAGCGTCGCCGGTTTAATGCCTTTTGAAGAAGACACGCAATGGCGAAATGCTTCTCGCCGCGGCACTGCGAAGTGGACATGTCGACTTGTGATGTCTTCCTTTTGAAGACATGTCGAATTATGATGACCACATGTCGACTTGTGAAATCTTTTTTGTGAAGACATGTCGACTTGTGGTGATCACATGTTGACTTGTGTTCTTGGGAATATGACATCAACTCTCACTGGAAAGTCAAAGTGAAACATCAACTTCTGTATAAGGCTAACAACAGTCGAAGTCCAACTCTGACTGATGGACAACTTATACATAAGTTGAAGTCCAACTCTGATTCATGACTAGTGGAAGTGTAACATCGACTGGTAAAGTCCCAATTCAACTCATGATCAATCGAAGTTCAACTCCGACTGATGTATAAGGTCTCAACAGTCGAAGTCCCACTCTGACTGCTATAAGTGTATAATAGTCGTAATTATATATATATATATATATATATATATATTTTTATTTTTTGACTCATAATAATATCTTCTATAATCTTGAATTTATTGTTTATAAAGTCAAGCACTTGGCACATGTTTTTATTATCAGATCCATCTCATTATATTATCCTTTTGAAAAATACTTTTGTATCATGCAAACTATGATCGGTTAAAAGCTTAAAGAGAACATTTTGATTTACTGTAGTTAATAATATTCTTGTCATTTCAGAATCTTAGTTGTTTAAATCAAAAGAACTCTACAAACATCTTTGAACTTGACAAAGTTTTTTTTTAAATATTCTAAGAAAGACTTATGTAGCTACCTTTGTGCGCTGAATGAACGTCCATTCTATTTAATGGCATATCAACTTTTGTACGAATTAGGTTATGTACTTTCTCTAGGACAGTAAGGAGTCATTAATGCCTTACCTTTTATTCTTTTTGTCTAGTATATTATCTGCTACCATTCTAACCTTAAAAGAGAGAAAGAGTTTTGCACGTTTTTTGTACATGCAGGCATTTAATATGACTGGCTACAGTAGCATACAAGCTATCCCAATATAGTAACCATGCTGATCGTTAGAAAGAAGACTTGAAGATGTTACACTCAAGAAATATCTTTCAGTCTAAACGTTCAAATTCAAACAGTCAGATTCAAAATGGGTAGTCGAAGACTCTAAAGACTATGTAAATTAGTCAAACCCTTTGAAGAAAAGTAATGGTTCAAGAGAGACATATATAGATACGCACAGACATAGAGAGATATACACAACATATGTGAAGAAGACAAGAAAATATGTTCAAGTGTTCAAGCCTTTGAGAAGTTTTCAGCTATGTGAATAAACCTCATTAGAACATTCATCCTGTCCAGTTAGAGTCAGAAAGAGAATAGTGCATTCATTCTTCATCTTTGTTATCTCTCTTTCTATCTATGCTTGCTCATCCTTTGAGCAGCACCTGGTCTGTAAACATAAGTGCTTGTAACCAGCAAGGAGTTTATTCCCTATGTGTTCTCCTTTTGTAGAAGGAAGAGCCTACTTGAAGTAGGAGATATACTACTCCTCAGTGAAGGGAAGACTTGCTTATGAGCAAGTGGTGTATGCCCCTCTTTGAGGGGAAGACCAATGTTTACTTGGTGGTTAGTGAAAAATCTCAAGAGTTGCTTGGGGACTGGACGTAGGACTTCTATTTGGAAGGAGTTCTGACATAGAATAAATGTTTTGTCTCTTATGTGTGTTTGCTTCCACTTGCTTATATTTATTCACACACTGCACTAACCGCAAACAACACTTTTTAGTGATTTTCAGATCTAACTATTCTTAGTAGAAAGATTGAAAAGAAGTCCTATTCATCTCCCTCTAGGACATCTTAGCTCCATTTCGATCGAACAAGTGCAACTGTCTCGACAGTAAGATGACAAAACTTTGCTCAACGATCAGATCAAGAACGCGATGGCCAAGTGGTTGCGTTCCCAAGCAGAACGCGACACCAACCTCGTCGCCTTCAGAAGACGATAGGTCAATATGTCGCGATCTTTAGAACAATCTTGTTGCTTAAGAAAATCGAGATGTTACACTTTGTGCTTGGATGTTGTAAGAGATAGATGTGGTTGACCTAAAATTCAACTAATGGGGAGGGAGTGGTGGGCACTCGATCTGTTCTATCTCCAACTGCTTCTTGCTTAGCCTTGTGTGGTGATGGTGGAGATGATGGCTATCCGAATCCATGCCTTGTGCCTAGGTTTTCTTCATAGAAGCTCCCTTGCTGTGTGCCAAGGTTTTCTTCTAAGGATTTTGTTGACATTTTTTAGTAATATAGTTCTGACTATGATGTTTCATCCCTTGACTCTTGAGTTCATATTTGTGTTAGAGAGTAATATACCCATAGTATGTATGTGTTAAAGATTAAATGAGATTCCAAATGTGGAGAACTCCGGTTGGGTCGATAGGTTAGAAATTCTGTCCGAAGACGGAAGGGAGAGCTTATCTAATCTATATATAATCCTCAAAGTGTGTAGGTCTAAGATTTTTTCAGTCTAGTGGGATTGGACAATATGGATATATGGAAATTAGGGGGGATGTCAAATTTGGACCTTGGGACTTGGAACATCAATATCTAAGTCTACATAAGCTTCATGGGACGGGGGTTTCTCGTTACCAGAGAGGGAGAGAGAGAGAGATCCCCCTTGTAGAACTCCTTCCTTCAGTGATAGCAATCCTGTTGGTAGAATCTGTGGGGCAAAGCCTGCCCATCTCTGAGGATTGTGTAAGTGATGCCATCTCCCTTGGTGTTTGTAGAGATGCAACTCCACAACGCCTAACCTCTTCTCCTTTACCACTGGCTAGCATGGACTTGGTGGATGGATGTTCGTCACCCCCTCAGGGCCCATTGGGCTTGCCTCCAAGGGAAGATATTGCGATTGAATATTTGGCCCATGCTATTTTTGATGTGGCGGGCAAGGATGTTGATGCTTTGAGCCATTCACCTTCCCCTTTGGCCAACTCATCCTCTGACCATCAAAAATTCATTTCACATTCGAAGCATGAAGGGGTGTTAGGAATTGCCTACCTACCTCACTAGTTCGTTCTCCTAACCTTCCATATTCAAGCTCTCCTCTAGCTATCTTTTTTCTTAAGAACAAATTTTCCTCGGCTCAAGATCCTCAAGATGGTGATTTAGTAAGAATTTTGGCAGCTAAATGGACCCTACACTCTTTTCAAGATGGCATAGGCAATAGTTCAATTTTTGAACTCTCTAAACTAGAAAACATTTTCAAGTCAGAGATTGTGTAGTACCCCAGAAAATTTATTAATTAAAAAAATTATAGATAAATTGGAATTTTACCAATTTATAAATTCAACCAGTTAAAAAGGTACGTATTATTATCACATGAGTATAAACCCATATAAAAATTTCATAAAAATAATAATTATACTTTAAATAATGTTCTCTAATGACCCATCATGAAATTTGGGCATAGAAAAATCATTTGGACTTAGTTTAAAAATTTATGCGACTTATTAGCATAATTAAGGAATAAGTTAGAGAACCCATTATTTATGAGCTAAAGTGGATTATAAATTAAAATAAATGAATGAGTAGACTTTAAATAATTTATGATGATATCCCATTATGATATTTGGACCCATGGATAAATCTTGGCCATGAATAAATTCTCTAATAAAAGGATAATTAAAAATCCAATAAGTAAAGTAAGAACGTGGGATGTACAATTAGACTCATTGAGAATTAGGCCAAGAGTAAGAGCCTAAATGATGAATATTAGAAATATTGGCATGAATAATATTTAATCAATTAAAAATATGAAATTACTTGAATAAGTGTGATAAATAGATTTACATAAGGATAAAGGGTGAATAATTAGAATTAAATCTATACCCATTAAGTCAATTAGCTAGTAATGAGTTTATTAATGGACCTAACATGGATTGTTAGGCCAAATAAGAAGAGCCCATCATGAGGAGGGAGTTAATTAAGTGAAATTTGGATTAAATATAGTAATAATTATAAAAAGGATTAGATAAATACTAAATGACATATATAAATCCCTAAAAAGAGTCCTAGACTTATTCTAACTTATTACCCACGAAATTAGATCTCTCCCAATTTAGTGGATAAATGCTAGAATAGAGGGAGATAAATGTGGAAATTCGGAGTTAATTAATAAATAAAAATTAAAAAAGGGTAAGATAAATACTAAAAATGGTTATAAATATCTTAAAAGGAGTCCCAATTCTATCCTAAACTATTACCCACGAATTTAGACTTCTCCCCAAGCCTATTAGTAGATAAAGGCAAGAAATTGGGTGGTAAATGTGGAAAATTAAGAGTTTGAAGGGAAAGAAGAGTTTTAAGGAAGGATGACTCTTACACAACCTATAACCCTCTAATTCATGTCTACCAAGCCCATTTTCGTTGATGGAGTTTTAGAGCACAAGGAAAGGTGGCTAAGAACGAGGAGCAAGGAGAAGAATGAGGTTTGGAGCAAGGGGAACTTGGAAATCGTCATCCCCAAACCATAGGATCCTTACAGTGTAAAAAGGTAGGCAATCTCTCAAGCTAAAATTGTGAAAAAATTATCCTAGGTAGACTTCATGATCCTTTTCAAAAGCCCTCTAGTCTTGTTGCATTTTGCTCATCCATTTGGGCGAATTAATTGCTTGAATCCCTATTGTTACCATGAACCTGAAATCTCATGTTTTCTCCAATCCCTGCATGTACTTGTTCCCATGCCATGAGAAAATTCTCATGGATGCTACTTCATGTTAGCTTTCAAACGCCCCTGGTCTTGCTCAATTTAGACCTCCCATGAGGGAGAATTAATTCTTTAAATCTCTGTCAGAACTATGCACCCGACCCTTCATGTTTGCTTGTGAACTCAGTGCATACTTGATCCCACACTATGTGACAATTCATAAATACTACATCTGTTAACTTTCAACGCCCCTAGTTTAAAAAATTTTCATTAAGTATTTATCTCTAATTAATTTGTTGAACCCTGACTACGCCTGTTTAGGCCATCAAAAAGTAACCTGATCAAAGCATGCCTAAACCTTGTCTATTTTCAAATTAATTATGCATGTTTTTAGATCTATGTGTTACTTCATTTAAAAGTGGTTTCGTGGTTGTTGGATCCTGTGCAATTTTATATTGAATTTACAAGTGATCTATATCAAACAGAAAGCGCCCTGGAAAAAGGGAAAAAGGGCCGGACTCTCTTGATATCGCGACGGCGCGACCCGCCGCGATATCAATCAGGTCGCGCCCGCTGGCACGTCGCGTTAAGAATGCGGCGGCCTATTCCGTCACGTTTCACCCCTGAACTGGCCTGGGGCCGGTTCGCTTGTCGCGCCCAGCCGCCTTGTCGCGACCTGGAGTCGCGACGGTTAACCCTGTCGCGTTAACAGAAAAATAGCCAGAACCTAAAATTGTTTATATACCCTGCTCTACTTGCTAATTAGCCATTGTTTAGCCTTAATTAAACATTGTTATTCATAATTTGATATGAATAAATATTAATGTGTAATAAATTGCATGAATCTAATTAATTTAAAAGCTTTGTGCACAATCCATCATGCTCTTTTGATTTCATACACTTGCACACACTTAACCATCATGTTGCCATTAAACCTTAATAAATTACTCAATAATGTATCTGGTAATTAAGTGAAACTAATTACCTAATTTCTCTATTTTAAATGACACATGTCTTCGTTTTATTCGCGTGATTTGTACACCGCTATCGCGTCCTACCTTCGAGCACTCGAGGTAAGACAGACAACGTTTCGTTAACACACTTTCTCTTGACTTGGACCACCTCTCCACGGGAATACTCTCGACTGGACTAGAGAATCCTTGTCAGGACCTCTGTAAGCCTTCTTGGCTTTGGCGCACGTCTTTAGTCAACGAGCTGGTTGTACCTTTAAACTCTGTTACACTCTTAGGGATCAGTACGATCCAAACGGCCTTAGTAAGATCTCTCTTATCTTGTGATCACATCGGACCACCTGGCCAGTGTTCTTAGCACGGCTAGTGGGCGGTGGTGACTTCTTCTACCAGACTGTCGGTACCCGACCTGGTGCCGTGCAACTGTTACTATCATAGTTTATCGTTGTTTTACGATTATACCCTATCTCATCTACTATCCTTGTACTCTCATCTATTCACGTTCACTCTACTATTGTATATTCATCTAATACTCTATTAAGACTCTGAGCTGTTGTGGCTCCCATTGAGTGTACTATACATGACTGTCTAGCGCCGTAATATGGGTCAGGTGAACCCTACTGACTCGAATGCATAATTGTGCAAGGCATGGAGAGTGTCGAGGGGTATAATCTAGTCCTGGGGGCAGAGAGCCACCCGAAAATACCTGCAGGGGCTATTGACGGTGTTCTGTATTGCACCGATTCGGACTATACTATTTTGACTAGACATCTAATTGTTATAATACTAGTCTAAGGAGTTCAAAATACTGTAATATTGTGAAACGGCTACTGTCCCAAAGTGACTATTATCGTACTCGACTGTGCACTGTGGTGCAACCATACACGTTATCTCTTTACACGCTATCTCTTACATGCAATCTCGTTACACGCTATCCTGATATACAAGCTATCTCGTTACACGCCACCTTGATACAAGCTATCATATTACATGTCATTTTGATACACGCTATCTTGTTGTACACTATCTTGTTACACGCTATCTCGTTATGTTGTCATCCTAATTTTGCAATACTTGAGAAATTATTATTGTTCACTGTTATCTGTACTATACTCTCTTGACTATATTGATCATTCTCTATAGTTAACCTACGTTACAAGATATTAATCACTTAAAGCATGCTTGTTACACGAGATATTAAGTCCTACTGAGCGTTATCGCTCACCCTTCGTTATTTGTATGTGGTTTTCAGGTAAGTCAAGTGATGACCTTACACACAACAACGGGAATGGCTGGAGAGTGAGTGAGGCGTCCTGAAGTCATAACGGACAGAATGTCCTTAGTACCTTGGGCCACTTTGGAAAAGGGTTAGGGTTAACCAACTCAACTCCAGGCATAACTTTATACCGGGTTAAAGTACAGTTTGATTTGGTAATGTAAAAGGTAACCCCATGAGTTAAAGTGGGTTAACCCACTTTGCATTTTGTGGTTGGGTAGGCTAAAGTTACTATCCCTCAAATTTGTGTTGGTTTATAAAATACCCTTATCCTTACCCTCCACACTTTTCTTTATTACTTTTTTATATACTATGTGCTACCATCTATCTTGTGCAATAATTACTACTATCATATTAATTTTATTATGAAATATAATGAGATTATGAAATACAATTTTCATCATTAAATTTTTTTTACTATATGGTACCATCGTATTTATATATTATACTTTATGCTATCTTATTTTTGTTTATGATGTGCTACTTTACTTTTTTTTATAAATTATCACATATATCTATATTTGCTATATACATGCACATGAACATTAAAATGATATTATGACTACACTATATGATATTTCATATTAATTTTATTATGAAAATATATGAAGTTCTAACTTATAATATAATATTCATCATTAATTTTTTTAATACTATATGCTAGCATCATATTTATGTTATTATACTTTTATACCATATTATTATTATATCTTGTCTACTATATTTTTTTATATATTATATATATATATTCATTATTATTTTCCTTTTGGGATAAGTATTTGTTAATAACTAAATTATACACGTTTAAATAATGGATCCTTCCCAAATGCACAATCGCACATCACTTAATTATAAACTATCATGTTCTGCTATGACAAATTTAGAAAAAAAATGTCGACCATATATTCTTTTTTTTTCAAAAAAATAACTTCGCAAGTTTAAAATTAAAATAAAATATTCATATTTCCTAGAAACAAACGAACAACATTTTCTTGTTTTACGTCATTTAAACCCTGTAAATTTAACACATCTATGACAATATAAAATCTAAAAATGTATCTATATCTTTCAAACATTCATTTCATAAAATTACCACACATCATCATATATAGAACAACTGTATTTTATTTACATCAATTTACATCATCATCCTACATATAACGAATCGAATGTACAATAAGAGTCACAATCCGCCCATGATATACAAAACATAAGAATATGATGTCTCTTATAAGCCTTCCATTTAATTCTTATCTATTGAACAACAATACATCCCTGCAATTGTAAAAAAAACCCATCAATACATGTAACTAACAAGAATAAAATGAAAATTGATGTACAATAACATTAATGATTACCTGTGTCGACGATTCTTCCTTTACATAACCATAGAGTATGTGAATTCCTGTACAAAAAATACTGAAAGTAATAGTTAAGTTTGTGTTTTGGGCTCAGAATTTTAAATCCTCATTTTCAACAGGGTTGCTAATTGACCATCAAACTATTGAATTGGATAAAACAATTCACTCATCATTGTCAGTGCCCACACATTGTCACAAATGAAGTCACCTGCTACATACTATGATAGATTCATAAATGCATGCACATATTGGGGTTGCATCATTCATGCCATCCTACCAAATAATGCAGGTATTGACAAAACATATTATAGTACGAGGATAACTGGTCATTTGTGAATATGTGGGTTGAAATCGGAACACCTGATATAATCAACATTTGTATGATATAAGAAAATTTGTTAAGCCTAAAAATAACTAAGCAGACAAATACAACAATTCACTATTACATTTGACTAAGGATGTGAAAAACAACAGTAATATGACATCATAAAAGCAGAATAATAAAGCACATGAAAAGATAACTTAACATGGATCCAATACAACATATGCTAATCATACAAGTAATATGGTTACAATCTAGCCATTCTCTAAACAAACGTGTGAGATCAGAACGAATGGTGAGTGCTCGCCCTTTGAACCACACAGCCAAAGGGTTTAACTGCAACACAAAGACTCCGAATTAATTTGTCAAAAAAAAGAATTAATTATTACCTAAGGAAAAAGGTATCTTGGTTTGAACTTTGAATACAACATTAAGTACCGCTTTCATGTGCATCAAACATCAATAAGTGTACCACCCTAAAACAAAACCAGATATTATTGCATAAACCTTTTTATCTTCTTGCCCATACCCAAAAAAGAACACCCCACAAAAGGAATGATTCTACAGCCAACAGCAAGCATTGTAAAGAACATGGCACAAAGAAAGATTAATTGATCCCCCTTTCTTTGAGCTTCCAGCTGTTTCAGAGTTCAGACCTCCACGCAAATTACATCACTGGGAAAAAAAATCCAAAAGGGTTCTTCCCCGGAATCTATTCTGGCACAATGCTGAATCCAACATGTCAAGTGAGATTCCACAATCTCCTTACATGATCATACATACATGGCAGCCGGGGGCCTAATCAAACATACAAGCAAAAGGAGAAATAATTGCAACATCCTGGAGTCTCTAACAAGAAACCAGTAATCATATGACCTGTGACTATCATGCCTTATGATGTCAAAAAAGCTTCAACTTTTGCAATCTCATCCTCTTCATTTTGGAGTTGGTTTCCGGTTCGCTTCGTCGAGAGGTCATACTTCCATCTATCCTGCGAACCACCAACTTGGTTTTGGATCCTCTCACTGTATCGCCCATTGTACCGGTCCCTCCCCCTCAAAGCACCACCAGAGCCAACTTGGTTTTGGATCCTCATTGGTAGATTTGTTGGCCACAAATTGTATGCCAAACTTGATTCACTAAGTAAAGGGCCAGGTCTAAATATAGAACTAAGAACAACCCCCTCCCCCCAGAAACAGATGATAACCAAACTAAGAAGCTTAACCACCATTCGCTTGTGGACTGGACTATGAAGAATGTTAGCAAAACAAAGATTTAAGGCATCCTGGCTGCCCTTCTTATATTATGAAACATTTTGGAAGTTTCCGCAAAATCCAAAGAGTTAAGCAAGGAAAATCAACAATGAAAAATCCAAAGAGTTTGCAAATAGATGTATACATTTGTAGATGGACGAATGCATATATTACATCACGTAGATGGAAGGCTTTTAAATTTTTAATGGGTCATGCGTCAGTTTAAATTTTGATCTTCTGAATGCTAAATGATGGGCAACCACACTAAGACACAGAGCTCAAAAAAAATGAGATGTCCTTAATTTGATAAAGACTGCAGTAACATTATGATCAGCATCCAACATTAGCTAGACATTAATGGATACCTATTTCACAAAAATCTTTGATTAAAAAAAAACTAAGACAAAATGACAGCAAAAGGATAAGATAGGCATTGTTCGTCTAAAGAAACTGTTCCCCCCAATGAGCCCATGAGAATCCAAACCTGGAAAAGAGATCGGGATCTTGGACACCAACTGGATCAGAGGAATGTTTTAGGTCATGGGAAAGACCATCAGCTGGTTTCTTCATGTTTTAGAACATGAAGAAAATCGCTAAAATATATACTGCTCAAAATATGAGAAAAAAGCTTTTTGATATTTACTACAATTAAAGAAAAAAGAGATAAAGATCAGACGATTTAAAAAGACACAGAAAAGAAAATAAAGTAGTTTAAAAAGGAGGAGAACAAACAATTTCTTAATATATTGGCATACACACATTATATATATAATAAGAGTATGTTGAAGACCGGACTCTAACTATAAGGTCTCTAACTCCTACCTCTTTTGTGTTTGGGGAGTTGAGGTGGTGGTATTTTTTGGGGGTGGACATCTTGTGTATAGAGGTTTTTGTTTCTTATACCTTTACACTTGTACATCTTCTTTCTTCTATCAATATATTCCATGGTATCATCCGCATTTCAAAAAGAAAAGTATGTTGAAGACAGGACTCATACAAGCTACAGACAAAACAACCATGATATACATAACATTGTTTAGCAAGGAAAACAAAGAAGTATTGCCACAATATTGAGTTTAATGTGTTAGCTGAAGACTTAATCCTTGACTTGCTTATATGTGACTTTCTTTTATTTTTTAGTTTTTCCCCCTTTCCCTTTCTCTCACACCTTGGATGATGAGGCACGTAATGGATGCATGTCAGACCTGGGTTGGACCAATGCTGGTTGCTTATGGATGTAACATTTACAAAATAAGAAAGTCACACCTTTTGCATAAACTGGCTATTTTGTGCTAAAATCATAGAATATTTCAAGAATTCAAATGAGCAAAGAATTCATAGATAGCCAACAGATTTAAATATAAGGGTATTGAAATATATAGCACTTGATAGAAATCTTTGGCGAAATAGGATTCATGTAGCCGACCCAAATAATGGGATGATGATGATGGTATTGAAGATATATAGACATGAGAAAGCAAAGTGACTGAGGTACATTAAAGATGACACAAACTAATCGGCTTGAGAAACCTTTTCTTTAACATCCTATATTCAACTGCTCTAGCAATCCTCATTTCGTCCTAGGTATCTCATCCCCCTCCCCAAAACTAGACAACCACTTTGACATCAGTCATGAAGTAGCCACCCTTGGTCTACAATCTATAACATAACCGTCGTTGAGATTTAGTCACATTTAGAGTATCTATGGTGCCTTTCAATCTATGGTGTCTTCCTCCCCAGGTATGGAGGGCCCCCATAATCTAGATGAGGTAGGGATTAACCAAAATGTAAATCTTCATGTATTAATCACATTTAAAGTAAATTGACAATGTTTGCTGATACAAACGGCTAGTCCTTTTCTTCGAGAAGTGAACAACTAAGACCTTGTTTCATCTTTAGCATTAAACTCCCTTGTCCTCTTAATCTGCCTCATTCATTCCATTTTTTTACATTTGTTAATGATAGACAAGATGAAGCTCCTATTTACTTATATCACTTCACTTCAAAAATTTTCACTCAGAATTTAGCAAGGAATGAACAGATGTAAAACATCAGATAAGGCGTCAGACTTAAGAAGCATGTCGTACTTAGCCTACAACTAAACCTGGAAATGGAAATGGAAATATTTCTTTTGATACAAAAATGAGGTTGCTTCAAGAAAAATTATATGTATTTACCATTAAAATCTTGTGCAGTTGCAAATTGTGGGACAGCGCTAGAATGTGTGTAATATAGAAGAAAGGAACATTCTTAGCCATCAGCAGAAGCAATCTTTGGAACCACCATGCAGAACCAAAGAACCATGAAATATTCTAAATTAGACTGCAATTCACAACCGATCTCAACCGGAAAACCACGCGAGAAGAGGCGGGGAAAAAACACGGAATCACCTGATTCGCTTAATCAATATGAACAACATATCAATAGACACAGATAGCGTGAATTGAACAAAAGAGAGGAAACAAATCCAACAGAAAACACATAAATCTGCTGAATCCGGCACCGGATGAGCAAGATGACACCACAGAGAGCCACCCGGGAAAATCCTTCCTCTACAGTGTGACGAGACACCTCCAAATGTATCCAAACGAACGGGCGCGCGGAAATCAGACCATGGCTCTAATGGAAAAATGACAGATACCAAAACGAACGCGAAGATTTTAGGAAGAAGCTAGAAGCCAAATCACGAACTCCGCCCAATCTGATTCCAAGATTAGACCCGAAGCTAGAAGCCAAATCACGAACTCCGCCCAATCTGACCAAATCAGAACCCTCGGGCAGAGACATGGCGATGGGGGCACTTGCCGTGCGAATCCTGGCCCTCGCGCCGAGACATGGCGATGGGGGGAGGGCGCGCCGGCCCACGTTCCCCCTCGTCCCTGCCCACGTTCCCCCTCGTCCTCTGCCCACCGTCGCCCTGCTCCAAGGAGGAAAACGAACACGGATTTGGCGTAGACGGTTTGAGGTACGCGTAAACGGAGGTGGGAGAAGGGGGGACAGTGGCGATTCCACGGCAGCAGATGACGATGGGAGCAGATTCCCAGTCATCAACAGGCGATCGAAGTCGGAGGAGGAAGGAGAGGGTGTGCTCTCTCTCTCACGCTCTCACAGGTACCAGCGAAACGGGGGTGGGAGAAGGGGTAAAGGGTTCCGTACCGACAAAAAGGTGTGAATACATCTGAAAAGGCAGGAGCAAAATGGTTTTAAAAAAGAGTTACATTGAGTTAACTCTACTCCACCTCCAAAGGTGGGTTAGAGTAACCCAGGTTAACCCAGTTACATCTATTCTAACCACTTTAGCCCGGGTTAAAATTTCTTGCTTTCTAAAGCACTTTTTGGCCTAACCCAGAGTTAACCCAGATTAACTCTAGCCTAACCCTTTTCCAAAGGGAGTCTAGTGAGATATTTGCTTTAGATTTCTTTTCCAATGTAATAATGTTATTGAGCCCTATGTTTTGACTCTGAATTAGTGGTTGTAATAGTTTATAAGAAATATCAATAAAATGATGAGTTTATTACAATTATTATTCATTAGATGCTATGATATATGCGAATGTTATGCGCAATTTACGTTACTATACTCGTTGTTCATGCCTCCCCGATTTATTCCGCTGCTAAATTGACGGGGCATGACAGATTGGTAGAGTTTTCCATCAGAGATGTCTGACCAGGAAAATGAAGATGATGGTGAGAGTTGCTCTATTGTCCGAGTTTTCAATCCTTGAGCTCTTCTTCCACGAATCTTCTCTTGGGTTCAGTCTTTGTAACTCTTAGACGTTATCCTCCTCAATTGAGGCCTTATAGTTGTATTTGCTGCATTGTTTCATAACTTAAATTTCTTACTTTTTGGGTTGACCTTTATGTTTGGCCTAGGCCCCTCAATTTATATGAGGCTTTTGCCCCCTATTCATATCTTCCTTTATTAATAAAATGACTAAAGGAGTCCCTTTATTAAAAAGATTAAACAAGTATATTTTACAATAAAATAGATATATAGAAAAAACTGTAAAACCATAAAAAAATAAATTTTGTATGTGGTTTGACCAAACATTACGTCCATGGAATGAGTAGATAAAATCCCTAAAGTGAGAAGATAACACCGACTGGTCTTTCTCAACCTGAGTATGCCACCAATCTCCCACTCAATCCTTATCAGAATGCTGTCAATAGACTTAGCAGAGTCTTGAAGAAGCAGCACCATGCAAAGCCCGTGATGTCCACGGTGGGAATGCAAGAGACGAGAGAGAGGAAGCTATAGTAACCTTGATTTTAAATCTAAATAAAATAAAATTTTAATTTAATAAATGAGTTAAATATATTTAATTAAAAATAAAGAGAGAATAAATAGAATAAAAGAAAATTAAATTAATACCCATTAAGCTAAATTAGTAAATGTGTTATTTTAATGGTCCAAACATAAGTAAATGGGCTAAGAATCCAGAGCCCATCTTTTGATGGGAGTAATTTAGCTAATTCGTAATAATAATAATATGAAAAAGGGTTAAGATAAATCTTATTAACCCATAAATATCCAAAAGAAGAGTCCTATACTTAATTACCCTAAATCATTACCCACGAAATTAACCCTCTCCTCCACCATAAATAAGAGATAAATGCTAGGAGGGAAGGTGATAATTATGGAAATTTGAAATTTAATAGAAAGGAAGAGTTTTTAGAATGGAGGACTCTTGTAGCAAGCCATACACACCCAATTCGACCCTATCACCCCATAGTTCATTTCTAGAGTTCTGGGAGACGAAGGCAAAGGCTGGAGGATGAAGGAGCAAGGAGAGAAGGCTTGGATCAAAGGGGGGATTGCTCTTCTTCGTCACCAAACTTAGGGTTTTCTTACTGCAACGAAAGGTAGGCAATCTCTCAAACTTAAATCGTGTAAAAATTACTCTGTAGCCTGCATGATCCTCTTCAAAAGCCCTCTTGTTTCACTCTTTTTCGTTCATCCATGACAACAAATTAATTGTTGCAAACCTGTCATGTCCATGCACCCGAACCCTCTAGTTTACTTAATCCTTGCATGTACTTGATCTCGTGCCCTGAATTTATTCTCTTAAATACTACATGATACTACCTTTCAAACGCCCCTATTTGCCCTAATTTCATCTTGTATCCATGACGAATTAAATAGTTGATCTTAGACTGTGCATGTTTAGGTTAACGAAAAGTAACCTAGTCAAAGCATGCTCTATACATAACTGCTTTCTAATTAATCGTGACCAGTGATAGATCTCCATGTCTTGTTTCGTTTAAAGTTAATTTCGTGAATTTTGAATGTTCCTGTGATTTGATTCGGATTTTAAAAGTAACCTATAGCATGCATAGAAGGGATGGAGCCCTCCCCAAAAGGGGAAAATCTCCTTTTCTGGGCTCGGGCGGCCTTCTGGTGTCGCGACGGCCCAATCCGCCGCGATATCAGAGGGGTCACGACAGGAAGAACCGTCGCATTCTGAACGCGACGGGTCGACATGTCGCGACCTGCCCCCAGTTCACCCCAGCACCCGGTTCAGCAGAACGCGACTGAACATAGTGGCACGACCGTTAACCCCGTCGCGACTTGACTTCTGAACACGCCGGTCCACCTTGTCGTGATCTGATCGTGACAGTAACCTGCGTCGCGACCTGACTGTTGCGGCTAGAACCCTAAATTACCATTATAACCCTACTATTAATGACATATAAGCCATGTTTACCCTCAACTAAGTACTGTCATGATTAATTTCGACTAGTTAAATGTAAATGGATAAAATCTCCATGAATTTAATTAATTCAAAAAGTATATGCACAACCATACATGCTCCCTTAATTTCTTACACTTGCACACACTTAACCATCATGATTGCCATTAAACTCTATTAAATTATTCAATAATGTATATGGTAATTTAGTGAAATAAATTACTAAATTTCCTATTTAAATAATTACACTTGTCTTCATTTTACTCATGCATTTATACACTGTTACCGTTTCCCTCGGCCTTCGAGCACTCGAGGCACGACGGATCCTAGTTTTCTACACACTCTCTTGACATGGACCACCTCTCCACCGGGAAGACTCCTGACTAGACCAGGGACTCCTTGTCAAGGCCTCCGTAAGTCTTCTTGGGTTTGGCGCACGTCCTTACCCGACGAGCTGGTTGTACCCTAAAATCCGTTACACCCCTAGGGATCAGAACGATCCAAACGGCCTTAGTGTTTCCTTCTTACCTTGAGTTCACGCCGGACCATCTGGCCTGTGCTCACGGCACGGCTAGTGGGCGGTTGTGATTTCTACCAAACTGCCAGTACCCGACCTGGTGCTGGGCAACAGTACTATCGTGGCTTAACGACATTTTACGATTATACCCCTACCTCATCTATTTTCTCGTTACTCTCATCTGTTCACTTTCACTATGTACTCTCATCTATTTTGTCTATTACTCTCATCTCTTCTTGGTACTCTATTTGTCCATACAATTGATTGTCTATAATAACAAACAAGTGCTATATGCCAGTACAATAGGGCCCGGTCTGGTCCTGGGGAGAGCTCCCAAAGTGTGCTATTTCCTCGCGAGGGTTACATGATCAGGATGTGTACGGCATGCATCCAGTGCCATTTAATACTATCATAATTAAACTATGACAATCAAAGTGCAATCTATTCAAGTGCTAACGTTACATGTTAGTTTGTTACATGGCCGGTTCTCTACTTTACATGTTGTGCTATTTACCCTGTACCTGTGTTATCGTTCTCTTGCTATCGTTACTTGCTCCACACAACTATGCTCTTTAGTTACCCTGCCAGTTAACACATTAATTATTTTAAGCATGCTTGTTCTCATGAGATATTAAGCCCTACTGGGCGTTATTCGCTCATCTTGCATATTTATTTCATGTGTTCAGGTGAGTCAGATGGAGATGACCACACTCATGAGGATGGGAACGAGGATGATGTCCAAGAGTGACCAGTTTCAGCAACCATTTGTGTCATGCCCCGCCAATTTAGCAGCGGAATAAATCAGGGAGGCATGAACAACGTTTATGGTAACGAAAATTGCGCATACATTCGCAAATATCAGAGCAACTAATGAACAATAATTGCAATAAAACTCATCATTTTATTAATAATTCATCTAAACTATTACAACCACTAATTAAGAGCCAAAACATAGGGCTCAATGACTTCATTACATTTGAAAAGGATAACTAAATAAATAACTAAACTAACTCTAGGGTACTGGGGACAATCCATTGCTATGACTCTAGGACGCTCATCACTCCAGTCCATTCCCATGGTTGTGTGTAAGGTCATCACTTGACTTACCTGCAAACACAATAACAAATAACGAAGGGTGAGCGATAACGCTCAGTAGGACTTAATATCTCGTGTAAACAAGCATGCTTTAAGTGATCAATGTCTTGTAAAGCAGGTTAACTAGAGAGAACGATCAAGTATTGTCAAGAGACTAATTGTACAAGATAACAAGTGAACGATAATACATTTCTCAAGAGTATTGCAAAACTAGGATGACAACATAATGAGATAGCGTGTAACAAGATAGTGTATAACAAGATAGCGTGTATCAAAATAACATGTAATAGGATAGCTTGTATCAAGGTGGCGTGTAACGAGATAGCTTGTATATCAAGATAGCGTGTAACGAGATTGCATGTAAAGAGATAGTGTGTAAAGAGATAACATGTAATGAGATAACGTGTATGGTTGCACCACGGTGCACTAGTCGAGTACGGCAATAGTCACTTTAGGACAGTAATCGTTTAAACGATAGTACAGTACGTCTGAACTCCTCAGACTAGTATTATAACAATTAGATGTCTAGCCAAAATAGTATAGTCAGAACCGGTGCAATGCAGAACACCGCCAATAGCCCTGCAGGTATTTTCGGGTGGCTCTCTGCCCCCAGGACTAGATTGGAGCCCCTTGGACACTCTCCGTGCCCTGCACAATATGCATTCAAGTCAGTAGGGTCACCGGACCCATATTATGGCGCTAGACAGTCATGTATAGTACAAGCAATAGGAGCCACAATAGCTCGAGAGTCTCAAGAGAGTACCAGATGAATAGACAAGATAGTAGAGTGAACGTGAATAGATGAGAGTACAAGGATAGTAGATGAGATAGGGGTATAATCATAAGACAACGATAAACCACGATAGTAACAGTTGCACAGCACCAGGTCGGTACCGGCAGTCTAGTAGAAATCACATCCGCCCTACTAGTCGTGCTGTGTACACGAGCCAGGTGGTCCGACATGATCACAAGATAAGAGAGATCTCATTAAGGCCGATTGGATCGTACTGATCCCTAAATGTGTAACGGGATTTAAAGGTACAACCAGCTCGTCACAAGGAGTCCTTGGTCCAGTCGAGAGTATTCCCGATGGAGAGGTGGCCCAAGTCAAGAGAAAGTGTGTAGAAAATGGTCCGTCGTACCTCGAGTGCTCGAAGGCTATGGAAAACGGTAACGATAATTGAAACGCGCGAGTAAAACGAAGACAAGTGTCATTTAAATAATAGAGAAATTAGGTAATTAGTTTCACTTAATTACCAGATACATTATTGAGTAATTTACTAAGGTTTAATGGCAACATGATGGTTAAGTGTGTACAAGTATATGAAATCAAAAGAGCATGATGGATTGTGCACAAAGCTTTTAAATTAATTAGATTCATGCAATTTATTACACATTAATATTTATTCAGATCAAATTATGAATAACAATATTTAATTAAGGCTAAACAATGGCTAATTAGCAAGTAGAGCAAGGGTATATGTAACGTCGCGTGCCTTTCGGATCCAAGTGGATCATGTGTATTGTGAATGTGGCGGCCATTGTGAGGCCAATGTGAGTTAATTGTGTAGAATGTGTAATGTGATGCGTGGCTTGAGCAGGTGAAGAGCAGGGTGGGTCCTGAATTGGAATAGGACCTGCTGTTGTTCTGTCTGAGTTGGCGGCCATGGGGTTGCCGCTGACTGGTTGACGTCCAGCCTGAAGGACGTTTACTGATGAACTTAACGGCAGCATGTGTGGACGTTTAGTCAGGCGGTGGCTGTTAGCGGCATGGGGGTTGACGCCAACCTGACAGTTCTGCAGGTTATAGGCTCACCCGAGGGCAGTTCTCTCAGCTCTCACCTATTCCCTCTTGCCCCAGCTTTGCGCCCCGGAGTTTCTGAAGCTTCTAACATGTATCGAGGAGTAGTTGGACGATCGTAGAACGCGCGGCGTCGTTGAATTACGCGAGGAAACGTCGCGGCGTGGTGCAATTCCCGTGGGAGCTCGCGGAGGGCTCGGCGTGAACCGGGAGATTGCGGGGGATTCTAACGCGTTCTGAGGTAGGGGACGAACCCGTTAAACTCCGTGGAACCATTAAAATACATCATAATCACCTGAATCAGCATGATAATCCATGTTTGGATAGAGTTACACCATACGGGATAATGGGTGGTTTGAGTAGTTTACTGTACGAATCATGTTTTAACGGGTTACATTGGGTTCTGATATGCTAGAGGGTATGCATTTGCATGTTTTTCAGTAGTTAGAACAGTTAGAAAACCCGCAGGACCGGATTAGGGTTTCTGCAGGGTTTATGGCCGGAGAACTTGGCGTCAACATCGATTGCCGCCAAGCTCTTCAGCCAGGAGGTTGACGGCCAGGGACCTTGCTGTCTACTCCCTGTAAGCGGCAATCGATGTGGCCGCCTACTCCTATATGAGCAGAAATGGCTAATTAGAGTATTTATTGTCATTTCATGTGTATTAACACATGAGGTGCACTGAGTGCACATGTTCTTGTGTTTAGCATACAAAGTATGCAGTTGGCTATTTACTTTAGTGATTGCGTGTTGTTTACGCAAGTCAGTCGGGTTCACGTGTAGTGGACCGTGGTTACTTGTGGTTTACGTGAGGTTTCACGTGGTTTGTGTGTGACGTGTACGTGGTTTTGTGTACGTGGCGAGTAGTACGACGCCTACCGTGGTTACCTCTCCAATTGGGTGCCCCAGGTTCTTTGTGAGCCAGCTGTTAGCTCGGGCTTTGTCCCGGTACTTGTGTTGTGCCGTCGAGGTCTGTGTCGTCTGACCTGGACACCCTCACTCTTGTGTTGAGTTGCACGTCCGGCTGAGGGAAAGACGACAGTGGGACAGTGACAGTTGTGGTTGTTTTTAGTCACTTGTAGCGCGCTCGTAGTTGGGGGTACGGACACCAGTAGTCGACACTGGACCCCAGCTAGTCCTTTACCAGTGCCTCACTCTAGCGAGCCCAGGCCAGGGTCTCTGGAGGTGCCAGGCTTGGGCCTGTGACCGTGTGGTCCGCAGGTTGTGGTGGTTTAATTGGTCTCCACAGTTGCTTATTTTTTTACGTGGAGCGGCAGCTGGACCTTTCGTCTGTGGCTGCGAGACTGAGAGGTAGACCTGTGTTAGTTGTCCGAGTCAGTTGGTGTCGCGAACCAGTTTACGTGACTCGTGTTGGCTGTCTCTACTTTGGCTTGTACACCTGTTTGGGTTTGCCGTTTAGTTACTACAGTTGTTTCTCATAGTCGGCAGATGGTGAGTAGTTTTACAGCTTTACTTACCTGCTTAGCTGTATTATATATTGTTGGTACTGTTTACTGTTTCGTACCTATGGTTTGTGGTTTGTTCGGCTTTGGGGGAGTTCCCTACTGAGCCAGTGACTAGAGAGGCTCACCCCTACCCCCACAGGTGAGGGCGAGGAGGACGTTTCCCGTCCGACGTCCAGTTCTGGGCCGCGTCGTAGCGGAACAGGGTCAGTACCTCCAGCAGAGTAGTTCTCCAGCAGTGTAGCCCTGTAGTTTTGTAGTTGTTTACTTTCTTTTGTTGTACCTCGGGGTATGCCCCAGACTCTTGTACATCTTTACAGTTTTAATGGTATATGGCTATGTAAATTGTGAAAAATTATATATGAAATGTGGTGTGTTCCTTTATGTTTACACGGACTGTGGTTTGGTTTCCCTTGCGAGGCTTCGGCCCGTTCGCGGGAGGCGGACTCGGATCAAGTGCATTATTGGTTTAACGGGCTTGGCCGAGGCATTCCGTCACAGTTGGTATCAGAGCAAAGGTCCGTGTTAATATAAGGAATTAGAAAGATACATAGCCTTATTTCTGTCATTATACACTGCTGGTAAAGACCCTGATATTCGATAATTTGTGGTTTTGATTTTTGTCTAGTATTTTGTGTATGTAGAAATCTCTGAAATGGCTGATAGGAGAGATTGGGGTGGTGGTGGAGATGATCCGGAGGAAAGCACCCAGCGAATGATAGAGAGAATCTGGGAAAGCCTTACGGATATTCGAGCAAGAATGGATCAGGAGGCGCCAGTACCGCCAGTTGCAGTGCCACCTGGGGAAGGAGAGGCAGTACCTGTTGCTCCAGTTCTGCCGAGGGTGGAGGTACCTTTTGTAGCACCTGTGCCACCACCACCGCCAGTGCAATTAGTTGAAGAACCAGTGATGCAGGGGGAGAAATTTCTGAGATTGCAGCTGTCTACTTATTCAGGAGGGCCGAATCCAGATACAGCTGAGCATTGGGTTCATGAAATTGAGAGGGTTTTTGCGACTATGCGGTGTCCTGAAGCAGACAGAGTTGTATTGGCTGCTTATCAGTTGAGGGGTTTTGCTTTAGAATGGTGGCGACTGAAGATGCAGACCACCTTCGCAGGCAGGACAGAGGAAGCCATCACTTGGTCGGAGTTTCTTGAAGTGTTTAATGACACATTTTTTCCCGATTCAAGTGCAGCAGGTAAAAAGAGAGCAATTCCGGACTCTTCAGCAAGGTAACTCTTCGGTTCTAGAGTATCAGATGAGATTTATGGCACTCAGCCGTTATGCACCTTATGTTGTTTCTAATAATAACATGATGGTTGAGTATTTTATCAGAGGATTGAGAGTGGAATTGTAGAATGCAATAGTACCCCTTATGTGTAAGACAGTGGAAGAGGTAGCGCAAAGAGCGGCTATTTTAGAGAGGTCTATCCGGACTCGCCAGGCGGGTGAGTCAGGTTCAGGTAGTTTTCGGCTACCGCAGCAGACAGTGGGTGCAAGCAAGGGCAAGGTACCAGCAGGACCTTCTTCATCAGGCTTTGGGAAGTGGGGGCAGAAATTAAAGCAAGCACTTAAAGGAAAAGGAAAAGGATGGGGAGGTCGTCCGCAGTTCCAGCAAGGCCGTGGTAGGCCTGAGGTGGAGGAGTCTCAGCAGAGCACAGCCAGGCAGCCTATAGTTCCTCCAGGATACAGGTGTTATAATTGTAATCAGCCGGGACATTTGATCCGCAATTGTCCCTATGCAAGGGAATATGGGTATGGCAGAGGTGTGCAGCAGCAGCAGCAGCCTCAGCAGTTCCAGCAGCCACAGGCAGGTCGTGGCAGAGGAGCACCGCAGCAGCAAGGGAGAGGCCGGGTTATGGCTATCACCCGAGCCCAGGCAGAGGCATCAAATATGATAGAAGGTACTTTACCTCTTTATGAATATTCAGCAAGAGTCTTATTTGATTCGGGTGCCTCTCATTCTTTTATTTCCGAAGAATTTCTGGATTGCATAGCTCACCCATTAGAAGAGAAGTCTTGTGAGTTAGTGGTAGAGATTCCTTCAGGTGAGTTTTTGCTCACTTCGAGTTATATAGATGAAGCTCCTGTTATGATTGAAGGGAACCAAATGCCGGGTCGATTGTATGCCCTGCAATTGTCAGATTATGATATCATTCTGGGTATGGACTGGCTAGAGATGTATGGAGCAATGCTAGATTGCAGAAAGAAAAGGATCAGGTTCTGTCATCCTAATGGTGCAGAGTTTGAATATCAAGGTATGCCTTTTTATACCTCCAAGTTTCTAATTTCTGCAATTAAAGCTAGAAAGTTGATTAATGATGGGTGTGTGGCTTACTTAGCTTCGGTAAGTTTGGTAGAGGCCAGTCAGCCAGTAGAAGCAGTTCCCGTGGTTAGGGAATTTGCTGATGTTTTTCCTGAGGATTTGCCTGGTTTAGCTCCACATAGAGAGGTGGACTTTTCTATTGAGTTGCTGCCAGGTACCATGCCGATTTCTAAAGCTCCATATCGGATGGCACCAGCAGAACTTAAAGAGTTGAAAAAGCAGTTAGAAGAATTGTTGCAGAAAGGGTTTATTAGACCGAGTCATTCCCCGTGGGGAGCGCCGGTTTTATTTGTGAAAAAGAAAGATGGAAGTTTTCGGATGTGTATAGACTATAGAAAGTTGAATGATGTGACCATTAAGAATAAGTACCCGTTGCCAAGAATAGATGATTTATTTGATCAGTTGCAATCAGCAAAAGTGTTTTCCAAAATAATTTGAGGTCCGGGTACCATCAGCTGAGAATCAGAGAAGAAGATATAGATAAAACAGCGTTCAGAACCAGATATGGTCACTATGAGTTTGTGGTAATGCCTTTTGGGTTGACTAATGCTCCTGCAGGTTTTATGGACCTGATGAATAGAATATTTCATCCGTATTTAGATCAATTTATTGTGATCTTTATTGATGATATTCTAATTTATTCAGCATCTGAGGAGGAGCATGCAGCTCATTTGAGGTTTACTTTGCAGTTGCTAAGGGATAATCAATTGTTTGCCAAGTTCAGTAAGTGTGAATTTTGGTTAAAGGAAATTCAGTTTTTGGGTCATGTTATTTCAGCTAAAGGAGTTGCAGTGGACCCGAGTAAAGTGGAAGCAGTAATGAGATGGCAAGTGCCTAAGTCAATAACCGAGATTAGAAGTTTTCTGGGGTTGGCAGGTTATTATAGGCACTTTATTCAAGATTTTTCTAAGATCGCAGCACCTATGACCAGACTGACCAGAAAGGGTGTGCCTTTTGTGTGGTCCGGTGAATGTCAGAGAAGTTTCATGGAATTGAAGAAAAGACTTACATCAGCTCCTATATTGACATTACCGGCAGGGAGTGGTGGTTTTGTGCTGTATACTGATGCTTCAAGGAGAGGTCTTGGCGCAGTGCTTATGCAGCATGGTAAAGTGATAGCCTATGCGTCCAGGCAATTGAAGCCAGCAGAAGAGATTACCCCACTCATGATTTGGAGTTGGCAGCAGTTGTATTTGCTTTAAAAATGTGGAGGCATTATTTGTATGGCGAAAGATTTGAGATTTTCACAGATCATAAAAGCTTGAAGTATATCTTCTCGCAGAAAGATTTAAATCTTCGCCAGCGCAGATGGGTTGAGTATTTGAAGGATTATGATTTCAGTTTGGCTTACCATCCGGGTAAGGCCAATGTTGTAGCTGATGCCTTGAGCAGAAAGACATATATGAATTTAATGATGATTAAAGAATGGAAGTTGTATGAAGAGGTAGCAGAGAATTCTTTGTATGTACCCAGCAGTCAGCGTCGGGCAATTCTAGCTGCTAGTGCTATAGAGCCGTCTTTGTATTGGCAGATTATTGAGGCTTAGAGAGCAGATGCGGGTTTACCTGATATTGTGAAAATGGAAGGAGTCTCTATTGATGATAATTGTGTAGTCAGGCTTCGAGGCAGGTTATTTGTTCATGCAGAAAAAGAGGTGAAACAGCGAGTTTTAGAAGAGGCTCATAAATCTAGGTACACTATTCATCCGGGTAGTACCAAAATGTACCATGATTTGAGAAAGCATTTTTGGTGGCCTCATATGAAGAAAGAAATAGCAGAATTTGTAGCAAGGTGTGCCGTTTGTCAACAAATTAAAGCAGAGCATCAGAAGCCGAGAGGTCTGTTGCAACCGTTACCCATTCCACAGTGGAAGTGGGATGATATTGCAATGGATTTTGTGGCAGGTTTACCAAGGACAAGTTCTGGGCATAATGGAATATGGGTGTTTGTTGACAGATTGACCAAGGTTTGCAGATTGGTGGCAGTAAGTATGTCTTGGACAGTGAACAGATTGGCAAATGTTTATGTTGAAAGAATTGTTCCACTGCATGGTATTCCGAAGACTATTGTATCAGATAGAGATCCAAGATTTACTTCTGGTTTTTGGAGAAGTTTGCAAAGGGTGATGGGTTCTGAGTTGAGGTATAGCTCCGCTTATCATCCCCAGACAGATGGTCAGACAGAGAGGACCATACAGACAATTGAAGATATGTTGAGAGCTTGTTGTTTAGTTTGGGGAGGCAGTTGGGAGCATCATTTGGGAATGGTTGAGTTTGCCTACAATAATAGTTATCATACCAGTCTCGGAATGGCACCGTATGAAGCTTTGTATGGAAGGCCATGTAGAACTCCATTGAACTGGCATGAAGTGGGAGAAAGGCAGTTAGTAGGGCCTGAATTGATTCAGCAAACCACGGAAGTGGTGAAGCTTATCAAAGAAAAATTGCAAGCAGCTCAAAGTAGACAGAAAAGTTATGCAGATGTGCGGAGGAGACCACTTCAATTTGAGGTGGGAGATTTTGTTTTTCTGAGAGTTTCCCCGAGTAAAGGCATTATGAGATTTGGCAAAAGTGGGAAGTTGAGTCCGAGGTATGTGGGACCTTTTCAGGTAATTGAAAGAATTGGGGAAACAACTTATAGGCTGGATTTGCCAGCTGATTTTGCAGATGTGCATGATATTTTCCACGTCTCCATGTTAAGGAAATGCATTGAAGATCCAGCTCAGATAATTAGGTATCAAGGTGGTGACCTGAGGCCGGATATGACCATGCCTGAATATCCGGTGCAGATCACAGATCGAAAGATGAAGAAGCTAAGAAATAAAGAAATTGAGTTGGTTAAAGTGAATGGGAAAATAGGTTGGGTGGTGAGGATACCTGGGAGTTGGCCGCTGAAATGGCTAAAGGGTATCCCTATCTGTTTGTATAAGTTTTGTATTTTCTTTTTAGATGATAGTGCTTGTAAAATTATGTATGTTTAAGTCGTTTGACTTTGTGTTGTGTTATGAATTTCGAGGTCGAAATTTTCTTTTTAGATGATAGTAATGTAACGTCGCGTGCCTTTCGGATCCAAGTGGATCGTGTGTGTTGTGAATGTGGCGGCCATTGTGAGGCCAATGTGAGTTAATTGTGTAGAATGTGTAATGTGATGCGTGGCTTGAGCAGGTGAAGAGCAGGGTGGGTCCTGAATTGGAATAGGACATGCTGCTGTTCTGTCTGAGTTGGCGGCCATGGGTTGCCGCTGACTGGTTGACGTCCAGCCTGAAGGACGTTTACTGATGAACTTAACGGCAGCATGTGTGGACGTTTAGTCAGGCGGTGGCTGTTAGCGTCATGGGGGTTGACGCCAACCTGACAGTTCTGCAGGTTATAGGCTCACCCGAGGGCAGTTCTCTCAGCTCTCACCTATTCCCTCTTGCCCCAGCTTTGCGCCCCGGAGTTTCTGAAGCTTCTAACATGTATCGAGGAGTAGTTGGACGATCGTAGAACGCGCGGCGTCGTTGAATTACGCGAGGAAACGTCGCGGCGTGGTGCAATTCCCGTGGGAGCTCGCGGAGGGCTCGGCGTGAATCGGGAGATTGCGGGGGATTCTAACGCGTTCTGAGGTAGGGGACGAACCCGTTAAACTCCGTGGAACCATTAAAATACATCATAATCACCTGAATCAGCATGATAATCCATGTTTGGATAGAGTTACACCATACGGGATAATGGGTGGTTTGAGTAGTTTACTGTACGAATCATGTTTTAACGGGTTGCATTGGGTTCTGATATGCTAGAGGGTATGCATTTGCATGTTTTTCAGTAGTTAGAACAGTTAGAAAACCCGCAGGACCGGATTAGGGTTTCTGCAGGGTTTATGGCCGGAGAACTTGGCGTCAACATCGATTGCCGCCAAGCTCTTCAGCCAGGAGGTTGACGGCCAGGGACCTTGCTGTCTACTCCCTGTAAGCGGCAATCGATGTGGCCGCCTACTCCTATATGAGCAGAAATGGCTAATTAGAGTATTTATTGTCATTTCATGTGTATTAACACATGAGGTGCACTGAGTGCACACGATTCTTGTGTTTAGCATACAAAGTATGCAGTTGGCTATTTACTTTAGTGATTGCGTGTTGTTTACGCAAGTCAGTCGGGTTCACGTGTAGTGGACCGTGGTTACTTGTGGTTTACGTGAGGTTTCACGTGGTTTGTGTGTGACGTGCACGTGGTTTTGTGTACGTGGCGAGTAGTACGACGCCTACCGTGGTTACCTCTCCAGTTGGGTGCCCCAGGTTCTTTGTGAGCCAGGCTGTTAGCTCGGGGCTTTGTCCCGGTACTTGTGTTGTGCCGTCGAGGTCTGTGTCGTTTGACCTGGACACCCTCACTCTTGTGTTGAGTTGCACGTCCGGCTGAGGGAAAGACGACAGTGGGACAGTGACAGTTGTGGTTGTTTTTAGTCACTTGTAGCGCGCTCGTAGTTGGGGGTACGGACACCAGTAGTCGACACTGAACCCTAGCTAGTCCTTTACCAGTGCCTCACTCTAGCGAGCCCAGGCCAGGGTCTCTGGAGGTGTCAGGCATGGGCATGTGACCGTGTGGTCCGCAGGTTGTGGTGGTTTAGTTGGTCTCCACAGTTGCTTGTTTTTTTACGTGGAGCGGCAGCTGGACCTTTCGTCTGTGGCTGCGAGACTGAGAGGTAGACCTGTGTTAGTTGTCCGAGTCAGTTCCTGGTGTCGCGAACCAGTTTACGTGGCTCGTGTTGGCTGTATCTACTTTGGCTTGTACTCCTGTTTGGGTTTGCCGTTTAGTTACTACAGTTGTTTCTCGTAGTCGGCAGACGGTGAGTAGTTTTACAGCTTTACTTACCTGCTTAGCTGTTTTATATATTGTTGGTACTGTTTACTGTTTCGTACCTATGGTTTGTGGTTTGTTCGGCTTTGGGGGAGTTCCCTACTGAGCCAGTGACTAGAGAGGATCACCCCTACCCCCACAGGTGAGGGCGAGGAGGACGTTTCCCGTCCGACGTCCAGTTCTGGGTCGCGTCGTAGCGGAGCAGGGTCAGTACCTCCAGCAGAGTAGTTCTCCAGCAGTGTAGCCCTGTAGTTTTGTAGTTGTTTACTTTCTTTTGTTGTACCTCGGGGTATGCCCCAGACTCTTGTACATCTTTACAGTTTTAATGGTATATGGCTATGTAAATTGTGAAAAATTATATATGAAATGTGGTGTGTTCCTTTATGTTTACACAGACTGTGGTTTGGTTTCCCTTGCGAGGCTTCGGCCCGTTCGCGGGAGGCGGACTCGGATCAAGTGCGTTATTGGTTTAACGGGCTTGGCCGAGGCATTCCGTCACAGTATATAAGCAATTTCGGGTTCTGGCTATTTTTCTGTTAACGCGACGGGGGTACCCGTCGCGACTCCAGGTCGCGACAAGGCGGATGGGCGAGACAAGCGAACTGACCGGTCTGGCCCGGTTCAAGGTGGATATCGCAGCAGCTTTGTCTGCCGCATTCTCAATGTGATGTGACAGCGGGGAGCGACCCGGATGATATCACAGCGGTTGGTGCCGTCGCGATATCAGAAGGGTCCGACCCTTTTTTCTATTTTTTTAGGGCGGATCCTGTTTGATATAGGGTACTTGTAAATTCAATGTAAAATCACACGATGATCCAAAAATCACGAAACTAGTTTTAAACGAAAGTAGACACATAGATCTATCAACCTGTACAGTTAATTTGAAAATAGACAAGGTTTAGGTATTCTTGGATCGGGTGAAATTTCTATGACCTAAACATGCACAGTTAAGGTTCAATGAATTAATTAACAATGGATACATGATGAAAAATTTCGAAACCATGGGCGTTCGAAAGCTACAAGATGTAGTATTTAAGAGAATTTTCTCATGGTATGAAGCTAAGTATGTACATGGTTCACAAGCAAACATGAAGGGTTGGATGCATGGATCTAATAGAGATTCAAAGAATTAATTCTCCCTCATGAGAGATCAAAATAGAGCAAAACTATGGGCCTTTGAAAGCTAATATGATCTAGTATATTTGAGAATTTTATCATTGTAAGAGATCAAGTATACATGAGGTTTGAAAGAAATCATGAAGGGTCAAGAATATGGATCTGATAGAACTTCAAGAAATTAATTCTCCCTCATGGAAGATCGAAATAGAGCGAAACCAAAGGACTTTTGTATGGGATCATGAAATCTTCCTAGGATAATTTTTACACGAATTTTGCTTGAGAGATTGCCTACCTTTCATGCGTTTAAGAAATCCTATGGCTTGAAGACGAGGTAGAAGATGAAATCCTCTTGCTCCAAGCTCCTTCCTTCTTGCTCCTCTCATCCTCAACTCCTCTCTTCGTCCCCTAGAGCTTCATCAATGATCTATGGGGTGGTAGGGTCGAATTAGGGTGTGTATGGCTTGGTTTAAGAGTCCTACTTTAATTCTTAAAACTCCTCTTTCCCTTCAAACTCTTAATTTTTCCTTATTTATCTCCTTATTTCTTGCATTATCCCACCTAATAGGATAGATGAGAGGCTAATTTCATGGGTAAAGGGTTTGGGTAAGGTTATGACTCTTTCTAGGACATTTATAACCCTTTTTAATATTTATCTTACCCTTATTTAATTTATTTATTAATTAACTCCAAATTTCCACATTTATCTCCCCTATTCTAGCATTTATCCACTAATTGGCTTGGGGAGAGATCTAATTTCATGGGTAATAAGTTAGGATAAGTCTAGGACTCTTTTAGGGATTTATATATGTCATTTAGTATTTATCTAATCCCTTTTTCTAATTATTACTATATTTAATCCGAATTTCACTTAATTAACTCCCTTCTCATGATGGGCTCTTCATATTAGGGCCCAACAATCTATGTTAGGACCATTAATAAAATCCATTACTAATTTAACTTAATGTGTATTAATTTAATTCCAATTATTCACCATTTATCCTTATGTAAATCTATTTATCACACTTATTCAAATAGTTTCATATTTTTAATTCGATTCAATATTATTTATGTCAGTATTTCTAATCTTCATCATTTGGGCTCTTACTCTTGGCCCAATGTCTCATGTGAGCCTAATTGTACAACCCATGTACTTACTTTACTTATTAGATTTTTAATTATTCTTTTATTAGAGAATTTATTCGTGGGCCAAGATTTGTCCATTGGTCCAAATAACATAATGGGTTATCATCCCATATTATTTAAAGTCTACTCATATATTTATTTTTAATTTATAATCCACTTTGGCTCATAAATAATGGGTTCTCTGACTTATTCCTTAATTACGATAATAAATTGTATAAATTCTTAAATTTGGTCTAAACGATTTTTCTGTGCCCAAATTTCATGATGGGTCATTATAGAACATTATTTAAAGTATAACTATTATTTTTATGAAATTTTTATATGGGTTTATACGCATGTGATAATAATGCGTATCTTTTTAACTGGTTGAATTTATTAATTGATAAAATTTTGATTTATCCATAATTTTTAATTAATGAATTTTTCGGGGTACTACAATTTGATTGTAGTTAGTTACTATAGTTATGAGTTATGAGTTAATTAGTCCTCATGTATTAGTTGGATTTGAATAAAGTACTATAGGCCCTAATTATGGCTTTGATCAGTTGATGTAATAGTTAGATCATGGTGTTTGATGGATTATTAATGAAATTGGAGATTATTTGATATTATTTCAATTGTGCAATAGTTTGTCATTTATTTATCGCTCTATACTATTTAATAACTGTAATTTCGCTCCGATATTCCGCGTTGGGGCATTACAGAAGCTGAGTAACTACTACAACCCATGTCGAACTAGTTCAAAAGAAAAATATTGGTGTGCAATAAAATAGACACGTTCATTAAATTTGTGCCACATGGATATATGTTTTAAAAAAGTGAACTAAGATAAGATATTAAAAATTTCCCTTCCATATAGTACAATTCTACTAGATATACCCAAACTTAAATATTTGTCCGCTCGAGAACCCTCGTTTGCGAGAACAAGCTAGGGAGAAGAAGACGAAGAGGTATGATCATGTTCGCATCATTGTTGGTTGGAAGTTTCATCGAGATAGGGGGTTCAATATTCAAATTTAACATAATTTAAGGAGGTTTATTAAGATTTGACTATATTCAAGATTTAAATGTTAATTTTGAGTAGTATTGAACTCAAGACCTCTCTATAACGGTTCAAAGACTAAACTAATTGACATAACCTAAAAAAAAGAAGTTCGCATCACTGTGCCTAGGTTCTTACTGGACACCCACTGTACATTTATCTATATAAAATTATATTGGGCATATTTTATTTTATAAAGTTAACAAAACGTACTTAAAAATCTTAACATTCCATAAAATGTCAAATTAACTCTGATGATTATAGTTTAGTTTCAAGTATTGATTCATCTTGTTGTGTATGGAACATGAGCTAGACATGCTCCCCCAGCCCAAGATTTTTGGGTCTCTTATACGAAACAGTAAGGAGTGGACCTGGCCTAAGATATATCATGTACAAGATCCCACGCCCTCGCCCAGCTCCAGCTCAACGATAAACAAAACTTCAAGAGTGGTCTTAAGGTGCTCTTTAAGGGGCGGGGCCTTAGCAGCATTTGTTGATACAGAAACAAATAAGAGCAATGGAAATGTATGGCAAAGAAATATCAAAACAAAAATAACATTTTTCCCATGATTGACATTCTTTGGAGGAGAAATGTTTTCTTCATGATGGTCCTACGGTACGTATTCCAAGTCGAAGAATTTTAATATTATGTTCATAAATGTCCCTGGCTACGATCTATGAGAGGGAATATACAGTAAATAATATTGTTGGATAGGAGAAGATGGAACTTTTTGCCTATCAACGGCCTTCAACAGAAGTTCCTGTGAGCACGTTGACGGATTCTTTTGAAGTACCGTCTTGTGAAGCAGGCAGAATGGGCTTTGGATCTCTTCCAAATACAAAAGCTGGCTTGTTAGGCACTGGCAAAGTGCAAGTATCAGTGCTCAGCGAGGAAACAACAGAACACATGGTGGGTCTGTCTGCTGCAACTTCTTGAATGCACAACATTGCCAACTGTGTGCATCGCAATACCTCAGTGGCCCAAGATGAGTTGCTTAACATTGATGGGTCTAGGAGTTCCAAACCTTTGCCACCTTCCCACATCTGCCATGCCTGCAGTTGTCATCAAAGTGTTCATAGGAAGAAAAATATACAACATTAGTCGAAAGAGACCACTAAACATAGTGTTTGTTAATCTAACAGACTTTGTATCACTCGAATGTCCAACAGTAACAAGCACTTAGTACAACTTGTAGCAAATTAAACTTACGTATCCAAAGAGGCTTTGATAATTGCTGTCGGGATAAAAATCTGTGCTCCTTTTTCCTATGATGATCTCCAAGAGTATGACCCCAAAGCTGAACACATCAGATTTCTCTGAGAAGACACCATTCATTGCATACTCGGGGGACATATAGCCACTGCACACAATCGGTAGGAAAAGAATCAATTAGAAAAGGAAACTTAAGAAATTTGCCTTTTGATTTAAACACCGTCCACTAAGAGAAACCTTCAAATATTGTATCAGTGACTTACTACGTTCCAAATATTCTCTGAGTATTCTCTTTCTCTTGATTTGTTTGAAATGTTCTTGCCAACCCAAAGTCTGAGATCTTCGGATTCATCTCATTGTCAAGCAAAATGTTACTTGTCTTTAGGTCTCTATGTATGACACGCATTCTTGAGTGCTGATGTAGATAGAGAAGGCCATTTGCTATGCCTTTGATAATACTGAAACGCTTTTCCCAGTTTAGTTCTGCCGATCTTGTTGCATCTGAATAAAAGGGTGATGAAAAGGATTATCTAGAAGAATATAGGTTAAATTAGGAGTATCAAAGCTTGTGCTTATACATATCCAAAAGAAGGATTTTTTTTTTTTTGACTTCGCAAGCTAGGAAAAGAGACAAACCAAAAACAAACTTATCCAGGCTTTTGTTGGGCATGTACTCGTATATCAATATCTTTTCATCTTTATGGGTGCACCAACCCAGAAGTCGGACAAGATTATTGTGTTGAAGTCTTGCAATGAGTCTGACTTCATTGTGAAACTCCTGGTAGCCTTGTTTAGAGCCTTTGGATAGCCTCTTAACAGCTACCTCTTGACCACTCAAGAATGACCCCTGGAGAAGAACAACAAACTAGGATTACAATTATAGACCAGTACTAGCATAATCAGAAAAGAGCAGAACCAATTCAGACCTTATAAACAGGGCCAAAACCCCCTTCTCCGAGCTTATTTTCGCTGCTGAAGTTAGATGTAGCAGCCTTCACAATTTTGAAATCAAACAAGGTAGCATCTGGCATTTCCTTTTCACTTCCAAGTGCACTGGTGATGCCGAAGCCCTGTGGGGGTGGTACTATGTTTCTACTTCTCCTCTTACCCACTTTGCAACGGAGACACAGGAGCAATATGTAAGTTTCTTTCAAATCACTCTTTAAGGTTTAACCTGAGGTACAATAATATGACAGAATTACCTCTTGATCTGTGCATTTTAATGGAGAAATAGCAGCAAATCACGGTGAAAAGCATCCCAAGAGAGAGAATGGGTACTACGATCTTGATCAGATTTTTGTTACCTTCTGCAGCACAATAGGGAAAAGCAAAAAGCGTCTGAAGTGGCTTAAAATCTTGGGACAAATCAATTACCAATAAGTATTTGTTTTTTAGAGATTTATTTTTAGATCCCTGACTTATATATTTATAATCACTGACATAAATATGTAACTACATAATTTTTTAAAAGAGTCGAAAACTTAGTCTAAAAAAATAGAGATTAATCGATAATTCTCCTTAAAATCTATTGAATATTCAGTCTTAAAACCTCGTCATTGATTTCAGTCTTTGTTTTGTGGACCATAAATTTGAATTACTTGGCCGAAATCACACGAAAGACTTTGATACCATGTTAAAATTTATTGAATTGACCTTCCAACTCAACTCTTTAAAATGATGACTGGATAAAAACTCCACTACTATAAAATAATAGCATTTTTGTCTCTCTCTAATCCTGGACTATTCTTTCACTATATTGGACGACAATTCAAACCTGGTAATTTTGGTCCAAAATTTTCACCATAAAAGTTGTTTTTGTTACCGATCTCAACACACACAAAAATTTCCACAAAATAACACTAGACGAATGGAAAGAATGAACAGAGCATAGGAATCAAAATAAGACATTAAAACAGAGCATAGTTCATCTATTTTAGGGGATATCCAAAAGAGGTTAAAATAGGGGCATAGCTACCTAGTTGGGACCCATGAAGACGCACGTAGAGATCCTCGTTGCGGGCGGGAATTTGCACGAGATCTTTCATCTCTCCAAGCCAGACCAAGCACCTCGATCCCGAGAACCCGCCGTCCAAAGAGCTTAGATCCGCATAAGCATAGCCTTGGCAACGGCACCCAGTGGAGCACTCCGCCTCGCACTGCTGCATGCTCTTATTCCACATGACGGAGAACCCATCCGGTAGCTTCATCCCGGGGACCTTCACAAACCTGTCCGTTCCGTCGCACTGCAGGTGGAGCCGCCTCACGCAGCCCCCTGTGAAGTTTCCCATCTTCCAGTCCTCTGGCTTTCTGGGCTCGAACCCGTCCAAACACCTGCAGGAGCTCTGAGTAGAAATACAGGAGGCGAATGGTCCACACCTGTTGTAGAAATCGCAGGTTCTGACTGGGAAGGAACCTATGGTGTCCCACTTCTGCGAGCTTTCAACCCAGATAGAGCTGGTATATGTGCCTGTATACTCTAACACATATCTCGCTAACATGGAATTATCAACCATGTAGAAGCTGATGGAGATATCATCATCGCCTTTAACTGTCCTGGTGACAAGGAGAGAGTTGGGATTCCCAGGTTTCCCGAATGGTTGAGCTGGTTTCCCATCCCACGGCCTCACTCTCGCTAGAATTTCTGAACCCTTGAAGATGCAGCTCTGCAGGGAGTTCTTGGGATCGGCGGTAAGGACGAACTGTCCGGGAGACGGGTCGGCTGCGTCCCTCCAGGATGTCACTCTCGAGCCTACGCCGGTGGTGAGGTTGACTCCATATCTCATGCCCGGCAGGAACGTGTCGGCAGGGTAATCGAAGCTCTGCCAGACGTCGTGGCCGCCATTACCATGCCTGAGGACGAGGTTGCCTGAGTCTAGAAGCACCGCGGAGGTATTCCTGGCGACGCCCGTGCGGTTTGCGGACCAGACGGTTCTTCCCATGCCGTCCAGCACGGCGATGTTGCCGTCCTCGGTGACGGTGAAGACTCCGGCTGGGTCTCTGAGTGGTCTCTCTCTGTTGGCGACCCACACCACCGTCCTCCCCGGAAGGCGGTTGTACCATATACCGGCATACAGCAGGTTAGCAGCATCGGAGTTCTCCGGCGTGAAAAAGCCCAGGGCGAAGATCTGGCCGGCAGATACTAACGTCTGGTTCACGGATATGGACTGCCCTGCGGCTAATCTATCACCGGCAGCACAGAATGATAGCTGGTGGGAAGATGAGAAGAGGACGATAAGGGCAGGGACGAGGAAGGAGGAGCCCATGTCCCGAAGGGGGATGGACGAAGACCGGAAACCAGTGAAAGCGAACCACTCCATGGTATGGACATAACTTTTAACACGCTAAAGTGGACACCAACTATTGTACATTCAAAGAAGGTGCAATCCTTAAGAAATGCTACGACGGAGCACAGGAGACGTGGAAGAGCCTCTCAGTATTTTTAAAATTTTTTTAAATATGTGTATTTAATGAAAAGAGAGAAAATATTTAATATAAGAAAGAAATTTAATGTGTATAAAATAATATACACAAATAATTATATAACATACATAAATAATAGAATAAGACACACAAATGATATAACAATATACACATAGTATTAAATATCTTATCTCTCTTTATTAAATATTATTCTCTCTCTTCACAGGTTTAAAAAATAAAAAAAAAATTAGAAGCTCTTCCACGTCTGCTAGGCTCTCGACTAACAAAAACAAAACATTTCTCACCGATCCTTAGAGTTGGAAAACCAAGAGATGTGATATTATTATAATATCTCATCTCTCTACATGGCACACCCTTGTATGGTGTACTCTGACAAAATGTTACTCTAAAAACACACCACAGCTCTCGAAGTGTTCTGACTTTCGCCTTCCAAATGATGATGTGGCATAATTTTTATTAGTTGTGTCATTTTAGTGTGCTTAGAAATAAGTGTTACAAAATTGTTTCCAATTCTAACACTTCCAGAGGCAATGTCATGTTAGATGGATTAGATAGAAATCTGATTTACTAAACACTATAGCTTAACAACTAATTAACTTGACACAACATCGTAACTTTTGCCTTTGGCAAAGGTATCCTCGAGAGTTCAATACCCACCTTGCCATTACTTGGCTGGGGTGTAGCCTCTGGATTTTCAGAGTGGGGTGGTCCAATTATGAGCTTCACTCTGTCATGCATCTTGAGGAATGTTTATCATGACGGGGCGGCTTATTAAGAGGCCCAAAGCATCTATTACTAAAAGGGGAGTTTTTTGGTCCATGAGAGGTGAGTTTAAGTTATTCTTCACCACCACCATCCTCCTTAAAAGGGCCCTTACGGCTACAATAGAAAAATGGGCAAAAAAATAAAGACAGTCTGGGAAAGAGGAGGGGTTTTCTTGGGGAGGAAGCATCTCTTCTTTCTTAATTTGGCGGCGTTGGTGCAGAGACGACAAAGAAAGGGGGCCATCTCAGAGTCGGCTCTTGGAAGTGTGCAAGCAGGGAAAAGAGGGAGGGTGAGTGAAAGAGACAATCGAAGTAAAGAAGCTTACAATTCTTATTGGGTGGCACCTTGTAACTGAAGATCTTTCTCAGTCCACCCACATAGATTCAGAAAGAGTTAGAGTTCCAATTCTTATTTGCATCTCTTTCTAATTTCTTCTGTGTTTACTTTCCTCTAAGCAAACACACACTGTGTTCATTTTTCTGTAGGAAACCAGCAGGGAGTTTGTTCCCCTGTGATACCCTTCTTGTGAACGGAAGACCTACTTGTGTAGGTGGAATTTATACTCCTTGATAAAGGGAAGACTTGTTTGGATGCAAGTGGGTTTGTATTACCTCTCAGGTTGAGAGAAGGTCAAGTTCTCTTAGTAGTTAGTGAAATCCCAAGTGGTTACTTGGGAACTGGATGTAGGACTTCCATGTGGGAAAGGTCGACCCATGATAAAATATTTTGTGCACTTGTGTGGTTGTTTCCGCAAAGCTTAACACTTGTTTCACACACTACACTAAGTATTAATAATTTTATTTAGTGTAATATATTTTTAGATAATTTTTTTAAAGTGCAAATAAGTCCTATTCACCCCCCTCTAGAACATCTACAGTGCCATCTCGATCCAACACTATTCCTAGCACGGTCCTCTGCTAGTCGTTCACCCGGTGCTAGGCACTTGAGGGCTTGTTCCGTTAGAGGTTGTTACCGTTACCTGGGACCCCCCGTCCCCATGCGTCGGTTGAGAGAGTTCTCCAGGCGATGGGTGTGCTCGAGTTATGGACTCTAGTAGCTGAGGAGAAAATGGTGGGGACAACGGCGTAGAGTCGTTTGTATAGCTCTCTTAACTGAGTCTCGTATGTTGAGGTGGTTTGGTTGTTCTTCCGATGCAGATCAGCTAGTCCTTCTCATTACCTCACTCTATATGGTTCCAGTACCATCTAGTGAGGCCAGGCGTGGGACTGTAGTTCGGCCAAACTACAGCAGTGTGTGGTTACTTTTAGTTCCACGTGTCATGCCCCGCCAATTTAGCAGCGGAATAAATCGGGGAGGCATGAACAACGTGTATGGTAATATAAATTGCGCAAGCATTTGCAAATATCAGAGCAACTATGAACAGTAATTGTAATAAACTCTTTATTTTATTGATAAATCACCTAACTATTACAACCACTAATTCTGAGCCGAAACATAGGGCTCAATAACACCAATTACATCTGGAAAGATAATTAAGCAAACATCTAACTATACTCTAAGGTACTAAGGACACTCCATCACTATGACTCCGGGTTGCTCATCACTCCAGTCCATTCCCATTGGTGTGCATAGGGTCATCACTTGACTTACCTGAAACACATACAACAAAAATGCAGGGTGAGCGAGAACGCTTAGTAGGACTTAATATCTCGTGTAAACAAGTATGCTTTAAGTGATTAATGTCTTGTAACGCAGGTTAACTAGAGAGAACGATCATGTATAGTCAAGAGAGTAATAGAACATGATGGCAAAAGAATGATAAAACTTTCAACATGGATATTGTAAAACTAGTATGATAAATGATTGGCAATGTAAAGAAATAGTGTATATGGTTGCACTACGGTGCACTAGTAGAGATAGCACCTCTGGTCGAGCATCTTGTCAACCCAGAGAACGATAGCACAGTGATTGATATATTGATTGTCATAAATTAATCTAGATAGTAAACTGGTGCTGGATGCATGCCGTACACATCCTGATCATGTAACCCTTGCAAGGAACTAGCACTCTTTGGGAGCTCCTCCCAGGACCAGACTGGGCCCTATTGCTTTGACATATAGTACTTGCTTGTTTAATTTAGACAATCAATTGTATGGCCAAGAGAGTACCAAGAAATAGATGAGAGTAGTAGAGAGAACGTGAACAGATGAGAGGATATGGAGAATAGATGAGATAGGGACAATTTCGTAAAACGACGATAAACACACAATAGTAACGGTTGCACGGCACTAGGTCGGGTACCGGCAGTCTGGTAGAAGTCACAACCGCCCCTTAGCCGTGTTGTGTACACGGGTTAGGTGGTCCGGCGTGAACCCAAGATAAGAAGGAATACACTAAGACTTGGATCGTACTGATCCCTAAGAGTGTAACGGTTTTGAGGTACAACCAGCTCGTTGACTAAGGATGTGCGCCAAAGCTAAGGAGACTTACGGAGGTCTTGACAAGGAGTCCCTAGTCCAGTCGAGAGTATTCCCGGTGGAGAGGTGGTTCATGTCAAGAGAAAGTGTGTAAAAACGGGTCCGTCGTGCCTCGAGTGCTCGAAGGCCGAGGGAAAACAGTAATGGTAGATAAATACGCGTGTAAAACAGAAATAATTGTATTTAATAAAATAGGGTAATTTAGTCATTTATTTCGCTAATTTGCATAAATTATTAGGGTCAAATGACAATTAATAAGTCACGTGTGTGTAAGTGTAAAGAAATCTTGAGGATATGACAAGTCGTGCAAATGTTATTTTAAATAATTAAATTTATATCATTAATGTTATTTATTAATTTACCAAGTTGAATTACCTATAACATGAGTTAATCATGGCTAATTAAAGGGTATATAGCTTAAACAACAGGGTATATACATAATTTTCTATTCTGGTTGGATTCATGAAAACGCGGCAGACATACCCGTCGCGGTTCAAGTCGCGACGGGGAGGTCGGGCGCGACACGGGCCTGGCCGGTCTGGCTTGGTCCGGGGTGAATCGCGGCGTCACAGGCCGCTGCATTCTCAACGCGACGTTAATGGCCGGCGCGACCCCACTGTTATCGCGGCGGGTCGCGCTGTCGCGATAACAGGTGAGTTTGCTCTTTTTTCCTTTTTCCCAGGGCGAGCTCTCTGTGATATAGGGACGTACTAAATTCCATATAAAATAGTACAATGATCCAAAAGTACGAAACCAGTTTTAAACGAAACTAGACATGTATATCTATCAACATGCACGATTAATTTGAAAATATACAAGTTTTAGACATGCATTGATCGGGTTAGTTTTCGGTAACCTAAACAGGCGCAGTCATAGTTCCATGAATTAATTTGAGAAGAATACATGATGAAAAATTACGAAACCAGAAGAGTTTGAAAGCCAAAACGAATTAGTATTTTATAGAATTTTCTGATGATATGAAATCAAGTATGCACGGAGTTTAAAGGTAAATTTTAAGAGTCGGGTATAGGCAACAGACATGGATTCAAATATTTAATTCTCCCTCATGGGAGATTGAAATCAAGCAAGACTAAAGGCGTTTGAAAGCTAGTATGATGTAGTATAACTGAGAATTTTATAATGGCATGGGAACAAGTACATGCAAGGAATTAGAGAAAATATGAGATTTCGGGTTCACGGTACAGCAGGGCTTCATGAAATAAATTCGCCCAAATGGATAAGCAGAATGCAACGAAATCATAGGCTTTTGAAGAGGTACATGAAGGCTACCTAGGATAATTATTTCACGATTTTAGCTTGAGAGATTGCCTACCTTTTTCGTGGAGTAAGAAAACCCTAGTTTGTAGTCGAAAATCTGAAGAAGAAAGCCAAGCTCTAGCCCCTTCTTCTCCAAGTTCTTCCTCTAGATCGCCTCCTACTCGTCTCCAAAGCTCCAGTCACGATTTGGGGTGGGATGAGATGAAACTTGGGGTGTTTTAATGCTTATTAGAGTCCTTAATCACCTTAAAATCTTTCCTTTTCATTTAATTTCGAATTTTCATAATTATCACATATTTTTTCTTGCTATTATCTATCTAATTGGGTAAGGGAGAGGCCTAATTTCGTGGCCAATGGGGTTAAGATGGGTTAGGGACTCTTATTTGAGATAAACATGACTTATTTAGTATTTATCTTAGTCTTTTACTATTTACTAATTAATTAACTCCGAATTTATTATTTATCTCCCCCTTTACTATCATTATTCCACCTATTTGGTTTGGGGAGAACTTAAATATCGGGGCTAATGGATTTGGGTATATATGTCTAGGATTCTTTTTAAGATGAATAGGGGTCATATTGATGTTTTAATGATCCCTTTTTAATTAAGAGATATTAAAATTACGAATTTCCCTATTTAATATAGGTCATCTATTTTTTATCCATATTTTCTCTTATCTAAATTCTCTTTTTAGATTAGGATAGAGTCCTATTGAGTTAGGCTAGGGTTAGGACTTTTTTAAAGATAATTTAGGAGTTAAAATAATTATTATCTTACCCCTTTTTATTTATTAGTATTTTTAGGTACGAATTTAGGCTTAATTAATCTCCATCCAAATTGGGCTCTCCACATTTGGGCCCATCATTCCATACTTGGACCACTTATACAACCCATACTTAATTTTGTCTTAATGGCTTTTTAAGTACTTCGAATTATTCACCATGTATTCTAATTTAAATCCATTTATCATATTCATTCAATTGATTTCTTATTTTAATTTAATTTAATATTACTTGTCCCAATATTGATAACCTTCATCCATCATTTGGCATCTTACTTTTGGCCAAGTAACTTATGTATAACTTAATTGTACAACCAATATACTTAATTTACTTAATGGGTTAATTATCTTTTCGTTAGTGAATTTATTCATGGGCCAAGATTGTTCATTGGTCTAAATATCATAATGAGCTATCAACCCATATTATTTAAAGTCTACCCACATGGTTATTTTAGTTTATAACCCACTCTGGCTCATAAAATAATGGGTTCTCCGACTTATTCCTTAATTATGATAATAAGTCGCATAAATTCTTAAACTTAGTCCAAATGATTTTTCTATGTTCCAATTCAATGATGGGTCATTAGAAAGTATTATTTAAAGTATAAATATTATTTTTACGGAATTTTTATATGGGTTTATACGCATGTGATAATAATGCGTACCTTTTTAATTGGTTGAATTTATTAATTGATAAAATTTCAATTTATCTATAATTTTTAATTAATGGATTTTCTGGGGTACTACACCACGTCTCACTCCGACGGGAGGTGGTAGGCATAGACTAGTGGTCGAGGGTAAGATGCAAAGTGTTCCTGACCGGTTGACTAGTGGTAATTGTCGTCTATGGCTAGTGTCTCCGGCCAGACAGTTTTCTTCTGTTTGTGTTTGCAGCCTTGGGGTTTGTCCCAGTGCCGTAGTTTACACGAGTTTCTAGTCTCGACGTGTTTAGACTGATGGCCGCGTAGTTTACTTTTCGCTTCCGCATATACTCTATTAGTAGAATAGATTTACTTACGTACTTTCATTTATGAACCGTATATCTATTCTGCTTGTTAGAACCAGCGGGAGATTGGTAGTCCCTACTGGGCTTCTTCGTTAAGCTCATTCTCTCCTTTTCAAGTGAGACTTCACAGCGGCATCTTCCACAGCGAGCAAAGAAGATAGGGCCGTAGCAGACGGCACCCTCATTGATCAGCGTTCCTTTATACTAGTTGGTTATTCACCCTTAGGGTGTGCCCCTGAGGGATCTGTTATTCCCTTTTTATTTCTGCACTTGTACTTATTACTTGTAACTGTACGAGACTTGTACTTATTACTTGAGACTGTACTAGACTTGTACTATATGGTGGACTCTTTTATTTCACTGGTTAGTACACTTTAGTACTTGTTGTCGTCATTTACTTCCCTTACATATATTGTTAGATTGGTTTGTTAGCCCTTCCGAGTCTCCGGACCCATGGGTGGCAGTACCGGTGGTCAGATTTTCGAAGGGAGCTGTGGGTCTGGGTGCTGGGGCCGTTACAAGCCTCATCGAGGCCGACATGCTCTCTTGAGCCATAACCTCGAGGGAGCCTCACCAGACTTTATGGCCCTGCACCTCGGGCCTTGACCCAAAGATGGTTCTCGCTAGCCAAGGGATGTTTAGACGTTGGCCCATCCCAACATACCAGACCTAGACTAGGGAGTTATCCGTGTCGCCAATAGTTTATCAGAATTGGTATCCACTATTCCAATACTTCATCAGAATTGAAATTGCAATTGAAAAATAATCAAAATCAATATCAATTATTTTAATAAATTATCTATAAATTAAGAAAATAAAGTCACTCTGAGCACATTAGTTTATCAAAATTTCAGTAATTGAAATAGAAAATGACTATTCTGATTACATCGTAATCAGAAGCTTTAAAAAATTACCAGAATCGGTATAAAAACTCATATTTTGGTACCGAATCCGATTCGATTACAGTCTTAAATATTGAGTTCCTTTAATTCCATCTTCATTTCTTCTTATCTTCTCCCGATAAACCCTTAGTAGTCGGCGGATGCTTTGGTGAACTACGCATTTCCAATTCACAAGTAAATAATTTGTGGACATTGGTTCTGCAATTATGTAGGAGAAACAAAAAAATGTACTAATATGAAAAGTATTTCCCCAACTTTCCAAACCTTTGGGCATCACTCTAGCCATCTTCTACTAATTCACTGATTTCACCATTAGATAGGGAAAAATAAGATTGTTAATGGGCGGATGCAAATATAATGCTGTAGTACTATTATTTAGAATATTAAAATCGGCAGCTTTTTCAAATCATTATAGGATATCCTGTCCGGAGTTGTCAGCAATAACTTCTACGAGAAAAATGTACTTTGGAAATTTCTCTAGAACATGGGGATACTTAAAAAGTAAATCACGGGGGTTCCAAGTGTAAATAACATAGATCATGAAGGCATATATAGGAAAACAAATAAATTTTAAAAAAGAAAAAAAAGATAACGAAGGAAGACCATACGATGATATATCGTGAGAGGGATTTTCTACATGTATTGGGCTCCAACAAATACCATCTATCTCAAATATAATGGGTGAAACTTATAATAATAATATGATGTTTATAAATCTTATTTATATACATTTGGGACAAGTAAAAAAACACAAAAAAAGATGAGAACAACTTGGTGCAAACCATTGATTTGCAACAAGTGTTGTAAACAAAATAAGGGTTTGTCACATTATGACATGGGATATTATAATAATACCCCATGTCAAGATCACCTAACCCTATAAGGGGTTAGGTCTTAGGGTTAGGTGGCAAACCCCCATTGAATTTGCAAGTCTTGTTGCAAATTTTTGATTTGCAACAAGACTTTTTCAAAGAAGATAGCCTCGGCTTCAATGCCTTCTTCCTTTCGCAATCCAGCTTTCCTTTTCACTTGACTCCGCTAATGAGAACTATCTTCTAGAGCCATCTCAATAGTCTTTTTCCCAACAAACGTTGGGTGACTTGGGAAAAACATCTCCACAAATTGTTCACCAAGTCATTATTCATGATAATTGAATTAATCTATAGGTGTTTTAGCCATGAGAAATTCTTACTATATATCTGTACTACAAATCTTATTTGTCATCCTTAACGTCTATTTCGTTAAAGCCCATTTGTCATTTTTTTATCTATAAATTAAAATTTTTAAAATTAATTTGCAACGAAAAATATTTATTATAAGACACATTCTTGTAATAAGTTGGTGTGTATTATACAGTTATACTTAACAAATAATTGAGATTGCTTGCTACTATATATGTTTATTGCAAGGCAAGTCTTCAATCTTAAATATTTGCTAAGTAATTCACATTGTTTTGAAATAAATATTAATTTCTCATTCGTAATTTGGACAAATAAAGAACAATACAGGAAGAGTTTTGGTCAGTGAAACAACTCAGATTTGGAGAGCCAATTCTACCTAATGCAAGTGGAAAGCAAAGCGGAGGAAACGCTTCAGGTCCATAAGTTCAATGGACGGGAGATCTTTCCCGTTCCAGCTTCAAGAAAGAGCAAGGGAGGCACACATAGCAGCAGCAGCAGCAGCGTCATGGGTCTGTTCTTCCTTGTCTCCGTCTTAGCCGCCGTGTTATTATCTTCCCACCAGCAACTATTCTGTGCCGCCGGCGATAGATAGCCGCAGGGCGGTCGATGTCGGTGAACCAGACGATAGTATCTGCTGGCCAGATCTTCGCATTGGGCTTCTTCACGCCAGAGAACTCCACCGCTGCCAACCTGCACTACGCCGGGATATGGTACAACCACCTTCCTGGGAGGACGGTGGTATGGGTCGCCAACAGGGAGAACCCACTCAAGGACCGCGCCGGCGTCCTCGCCGTAACCGGAGACGGCAACATCGCGGTGCTGGACGGCGCGGGAAGAACCGTCTGGTCCACGAACCTCTCGGGCATCCCCAGCAACACCTCCGCGGTGCTGCTGGACTCGGGCAACCTCGTCCTCAGGCACGGCGTCGGCGGCGAGGTCGACGTCTGGCAGAGCTTCCAGCACCCCACTGACACGGTGCTGCCCGGCATGAAACTGAGATCAAACCTCAGCAGCGGCGTAGGCACGAGAGTGACGTCCTGGAAGGGCGAATCCGACCCGTTTCCCGGCCAGTTCGTGATGACCATCGATCCCAAGAATTCCCTTCAGCTCAGCATCTTAAAGGGCTCAGACATGTACGCGAGAACGACACCGTGGAATGGGAAACCGGCGATAGCGTTCCAGTATAGAAACCTCACCTCCATCGTAATCGGAACCACAGTTAAGGAAGATGATGAAATCATATGGACCTTCAACACGCTTGAGAACTCCATGATTGCGAGGTTTGTTCTAGATTATGCAGGCATCTGGTCGCTCTTTATCTGGGATGAGCGCCAGCAGAACTGGGTCACCTTGGTTTCTCTCCCGACAAGGCCCTGCGATTTCTACAGCAGGTGTGGACAATTCAGCGCCTGTGCTTATGCCCAGAGCTCTTGCAGCTGCTTGGATGGATTCGAACCCAGGAGCCCGGAGGAATGGAAGAGGGGCAACTTCACGGCCGGATGCGTGAGACGGCACCAGCTGCAGTGCGATGGGACGGACGAGTTTGTGAAGGTCCTCGGGCTGAAGCTGCCGGATGGGTTCTCCGTCATGTGGAACAAGAGCATGCAGCAGTGCGAGGCCGAGTGCTCTGCTAGGTGCGGCTGCCAAGGCTATGCTCATGCAGAGTTGAACACCTTGGACGCGAGGTTCTTGGGATCGAGATGTTTGATCTGGCTTGCAGAAATGGAAGATCTCGTACAGGCTCCACGCATAACTGAGGATCTCTATGTGCGTCTTCCTGCTTCTGGACTGGGTATGCTAATTTTATATATAGGGGTATGCATCTGTCTCATAGGACACAACTAGGGTTGCACAGAACAAAAATCCGACATCCACACACCTTGTTTCTTTCTTTGAGCTGCAGAAGGTCACACTCGATTGGAGGATGGTGTCATCCCAAACAAGAATAAGCGTTTGATCAGGATCCTTTGGGATGCTTCTGACGGGGATTTGCTGCTATTTCTTCACTAGAAGGCGCAAAGCAACAGGTAACTCTGTTTTATTATCGTACTTCAGATTAAACCTCGGAGTCTCCAAGACTTAACACATCACACTGTCTCTGTTGCGAAGTGGGCAAGAGCAGAACTAGACAGAGTGTGCGGCGACAGGGCTCAGCTAGAAGTGAGAAGGAGATGCCAGATGTGGCCTTGTTTGATTTCAAAACTGTGAAGGCTGCAACATCCAACTTCTGCAGTGAAAATAAACTCGGACAGGGGGGTTTTGGCCCAGTTTACAAGGTCTCAATTTGGTTCTCTGCTTTTCATATCATGCTCTGTCCACATTTTGGTGTCTTGTAATTATAATCCTGGATTTTTCTTTTACTTCAGGGGAGATTCTTGGATGGTCAAGACATAGCTGTCAAGAGGCTATCCAAGAGCTCTAAACAAGGTTACCAAGAGTTTCACAACGAAGTGAGACTTATTGCAAGACTTCAACATAAAAATCTTGTCCGACTCTTGGGTTGGTGCATGCATAAATCTGAAAAGATATTGATATATGAGTACATGCCCAACAAAAGCTTGGACAAGTTTATTTTTGGTAATTGGTCTCTCATGGTGTTTTTTCTTTTCTTTTTATACTTTTGCGAAAAATAGATGCTGTGAGTTAGGCATAGGATTTCTGAGTGCCACTAATGTTACGTTTGTCATCACCAAATTAAATTATTATATTGTTCTAATTAATTATTTTCATGAAGTTTCCTTCAGATTCAACAAGATTGGTCGAGTTAAACTGGAAGAAACGTTTTGGAATTATCAAAGGGATAGCAAATGGGCTTCTCTATCTTCACGAACACTCAAGAATGCGTGTGATACACAGAGATCTAAAGACAAGTAATATATTACTTGATAGCGAGATGAATCCCAAAATCTCAGACTTCGGGTTGGCAAGAGCATTTCGAACAGATCAGGACGAAGCGAATACTGAGAGGGTAGTTGGAACATAGTAAGTCCCCTGTACCATATATGAACGTCTTCTTCAGTAACGATCTCAAATCAAAACCCAAACTTCGTGGTTACTTTTTCTAATTGTTTTTTTTTTTTTCTGTACATGATATGTATAACGGCTACATGTCACCAGAGTATGCATTAAATGGTGTCTTCTCAGAAAAATCTGATGTGTTCAGTTTTGGGGTCATACTCTCGGAAATCATCACCGGAAAAAAGAGCACAAGATTTTATCCTGACAGCAATTCTCAAAGCCTCCTTGGATACGTAAGTTTAATTTGCTACAATCTATCAAGTGCTTACTAGTGTTGAACATTCGAGTAATACAAAGTCCGATAAATTAATGTGGGAATGGAAAATTTTAATAGATTATTAAAAATGTATTTAAGTTTTTTTTATCATGTTTTCTCATTTTTCTCATGGATGCAAGCGTATTGCGAATCCAAGTCCCGTCGGATGCTACATGAGCAAGAGTGACGTGAGATGAATCCACAATTCGCACAGCGCGGGCGTGCCAGTCACCAAAGTGACAACCAAGTGGTTTGTCTCCGAGAGTCGAAGGGTTTTAGGTCTATTGTGCGCACCGTTTTGACTTCGTCAAACGAGAGTGAGTGTCGGGTCCTGGACCAGAATCCCGTCGTTGCCTGAGCGCAACGGCGTTAATTACATCCCTCTGGGGGGAAAACCCTTGATTAATCGCCAGAAATTAGAAAGTCTTATGGCTTTGGTACGGAGACATCCGATGAACAGTGCAAAGCGCAGCTCAAAAGTTAAGCCGGAGAGATAAGCAGATACGATGCCTATTCGAGGTTGTCGGGTCTTTTATTTAGATGTGATTGAGTCTTTTTACTCATTTGCCCATTTATTCTTTTCATTAACATGAAAAAAAAACAGTCTTAAGTCGGTCTCTTGCTCTTTTAAAAACACGAGATGATCTATTTGCTCTTTTATTACAAGAAGGGGTTTCATTCGGATCTTTTGTTAAAAAAAAGGAGTTCTAATTTGGTCTTTTGATAACATGAGGTGGCCCATTTGCTCTTTTACCGTGAAAGGGTTTCACTTTTGATCCTTTGAAAACATGAGATGGCCCATTTGCTTATTTTCCTTTTTTTTTTACTTTTATCATAAAAAGATTTTTTAATTTGATCTCTTGCTCTTTTAAAACATGTGTAATGTGGAATACTTTTATTTGCTCATTTGTTGCCCTTATAATGGAACATTCTTTTAATTGGCTCTCTTATTCTTTATTCTTCTTTTAAAAGGTGTGCAACGTGGTTCTATTCGCGATTCGGCGCCACTCCATTAGACTTTGGGGGTTTCTTTTTTAAGAGGGAGAATGACCCTTGCCGATTCGACCTTCACGGCGCAAATCCGGCAGCATGTCCCCTTATCTTGATTGATAGGGGAGAACACGGCACACACCCACCAAAATGGAGGCAGTACCAAAAGAGAGGGTGTATGTCAAATAATGACATAACCCTAATGACACATGGCACCAACCCCCAAGGCAAGCCTTTGGTGGGGGTGGGTATCACCATGACCACACAAATACCGATCGGTAAGCGGGACATGTGTGGGCCCATATGCCCGGGCATAGACATCACATTGTCTAACCCGGGTTTTAAATGGGTTCTCATCGGTCCATTGTCCATTTCCATGGCTTGAACCCCATGAAGCATGGCTTAGCTTCCATGGTCCGGCCAAGGGTGGGTAGCTGGCTGCCGAATCGGCAGGCCTGTCCAGAGCTGCCGAATCAGAGGGCCACCCACATAACTGACAGCTGAAACCTTCTCTTATGAGCAAAGAGCCAACACTTTTGAAGTTGGTCTCACCCATGTGAAGGGGGTGGTTCTGCGCCCAAATCACGCTTATTGGGCTGTCCATTATAGGTGCTAAGTATGGGGGCATGAGCATTGAGTGCTCAACCCTTGGCTTGCAAATGGACACACCCTTAAGCACAAAAGTCTCTTAACGGGCCTGTTTTGGAGCCATGGAAACCTGAGTTTTAAGGAGGCCAAAACATGGATCTAATGGGCATTTTGCACAAGATGCTAGGCTTTGGGCATGGACATTAATTGTCTAACCCATTTGCTAGCAAAATGAGGACACTTCTAAGGCAAATATGCAAACATGAGGGACTGTTTTGAACAGTGAAAATCTGAACTCTTAGGGGGTCAAAACAGAGGATTTAAGAGATCAATTGCATACAATGCCAAGCTTTGAGCATGGACATTAATTGTCCAACTCATTGGCTAGCAAAGGAGGTCATGCCTTAAGATGAAATGCACCTAAATGAGCTGTTCTAGACAATAGAAACCTGCATTTTGGAGGTTCAAAATAGAAAATCTAATGGGCCTTTTACATGGGATGCTAAGCAAGAATGCATGAACATTGATTGTTCAACCTCTTGGCTAGCAAAGGGGGCATATCCCAATGATAGAATGCACAAAAGGGACTGTTTAGCAACACAAATCTGAATCCTTTAAGGGGCAAAAAACAGTCAAATGAAGCTTTCATAAGCAAAACAGTGAGCAAATGCCATACACAAAGGGCCTACATGAGGCCCATTAAGCTCTATTTCTCCTAAATCCCCATTTATTGAGACATAGGAGTGTATAGAGGGTCTCATGTATGCTCTTGGAGTGAGGGGAGATCAGCCATGTAAAGAGGTGTTTCCTCATCATCCGTAGCCCTCTCTTCCATGTAAGCAAATAAAAAAAAAACTCAAAGCAAAGCCACATATGAAGAGAGTAAGACAAACATTAAATGCAAAGGAAGCAAGCATTCATATTAAAGGGGAGATGGAGGACACATAGAAATGACATATCATGTAAAGGGAAAGAGGTAAAAAATATTCAAAGAAATAAGGGGGGAAGAGAAGCCAACGCCATCTCACTCCTCTCTTCTCTCTTTTTCTCTTCTCATGACAAGACCACTCATCAAAGTGGTACTTCCTCTTCTCTCTTGCCTTTTCTCTTCTCTTTTTTTCCTTTGCTTTCTTCTTCTTGCAGCAGCCTGGGGCTTCACGGGAGCCTTTCTTGGAGCAGAAAAAACCAGCCACCAGCCTTGGAGAAGATGGCCCTTTCGTGTCCTCCAAGCCCCCTTCTTCTCCCTTGGCCAAAAAACTTCTAGAAGACCCCAAAAAGCACCCCTTTCAGCCTCCCTGTGCAGCCACACCTTTTTCTATTTTTGGGACACCTTTTTGGGAGGTGTAACATTTGCTTATACTTACCTCCTTGCATGGGGTATGTGGGCCTCTTAGAAATGGGTCTTTTTGGGTGGTGTTTTGAGGAGAGTTGGGCTAGCCATGGTGAGGCCCAACACACTTAAATTTTTTGAGTGCTCACAATTAATAAACACTGTGTTTGGTGCTCCCTTTCAACTAATGCTGCATCTTTTTCCTCCTATGAACGCTTTGATAAAAACTGCAGGCATGGCAGATGTGGGAAGGAGGCAGAGGTTTCGAACTCTTGGACCCATCAATGTTGAGTAGCTCATCTTTGGCCACTGAGGTACCGAGATGCACACAGTTAGCAATGTTGTGTATTCAAGAAGATGCAACTGACAGACCCACCATGTCTTCTGTTGTTTTCTCACTAAACAATGATGCTTGCACTTTGCCAATGCCCAAGAAGCCAGCTTTTGTATTTGAAAGAAGTCCAAACCCCGTTCTGTCTGCTGCACATGTTAGTGCATCAAAAGCATCTATCAATGAGCTCACAGCAACTTCTATTCAAGGCCGCTGATATGCAAAGTTTTCCATTTAGCCATCATATGAAAACTGCATGTACTCTTTTATATGAAAACTGCATCATATTGGGTAATACAATCGGAGAAGCCAAGCTCTCTTGCCTTCTCTCCTTGTCCGTGACAGTTCAAACCATGCTGAAATTATTTACCATGCCCAAGAATAATCTCCAATGTCATGGCCAACTTATTTTAGGCCCTCTGTTAGTTCTGTATCAAGTCAGTACCAGAAAATTTTCCTATCCTCCAGAAGAAAAGGTGGGACAACAAAAATATGGGCGTTCTTGCATACATACATCTATTCGCAAGTGTGATTATGTAAGTATACCCTTCCAACATAAAAATCAATGTCATGCATGAGTACTAAGAAGTTCTGTCAAGGTATTCATGGAACATTCTGCCCCAAAAAAGGTGTTCATGGAACATTGTCTTCTTCCTCTGCTCAGGAGACTTTCAACTCCATATAGACAGAAGAACATGTCATTCTGAATGTTATGTGTGAATACAGATGTGAGGGGATTTTCATGCAGTTTCATCTCCAAGGTGGGTGTATAGTGTATGCGCAAAAAAAAAAAAAACAGGAAGAAAAGGAGAATGTTGAGTGTGGGATTTCAAAAGATTGGACAACCTTTTTTCTTATTATGAATTCTTATCTCCTCCTCCCGTGCAATGTCTTCTTCTAGACTCCCAAATCCTCGTGTTAAAAGACGCAAACTCCAACTCAAAATTTAGGGTCTAGCTATTTGGTTCAGCCTAAAATCTCATATAAGAAAATATTTTCAAGAAAAATTTTATATAATTACTTACTTGGTACCCTTAAAAAATTAATCTATGAAAATATTGTACCTACAATTCATGGATTTTGGCATCTTTCGTGAGACCCTAAAAGCCATATTCTTCGAGTTCGTTTTTATGTAAGAATTTTATGAGCGATATTACAGTCTTTGCTCTCATTCTTAGTGTCTAACGGTCAGCACCAAACACCCAGTACCTGACATCCAGAGCCCGGTGCACAACAATCGATGTCTGGAGTCCTGCAATTGGCTGCAACTGACGGCAGTCGGCAATAGTAGCAGCGGCCGACGGTGATTGACTGGCGGCTGACAGTAGTAGAGGCGGCAAGCGATAATGGGTGGCTAGCGCTTGGCAGCGCCAGGCAACTGATGCCCAGTGGCCAGTCACTGATGAATGGCACCCAACAATCGACACCGGAGCCCGACAATCAACTGGGGACGGTGGTGGCGGTGCCAACCAGCAACTACTGGCAGCTAGTGCCTGACGCCCAACAACCAGTGATTGACGGCTACCGTACGATGACTAGCGTCCGACGTCAGACAATGGCTTGCTAGCGACCTACACCCGACACCAGACAACAATGGTGGCAACCTGTAAACGGCAACAACACCAGTGGTCAGTGGCGATAGGCACTCGACGTTCGACGATCAACAACTGGTGTCCGACAATCGACTACTAATATCAATTAAGACTTATCAAATGGCACCTGAGCTTGCGACCGTTGTGCTCGAAATTTTTTAAAATTTATTTTATTAAAAAATGAATATCAAAAATTTATTTTAAAAAAATATTTACATAAATATCAAATAGGCACTTACATTTTTTATTTTTCTGTAGATGTTCTTCCTTAGAAAACTATGGCTACATATTTTACAACTAATCAAATGGACCTGCAACGCTTCATTTATTTTGTGAGCTAAAGCGATATGGAGAGAAGCAGATGGCTGGGTGGTCTCTACTTCTTCAAAGCAGCTACTTTAATTCTCTCTCCGGGTACGTGTATGCATGTCTCTGTTGTTTCCGCCAATGGTCTTCTCTGTGTGCTGATCCACTCGGTTTGTGGATTCAAAGCAGCAGGTGGATCTTGGAGCACTAAAAGAGGAGAATACAGGGTTTGGGCAAAACATTAGAACTCTCTCTCTCTCTCTCTCTCTCTCTCTCTCTCTCTCTAGGAGGGGCTACGGCATCACACCAGAAGGGGTTTCTCACCATCGCGGCTGATCATTAGCCTACGGCAAAAATATACCGAAAAACGAAATCGTGTGGAATTAATAACCCGGCTTTGTTACATCGGTTTCATGGTGGTTGAGTGGATCTACTTATTTGAGTTGACGGAGTCATATATGTCTTAGTCGATACAGATGGGTTATTAACTGAGTTTGACCGAGTTATGCCTCGTGGTCAGGGCAATGTTTCGGACCGGCCAATCTGGTTAATTGGGTTTAAAAGGAACAACGACATCTTTTGACCTGGCCGCTAGCTGATCATTAGCCTACAGCATAGATCGACTTCTACTTTCCTCTTGCTATTATCATGCTCCTAAACTCTCTCTTTGTTGTTGTTTTTGTTACAATATATATTTGCATAAATATATCTTAGAAAAATTATATATATACCCTAGAAATAAATGGATAGCTTTAAAATCTTTGTATTATATTCTATACCTCCGAAATAAAGAAAAAAATCATCAGTCAAATCCCTATAATAATTAGTAATATATCAAAATAGAAGAAATGTTTTGTTAACATGTGAAAGGTAACTATTAAATAAGGGATGAAAGTATTAAAATATCTCTCTTCAAGAGGGGAGAGAGATATGATTTAGTAAGGTTGATCGGATGGGGTTGGGACCTAACAATGAGGAGCGAGAGCTCGGTGGGGTTGGGACTTGACAATGAGGAGGGAGAGAGAGAAAGGGATAGAGAGAGGGGTTGCAAACAAATTATTATTTTTTTTCAGAGAATTGTAGAGAGCAAGTAAATTTTTTTACTCTTTTAACTTAATTATGATTTTATTAAATAGATGGAATAAAACGGTAGAGATATATATGGTAAAATAATTGAAATAATACATAAGTATAGGATATAATATGCAGATTTTGAGGGTATATATTCGAATATGATGATTCAAGAAGGATTTAATAATACTTTTACCATGAGATCATTTAATCATGTTTAGCTCAAGAGAATACTTATCTTTTTGATGAATTAAGAAGAACATCAAAAAACAACAAGTCTCTAGAGCTTGGTGCGATCTTTTTTCCCTTCAATGGGCCTTTCCCACTGTTACCTAAGCTATGGAGATTTAGAGGGAGGTGAATAGGTCTTAATCATAATATTTGAATATATTCATTGATTTAGCAGGATATGAATCTTATGTAGATAGAGATAAAAGTAGCAGAGTCAAACTTGGTTGATGTGCAGAGTTTAGATGCGATAATTAGAGAAATAAACTAATATGAATAAGATAAACCATCTACACAGACACACACACTGTACGACTATTTATCCTGATTCGGTGTTGATCAACACAACCCTTACGTCCAGTCCTCAAGGAAAACAAACCTTGAGATTTTCACTATCTTGCTGAACATCAACCAAGACTACACTACTTGATATAGACCTCCAGTCCGTCCACGATACATTCAAAACATCTCAGGTCTTCATCTATCACCAAGTGGAATCACACATCAGATATAGACCTCTGACTAGTCCAACAATTGACCCCTCAGGTCTTCACCTCTTACCAGGTGGAATCACACATCAGAATACAGACCTCTGACTAGTCCAACAACTGACCACTCAGGTCTTCACCTCTTACCAGGTGGAATCACTACACACCAGATACATACATCTGACTGGTCCAAGACTTGACTACTTAGGTCTTCACCTCTTACCAAGTGAACCTACGATAAAATGCGAGTTTTTTGATAGACCGTTTTCATTGTAAATCGTCGGTAGAAACTTTTTCGATAAATTTTGGACAAATTTTTTACCAAAAATGCATTGGTAATTGCCGACGGAAGCAAATTGTGTCGATTTTTTTTTAGAATTTTCGACGTAAAAAATCCATCAGAATTATTTCTAATGGATTTTAGTATATGTTAGAAAATCCGTTGGAAAATCATGATAGCCGACGGTTAAAACCATCGGCTATTAGATTTTGGAAGGAAAAAAATTTAGCGTTCTTTTTAAATTCTTCCCAATGGAGATGGAGATATGCCTCATCTGGCCGGCAAAATGAGTTGTTTCTGGACAACGTACGCTCAGACTGTCCATCATCCACGGAAGTTATAAGTTATAGTTGATATTGGGATAGATCGAAAATAAAATAAAAATATTCTCAAATTTTGAACATATTCTCAATTTATCCTCGATCTATTTTAATATCAAACAGTCCCTTATGGAATAACATCTATAGTAGATGTCAATCTCAGGCATCTTGGTCATGTGGATAGTTGAATGGTGCTCAAGACTTCAACTGTTCTTTCAGATGGATGTTCTCTGACAGGCTAAATTGGCGTGCCATGGATAATATGGGCTTCATTTCCTCTTAGTCTTCTCGCAACGGGATGATATCTTATTCCTCTGTTGAGCTCTCAAACATATAGATCAGCAACAAACTGTGACAATGGGCTTCCTTCCAGCTTCCTTTTCAACCTATATAGGTAACTGTTTCCACTTAATCGATAGAACAAAGATGGAAAAGAAAACATAAAAGACTGATCAATAGATCCAAAGAAATAATGTCGTATTGCATTTGAAATTTCATTGTGCACTAAAGATATTTTGAAACAATTGAAAGTATAGAACAATCCATATTTACTTAAGACAATCAATATTTCAGAAAGGCAAATAATGTGAAAACAACTGTAATTGCTGCATGACAGAAATCGATGTCCAAGACAATCAATATTTTATGAAAGCAATAGATGTTTTATAAAGACAATCGATGTTTATGAATGTAATCGATGTTTTATGAAGACCATCGATGTTTAAATATAATCAATGTTCAAGTTTAACAACAATCGAAGTTTAAGTTAAAAGACAATCGATATTTAAGTTAACCAGTAATGGATGTTAAAATGGTCATCAATCGATATTTAAGATAATCGATATCTGAAGCAATCGATGTTAGAATATAACAGTAATCGATATTTAAGTTAAACAACAATCGATGTTTAAGTTGAACGGCAATCGATGTTTAAGTTTAACAGTAATCGATGTGATTGAAGGCAATAGAATAATTGTAATCGATGTAGAGCTTTGACAAGTAAAAATATAACGCAGTCAGTTGAAATGAAGTTTCGTATATGACGCAGTAAACTGCAGATATGACGAAGGGAGACATCGACTGATCAAGACAAAAACAAACATGATGAAATGTCAGCTTCAAATATGACGAAGTAGATTTCGGATATGACGAAGCTAGCTTCGTATTAGAGAAGTAAATTTCGACAAATCATGATAAAAACATGCATGACGAAGTTGAAACTCAGTGTAAATCTGAAGTGATAATGTAAACATATATTGTATTAATGAGAAAATATGATATTTCTTACAAAATAATCCTAAAAATTGATAATAAATATATTCATATTATTTATAATAATCATAAAATTTTGTTATCATCAAAATAAAATAATAAAATATAAGAATGGTTCAACAATATCAATCGGACTCGAAAGTAAAATATTTGGCGCTCATTGTGGTATACATTAAGTTGGGTACGTACATTAACTAAGGTTGCGCCACATAGATTGAAGGTTTTTGAAAATAAGGTGAATGGGAGATATTAAAACTTTGCTTTTTATGTGAGACAACCACAGTGAATGTGCCCAATTTGAGAATTTCTCCGCTCCAAAACCCTCAATGGTTCACGAGAACAAGAGGTAAAAAGTACGAAGAGGGCATGGCCATGTTCGCATCACACATCACTACGCCAAGCGTGTCACTAGACACCCACCGTACATGAGTATCATGGAATATAAAACAGCCCACAAAAGGCCCAAATCGACTGAGTCAAATTGCAATAAATTTATGATCTAACCAATCGTGTTATCATCGTCTAGGTAATCAAATCGATGATGAGAAAAGATAATGGCGTGAGAAGGGAGTCATCGGTCCAGGGAGGGAGGACCAATATTGGGTGTGACATCTTGGCCTGGTCAGGCCACACACATATATATATCTTGGTTTCTTGGGCTTGGATGGGCCTGATGATGACTGATGGGCCCATCTTTAGCTGAAAATCCTATCGAGTCTAGATCTCCCAGCCCTACCACGTACCTTTCTGGCGACCCTTGCAAGATGATCGTGAAGAGATAGCTTTAAATGTCACACAACATGCCCCATACATTTATCTTCATAAAACTATACTGGACACACATTATTTTATAAAGTTAACAAAACGTAGTTAAGAATCTTAGCATTCCATAAATTGTCCAATTAACTCTAATATTTACAGTTTAGCTTCAAGTATATATTGATTGGTCTTGCTGCGTATCGAACATGAGCTAGACATGCATATTCCCCGAGCCCAAACTTTTTGGGTACTCTTTTTTATATGCAATAATAATACGGCGTGGACTTGGCCTACAATATGTACAAGATCCCATGCCCTCACCCAACTCCACCTTAACGATAAACATAACTACATGAGCGGTCTTAAGGTGCCCTCTAAATAAAAATGAAACACTTTTCCCATGATTGATGTTCTTCAGAGGAGAATTGTTTTTTGCCAAATGGGCACTACACCAACTCACATGTGTGTGCAGCAAATAATATGTAATTTTCTCCTCGGAAATAAGGTTGAAGGATTTTAATATACCATTCAAAAATGTCCTTGGCTACGATCGATCTATGAGAGGGAATATACAGTGAATATTATTGGACAGGCAGAGATGGAACTTTTTGCCTATCAACGGCCTTGAACAGAAGTTCCTGTGAGCTCATTGATAGATGCTTCTGATGCACTACCATGTGAAGCAGGCATAATGGGCTTTGGACCTCTTCCAAATACAAAAGCTGATTTGTTAGGCATTGGCAAAGTGCAAGTATCACTGCTCAGTGAGAAGACAACAGAAGACATGGTGGGTCTGTCTGCTGCATCTTCTTGAATGCACAACATTGCCAATTGTGTGCATCTCAGTACCTCAGTGGCCCAAGATGTGCTACATAACATTGATGGGTCCAGGAGTTCCAAACCTCTGCCAGCTTCCCACATCTGCCATGCCTACAGTTGTCATCAAAGTGTTCATAGGAAGAAAAAGATGCAGCATTAGTTGAAAGGGAGCAGCACTAAACATAGTGTTTATTAATTAATCCATCAGACTTTCGATCACTCAAGTGTTCAACAATAATAAGCTCTTGACAAATCGTAGCAAATTAAACTTACGTATCTAAAGAGGCTTGGAGAACTGCTGTCTGGATAAAAGTTGTTGCTCTTTTTTCCCGTGATGATCTCCAAGAGTATGACCCCAAAGCTGAACACATCAGATTTCTCTGAGAAGACTCCGTCTAGTGCATACTCAGGGACATATAGGCACTATAGGTGATGGACAGGAAATAATCGATTAGAAAAGGAAACCTAAGAAAATTGCCTTCTGATTTGAACATGGTACTAAGAAAGACATTCAGATTTTGTTTCAGTGACTTACTATGTTCCAACTACTCTCTGAGTGTTCTCTTTATCTTGATTTTTTTGAAATATTCTTGCCAACCCGAAGTCTGAGATCTTGGGATTCATCTCACTGTCAAGCAATACGTTACTAGTCTTTAGGTCTCTATGTATGACACGCATTCTTGAGTGCTGATGTAGATAGAGGAGGCCATTTGCTAGGCCTTTGATAATACTGAAGCGCTTCTCCCAATTTAGTTCTGTCGATCTTGCTGGATCTGAAAAAAGGGGTGATGAAAAGGATTACACAGAAGAATATTGATTAAATTAGGAGTTTCAAAGCTTGTGTTTATATATATTCGAAAAGAACTAAAAAAAAATCCGACTTCACAAGTTAGGAAAAGAGACAAACCAAAATAAACTTATCCAAGCTTTTGTTTGGCATGTACTCGTATATCAATATCTTTTCATCTTTATGGGTGCACCAACCCAGAAGTCGGACAAGATTATTGTGTTGAAGTCTTGCAATGAGTCTGACTTCATTGTGAAACTCCTGGTAGCCTTGTTTAGAGCCTTTGGATAGCCTCTTAACAGCTACCTCTTGACCACTCAAGAATGACCCCTGGAGAAGAACAACAAACTAGGATTACAATTATAGACCAGTACTAGCATAATCAGAAATGAATCAGAACCAATTCAGACCTTATGAACAGGGCCAAAACCCCCTTCTCCGAGCTTATTTTCGCTGCTGAAGTTAGATGTAGCAGCCTTCACAATTTTGAAATCAAACAAGGTAGGATCTGGCATTTCCTTTTCACTTCCAAGTGCACTGGTGATGCCGAAGCCCTGCGAGGGCAGTACTATGTTTCTACTTCTCCTCTTACCCGCTTTGCAATGGAGACACAGGAGCAATATGTAAGTTTCTTTCAAATCACTTTTTACGGTTTAACCCGAGGTACAATAATACGGCAGAATTACCTCTTGATCTGTGCATTTTAATGGAGAAATAGCAGCAAATCACGGTGAAAAGCATCCCGAGAGAGAGAATGAGTACTACGATCTTGATCAGATTTTTGTTACCTTCTGCAGCACAACAGGGAAGAACAAAAATGTATGAAGTGACTTAAAATCTAGGGACCAATTAGTCATTATTTTTTGAAGATTTAGTTTTAGATCTCCAACTTATATATTTAATATCACAGACATAAATAAGTAATTACAAAATTGTTTAAAAGAGTCAGAGACTTAAAAATAAGTCTCAAAAAATAGAGCGTGATTGAAAATTGTTCTTAAAATCTATTGAGTTATGTCTTAAAACCTCATCATTGATTTCAGTCTTTGTTTTGTGGACCATAAATTTGAACTACTTGGCCGAAATCACACGGAGGACTTTGATCCCATGTTGAAATTTATTGAATTGACCTTCCAACTCAACTCTTTCAAATGATGACTGGATAAAAAGTCCACTACTGTAAAATAATAGCATTTTGTCTCTCTCTAATCCTGGACTATTCTTCCACTATATTGGGCGACAATCCAATCCTGGTGATTTTGGGTTCACAATTTTCACCATAAAAATTGTTTTTGTTACAGATCTCAGCACAAAAAAATATTTTCACTAAATAACACTAGACGAATGGAAAAGAATGAACGGAGCATAGAAATCAAAAGAAGATATTAAAACAGAGCATAGTTCATCTATTTTAGGGGATATCCAAAGGAGGTTAAGAAGGGGCATAGCTACCTAGTTGGGAATCATGGAGACGCACGTAGAGATCCTCGCCGCGGGCAGGAATTTGTGCGAGATCTTTCATCTCTCCAAGCCAGACCAAGCACCTCGATCCCAAGAATCCGCCGTCCATATTGGTTAGATCCGCGTAAGCATAGCCTTGGCAAGGGCACCTAGTGGAGCACTCCGCCTCGCACTGCTGCATGCTCTTATTCCACATGACGGAGAACCCATCCGGCAGCTTCATCCCGGGAACCTTCACAAACCTGTCCGTTCCGTCGCACTGCAGCTGGAGCCGTCTCACGCAGCCCCCCGTGAAGTTTTCCATCTTCCACTCCTCCGGGGTCCTGGGCTCGAATCCGTCCAAACAACTGCAGGAGCTCGTTGTATAAACGCAGGCTGCGAATGGTCCACACCTGTTGTAGAAATCGCAGGTTCTGACTGGGGCGGAACCCATGTTGACCCACTTCTGCGAGCTTTCTACCCAGATAAAGATGGTCAATGTGCCTGTATACTCTAACACAATTCTCGCAAACATGGAATTATCAACCACGTAGAAGCTCGAGGAGATATCATCATCGCCTTTAACTGTCCTGCTGACAAGGAAAGAGTTGGGATTCCCAGGTTTCCCGAATGGTTGAGCTGGTTTCCCATCCCACGGCCTCTCTCTCGCTAGGATTTCTGAACCCTTGAACATGCAGCTCTGCAAGGGATTCTTGGGATCGGCGGTAACGACGAACTGTCCGGGAGACGGGTCATCTGCGTTCCTCCAGGATGTCACTCTCGAGCCTACGCCGGTGGTGAGGTTGAATCCATATCTCATGCCCGGCAGGAACGTGTCGGTAGGGTGATCGAAGCTCTGCCAGACGTCGTCGCCGCCATTACCATGCCCGAGGACGAGGTTGCCCGAGTCTAGAAGTACAGCGGAGGTATTGCTGGGGACGCCCGTGAGGTTTGTGGACCAGACGGTTCTTCCCATGCCGTCCAGCACGGCGATGTTGCCGTCTTCGATGACCGTGAGGACTCCGGCTGGGTCTCGGAGTGGTGTCTCTCTGTTGGCGACCCACACCACCCTCCTCATCCCCGGAAGGCGGTTGTACCATATACCGGCGTACAGCAGGTTGACTGCAGCATCGGAGTTCTCCGGCGTGAAAAAGCCCAGTGCGAAGATCTGGCCGGCAGATACTAACGTCTGGTTCACGGATATGGACTGCCCTGCGGCTAATTTATCACCGGCTGCAGCACAGAATGATACCTGGTGGGAAGATGAGAAGAGGACGATAAAGGCGGGGACGAGGAAGGAGGAGCCCATGTCACTGCTGCTGCTTTGTGTGTCTCCTTTCGCCTACTTAATTATCCGCTTTTTCTACTTGTGCGGAGCAACAGATCATTGGCCGACAACAGAGAGAGATGGATGCTTCTACTTGTGTGGCAGCCCTGGAGTATTGACCAGGATCGGAGATCTCTGGTGGACTTCGTGGTTGACCGACCAACAAAGAAAGACTTTAAAATAAGTGCTCGGCTGAGCCGTCCCGAAAGCTCCCCCAACCGGTTTAGCAACATCATTTATTCATTTGTAAAGTAATACTTTTGCTCTCAGAGAACTTGTTATCTTGTTAGAATGGTTGATTAGACCCTAATTAATTATTTTTGGGTGCTGCATAAGTCTCATAAAAAATAATATTAAATTTATTTTTAATCTCTCATAAAATATAAGTGAAATATATAAATAAAACAAATATATAATTAAGTTCCACTTAACATTTATTTATTCCACTTACTATCTATTTATTTTACTTATCAACATTTAATGTTACTTTTGATAAAATTTGTGCAGGATCTAAAAGCAACCAATCTAGACCCAAGTACCTGTTCTGTCAAAAATTAAAAACTCTATCGTCCAAGAGAGCAAAGTATTACTCCTATTTGTGGGAGTCCAAATTCTTTCAATACATTAGCGGAAGAAACTCTATCAAGATGAGAGAGATTTTTATGAGGTCCATTATATTTTATAAAAAGTTTAAATCAAAACGGAAAAAAGTATCAAATTTTCTTTTCCCGCAAAATGTCTCCTCACAATTATGGTGTTCCATCAATCGGCATGTCGATGAGATCCAATCCAGACTCTTTTTGTGACATACTACGATCTTGTGTCATTTTAACGTGCTTAGAAACAAGTGTTACAAATAAATCGTTTCCCATTCTAACACTTCCACGGACAATGTCAAGTTAGATTGATTATTAGATAGAAAACTGATCTATTAACACTATAGCTTAATTAACAACTAACTTGACACAAATTGACCGTGCTGTTGGGCCGTAACGGTCATAACCTTTGCCTTTGGCAAAGGTATCCCGAGTTCAATACCCACAATTGTGCTTAAAACATGTGATGTTTATAAACCATTTTTCTATTAGATACATAGGCAAAGGGCTCTTCGTTATTAGAAAGGATGTCGTCTCTTTCAATATCATCTCGCTTAGGACTGTCAAATGAGTCTGAATGGGTCTAATATATTCATATCCAATTAGGACCCAACAGTGTTAAGTAACATATATACCCATACCCTATAACTTTTCACAAGGATATATTCATACCCATTTTCATATTACTTTTAAATAATGGGTATGGGTCTCAAACTTAAACCCATAATGATAGATTTTTCAATGTTTCAAAACTATTTCAGATCCTCTCACCAGGTAAGATTATTCGGATGATATTTTAGATTTTAAATGATAAAATTTGAATGATATTTTCATAAATTTCAAGACTAATGCGGATCCTTTTATTAGGTACGATTATTTAAATAATATTTTTAATTTTTTCAAGACTATATCGGATCATCTTATTCGCTATGACTATTTAAATGAAAAAAAATTCTTAAATATACTAAAAAATTCTAGAAAAATAAAAAAATCAACCAGATTATATTAACAACATACAAAATCTAGTTAAACATAATATTTTAAAAAATCTTTAAAATTAAAATACACTCAATAACAACATTTTGAATCCCAATCTAGATCCATATCTTATCTATAATTTATAAATTGCTTCTTTAAATACAATAAAAAATTAAAATCAAATACATTAAACACAACATTTTGAATCCCAATTTGGATTCATATCCTATCTGTCACTTATAAATTGCTTCTTTAAATATAATAAAAAATTTTAAAAAATAAAAAAAATCAAGTACATTAAACACAACATTTTGAACCTAGATCTGGATCTATGTACTACATGTAGCTTAATTGCTTCATTAAATATAATAAAAATTCTAAAAAATTAAAAAACAAATACATTAAACACAACCTTTTAGAGCCAGATCTGAATCCAGATCATATTTATAACTTAATTACTTCATTAAATATAAATAAAATAACAGATGTCTTAAGCATGCCCCAACAATCTATCATATGAAGACAATAGATGCTACGCAAGGTCTGGATAAATTCTATTTCAAAACTTGATGTCATATGAAGACAATAGTTACTAATATCTGCATCTTGCCTAGAGTGACTTCACCCAAGAAAATTGTTGATGGCAGCACCAAGTCCCAAAAGAACCATATACTAGAATGGAAAGAACTCATACTGCTAGGTGCAACAAAGTCCATAATCTGTAGCCAGGCAGCATACATCAACTCCTAAAGCTGTTAATGCAACCAATGTTGTTCGAAACATCTTAAGAAAAGGGGAAAAAAAAAGACAACTAGTGGTCTACTAAAAGACACCCAAGAAGAACATCTCAACCCACCACCCATCTCCTTCCCTCTTCAGCTAAGCACAAATTTGCACTGCATGAAACCTGCCAGAAGCATAGCAAAATCTTTTTAAGTTCCAGTAATCATCTTTCTAGAACAAAAGCATAGGCTATATATAACTCAACACACAGAATGATAGCACACTTGTGATCATCACAGAAGCAGGATGCAATAGCTGGATCTCAGAAGAGGCATGCACATAACACAAATCTCATAATAGAAAGCAACAACCTATGTGTAGTTGTGCTACTGGTAATGTACAGGATTTTAGCCCCAAGGCTTAGACACATAATTCAGTTTAAGAATGCCATTCTGTGTTCCTGTTTACTCAGATGTTAAAGGGAGTGGGGTATCAGAAGGAAAGAAAATGTCCATCAGGAGATCATAACCAAGTGTTTAACAGACTAAACAGTGTTTAACAGACTAAAAATGAAACATAAGCTTGCCTTTTCCAGTCCTCTGTGTTTTTCCTGTCTTGTGAAGAAGATGACTCCTATGAAGCTAATTGGGGGTGTGCTAATAAAACTTATTTTCCTGTTGTAAAGTCCTTGCAACGTCTGTTCCTCCTAATTTTTTTCCCTGTTATCTGAGTAACAGAAGAGGAGGTGTCTAGTGCAGTATGGTTCAAGATGCCTTTATACATCTTTTCTTGATCCAGTTTTCTTTTCTTAGTCAAAGAAGAGGTCTATGTTTATACATCTCATCTTAATCCATTTTTGTTTACCCTGCCAGTATATGCTTTTGGTTTCTTTGCAACAGAAGACTTGACATGACAAAGTGATATTAGTACATTAATTCGTCTGGGTAAACAAGGACAAAAGGAGACTCATTGAGGATATACAAGTACATATTTCTCCATAAGTAAAGTGATGGTCATAAACACCATAAAACACTTAATGAGCTTACAGTAAAAATTGAAACATATACTAAACAAAGCCTCTCGGGTTTTATTCTTGGTATGGATGATAATCCAGAACTTGTGACTCATGTTGGGGCACCACTGTTTCCAGCCCTGCAAGAGGTCAAATACAACTTTAATTAAAACTAGCAGAGGAATTGATCTCAGAGGAATTGATCTAAGAGGAATACTTACTCATTATCTAGAGGTATGATTGACATATCATCAATCTCAAGTTCAGCATCAACTTCAAATGCATGACTCATAGTCGAAAGCCCATCATCTGTTAATTCATATTGCAATTAGTAAACTCCAGATATAAAATATTAACATTTTAATGAGACAATTTAATGTACCTTTCTTTGCATCTCTTAACCAATCTTGGGTGCATATTAAGGCCTGAACAGTTTCAGGAGATAAAGAACTCCTATATTGGTCAATTACTCGACCTCCAGTACTGAATGCTGATTCTGAAGCCACAGTTGATAAGGGAATTGCTAATATATCTCGTGCCATAGCTGAAAGGATAGGATGCTCTTTCTCATTATCTTTCCACCACTGTAAAATATCAAAATCTTTTGTAGAAGCCTCTACTTTTCTCTCTAAATATATCTCTAACTCAGATTTTGTTGATTGACTTGTTACATGTCCTTGGAGAAATACATTAAGTCCCAAAAGTGTGTCACTGACCGCAGCACAAGAAGATAACTCAAAAACACCTCCAACTCCAAAACTTGTATCATGAGAGTCGCTATTCCCTGTATGAGTTAAAATGTGTGGACTTCTAGGAACCTTTTTCACTTGCTCAACATATGCATTGTACAAATATTCAAAACTAGCACGCACATCATCAATTTTCTCTTTGACTTCTGAAGGGTTTGAAAAGATTGCCATGTACAAATATTCCATTGACTTCATTTGTAACGGGGGTCCAAAACTGAGGCAATTGATAGCAACCTGTTATTCATATCCCAATATTTCTTGAACTTTGCATGCATTTTTTCTGCCATTCTCACAATAAATAGATTTGGATGTTTTGACCAATTGTTAACTGCAAATTGACAAGGCAGAGATCATTGAAATACAAATTGGATGTTGGACTTCACACTTGAGAATCTCTTTGTGATGGAATAAATAACTCCAGGCAATCTTTCACAATTTTAACTCTTTCCCATTCTTCTAATGACATATATAAATGAACATCATCATCAAAACAAATGAAACGCCTAATGATCTTTTGAAACTCACATGCTCTTTCCAACATTAGGTATGTAGAGTTCCACCTAGTTGGAACATCAAGTATCAAACCCTTTGGTAATATTCCTTCTTGCATTGCAATTTTCTTAAAATCTTGTATTTTTTGGCAGAAGATCTAATGTGCCTTACAATCTTTCGGATCTTTGCCAATTCATCTCCAATCTCCTTGAGTCCATCCTGAACAATGAGATTTAAAATATGTGCACAACATCTAACACGAAAAAATTCACCATCCAAAAGAAGAGACCTATTCAATGATAGATCTTCAATGAGCTCACGAACAAATTTGTCATTGGACAAGGCATTGTCCAAAACAATGCTACACAATTTCTTGTCAAGGTTCCATCAACAAGTAACTTTTTAATTGTCTTATAAATCTCCTCACCACTGTGTGGATATTCAAAAGATAAGAAGTTCAAGATTTTCTTTTGAAGCCTCCAATCATCATCAATAAAATGGCAAGTTAAGCTAATATAACCAACCATATTAATTGAAGTCCATATATCAGCTGTGAGTGTAACTCGAAAAGTTATTTTATTGAAGAACTTGCACATCTTGTCCTTCTCTTTCTATATAATTTAATGCAATCTTCTTTATGCGTATTTCTAGTAAATATCTTGAATTGTGGCTGAAGACTCAACACAAAATCCACAAAACCACAATGCTCAACCATGGAAAATGGATATTCATGCATGACAAGCATATGTGCAAGTTTCTCACGGCTCAATTCTTGATTGAATTTAAAGTCTTCATTGTCTCCTGACTTCCCCCTTCTTGCATCTTGGTAAGGAATACATATACGCAAGTGTTTTTTCAATGAGTCGTCCCATGTTGGCTTCCTCCACTTAAAACCTTTTGACAATGATTACAAATAGCAACAAAGCCATCATCCCCTTTCCGATCTCTAGTAAAATCATTCCAAACTAAAGAACGCAATCTTCTTCCTTTAGTAGAACTGGAAGTGCTCACATCTCGTACTTGAGTATCAAGACTTACACTCTCCTCCACATCCATATCAATTGTATCAGACATACTGCATAAAATGTACCACTTAAGACTTATTGACATGAGAAAATGCACGGGGTTTTGATGTACAGAATGTAAAGACAAATATAACTTCAAGATTTATAACTATTGTAAAAAGGCAAAAAAAAGAAAGAAAAAAAGATAGACCTTGTGCAGCTTGCAGAGTGATGTTCACCCTTTGTTCCCAGCTTAGGACATGGATAGTTTCAGTTTACCTGAAATAGCATAATTAACACCTGGAATAAGGAAACACTGACTACTGTAGTAACAGCAAGCGAAGTATAAGCGACGGGAAAATAATTTAATGTAGGGGAGTATTGACAGTTTTTGTAAGACAACATCAAAATTGCTACTGGTGTATGTACTTGCTATATGCAACAGACAATTACCCAGTTTTACATAGAATGACCCTTTGCAAAAGCTACTGTGTATGTACTAGCTATATATATGCAATAACTAAATACCCAGTTGTACATAGAATGACCCATTGCCAAAGCTATCTTCTTAAGCTTATTATTATTTACCATCCCACCGGCCAAAGGTGTACCGGAAGGTCGTCTAGGCAAGTCTAGCTAGAATACAAATATTGCATCACAGGAGAAACCAGCTAGCTGTGCAATTATTCTATATCATCTGTGGCGATGGAACATATATATACAATTCCAACCCTTCCGAAAGATCAGAACCAAAAGATTCTCGCTCCTCTCAACAACACGAATAGGTCTCTTCTCAGTTGCATGTCGGCCCAATCCTCTTTGTAGTTAGGGTGAACACGTCTCTATTCGATCGATCGAATTTGAACTGGAAAATAAAACACAAATGTTTTAAAGGGTGGTCTTAATTTTCGAATTTAGGACCTTCTGATTTAGTTCGCGGTTCAACCACGAAAAAAAAAAGACAATTGTTTTTAAAAGGTGGTTTTGAATTTGAAATTCAAGACCTCTCTAATTTGAGAGTGAAGAAACTTATCAACTCGTTATCTATTATCAATATATTCAACTTATATTCGATTTAGTTGGTTTCACAACACAAAAATAAATTGAACCACAAGGCCCTTTAATCCGAATCAAACCAACCCAATTTATTCAGTTCAATTCAATTTTTCAAGTTAAACTATTTAATGAGTACCCCACCTGCAGCGCATATTCCTCTCACTTCAAGGCCATATACATTGTCATTTTCTACATCTCTGTGCTTTGTTTTGGTAGAGAAATGGGTTATATAAAGATGATGTGGATTGTTCTATAAATAATTTTATCAATTAAAAATTGTGAAAATCTTTTTCTCACTTTCAAATAACAGAATTATTTGAAAAGTAATTTATATCACAATTATTGTCCTCAGTTAGAAGTGACTAAAATTTCTCTTTTTGGTATGGACTTTGAATACATTAGTTCGTATGTACTTTATTTTTCATTGAGATATTAATGTTGGAGAACCGAATGGTATAGTGCCAAATCGAAAAATCATGTGGGTTTTCTATACTTCTACATCCTGGACCCTTCAACATCAATGTCTAGATTTTGAAATTTGTAAGATGGTATCAAAATAGGGCCACGATCTATTATGATGATTTGTGCCATCTTCTTTCTAATCTAATTTTCACGGCATATTTTGACCGTGACGAAGAGTGTTAATTGGAGCACTAAATGGTATATACTATATCGAAAAAATCATGTGAATTTTTTGTGCTTATATATCCTGAGCCCTTCAACCTCAATGCCTAAGTTATGAATTTGTAAGAATTATAGTAGTTGAAGAGCGATGTGTGGAAGTAGAGATATAGTTGATACTTTCCCTTCGCTGATCTTTTTCAATCAAGACCTTCTTCCTGCAGCCATAACACGCTTTGGATGATGGCGGCTCCAAGAAAAAGGCTCTTCCCTAATATAGCAATTGAACGTCTAGGAGAAGAACATGAGTTGCATACACACTTTTGGACATACCAACGAGGAGCACAAAGATGCTAGTCGATCTCTTAATATGTATATATATCTTTATATCTATATATATATTATGTACATACAAAATATATGTATATTACATGTGGACTTTAATCACCAATCAAGAACTCCATGACGATATATTAAAACAGGGGCATGTCTACAATTAAGTTCATGCAACAGGAAGAAAGTTTTGGATTTATATTTTGTAAGAAGGTTGCTTTTTACATCAAGTCCAGACATTAGCGACAAGTAGTTTAACTACAGCTTGTATTTAACTCAGGTTAGTCTCATTCATCTGTCCACTGATGACGTTAGATATTTTTGCATATATATATATATAGATATAAAACTTAAAACTCTCGCCAAAAGTGTACCGAAAAAGGAATTTATGGGGGAATTAATACCCCGGCTTTGTTACATCGTTTTCATGGTGGTTGAGCGGATCTACTTATTTGAGTTTGACGGAGTCATATATGTCTTAGTCGATACAGATAAGTTTTTAACTGAGTTTGACCGAGTTATGCCTCGTGCTCAGGGCAATCTGGTTAATTGGGTTTAAAAGGAACAACGACATCTTTTGACCTGGTCGCTATCTGATCATTAACCTACAGCAAAGACCGACTTCTACTTTCCTCTTGCTATTATCATGCTCCTAAACTCTCTCTCTCTCTCTCTCTCTCTCCTCTATCTCTCTCTCCTCTCTCTCTCTCTCGTTGTTTTTGTTATAATATAATTTGCATACATAAATCTTAGAAAAATATATATATACCTTTGAAATAAATGAATAGTTTTTAAAATCTTCATATTATATTCTATACCTCCGAAATTTTTTTTATCAGTCATATCCCTATAATTAGCAATCTATCAAAATAGAAAATGTTTCGTTATGATAATTCAAGAAGGATTTAATATGCTTTTACCATGAAATCATTTAATCATGTTTAGCTCAAGAAAATACTTATGTTTTTGATGATTCAAGAAGAACATCAAAAAACAATAAGCCTCTAGAGCTTGGTACGATAATTTTTTTTCCTTCAACCGGCCTTTCCCACTGTTATATAAGCTATAGAAATCGAGAGGGAGGTGAATAAGTCATAATCTTATATTAAAATATATTCGTTGGTTTAGCAGGATATAAGCTTTATCTATATAGAGATAAAAACAACACAATCAAACTTGGTTGATATGCAGAGTTTAGCTACGATAATTAGAGAAATAAATTAACACGAACACAAACACACACACTGCACAACTAGTTATCCAGATTTGGTGTTGATCACAATACTTACGTCCAGTCCTCAAGGAAAGCAATTTTGAGATTTCTACACTACTTGATATTGACCTCCACTCGGCCCACGATACACTCTAAACATCTCAAGTCTTCACCTATCACCAGGTGAAATCACATACCAGATTTTGCTGAATAAATAATTTGTATAAGAGAATAATTTTTCATTATAAATAACTCTACTGAATTTATATAAGTATACTATTAAAATCTCATTAAAATAAAATTTTAGATCCCCCACTACTACCACGGAAAGTTTTATGGAACAACATCTCTTCTACATGTCAACCTCAGACGAGTTGTCACGTGGATAGTTGGATTGGTGTTGAGGACTACTTCAACTGTTCTATTGAGGCCATTTATGCCCCCCAAGAAATTGTATTTTGGTTGAAGAAGTGTACAAGGGGACTTTGTGCCTGGATATTGCTAGAGATAGGTTTGCGGATCCCTCCCGGGATTCAACTGATGGGAGAAGTGGGCGCTCGATCGGTCTTATCTCCAGCTGCTGCTTCCTCAGCCTTGTGTGGTGGTGGTGCAGACGATGGAGGTCCAAATCCATGTCGTGTGCCAACGTTTTCTCATATGAAAGCTCCCTTGCCGTGTGCCAAGGTTTTCTTCGGAGGATTTTGTCGGCATAATTTTCGAGTAAGACAGTTCTGACTACCCTTGACTCTTGAGTTCATATTGTGCTACATTAGAGAGTATATATTCGCATTATGTATGTGATGAAAGATTAAACGAGATCCCACTTGCGGACCCCAGTTGGGTCCATAGGGTAGAACTTCTACTCAAAGATAACAGGGGTATTTACTTAATCTACATATAATTCTCAAGGTGTATAAACATAAATTTTTTTCGGTCCATTAAGTAGGGCAATAAGGTACTTGAAAATTAGCGGCCGCCAAGTTCTCATCCCAAGCTCATGAACACCCATTCCCGAACCTGCATAAGCTCCACGGCGTGGAGATTTTAGTTACCCAGAAACACAAAAGGAAGAGATCTCACTTGTGAAACTTCCTCCTTCAGTGACCCGCTTGCAAAATCCGCAAAGCGAAGTTCTGCCCATCTCAGGGGATCATGGAAGTAATTGCGGCTCCTTTGGTGTTTGTGGCAATCGTGGCTTGATAGTGCTAACCCCTTCTCCTCGATCTGCCACTCACGAACACAGACTGTGGATGAATGTTCATGGCCCCCTCAAGGCTCTTAGGCCCATTGGGCTAGCCTCTAAGGGAAGAAACGGTGATGGATTTGGCCCATGTTATTTTTGATGTGGCTAGCAAGAATGTTGACGCTTTGAGTCATTTCCCTTCCCCTTCGGCCATCTCATCCTCTGACCGTCAAAAATTCATTTCACATTCGAATCATACAAAGGTGTTAGAATCTACTTATCTATTACAATCTATTTACCTATGTAGCGATCCTCGTTGTTCAAACCTATTAACCTAATAATTAACGAGTCGGACACGACTCCACCTCCTACGAACGGACTGAAACCTCGCAAGGGATACCATTCACAGTCCGTAGAAATATAAAGAAAACTGCTCAGATATATGTAAGATTGTCATCTCACAAATATTTACATGAAATATACATAGCTATTTCTCAACAGTAACCAAACACTAGTATAACGACAACTTGACGCATACCCCGAGGTGTACAAAGAAGGTAGATTACACTACTGGTGGTGCAGACCCAACTTTGCTACAATGCGGCTTTGAACTAAACGAAGGGCAAGAAGCCTCCTACTCTCCCTCACCTGAAAGGAATAGGGGTGAGCCTCACAAGTCACTGGCTCAGTAGGGAAACTCCCCCAAACACCGAGCAAAACCAAACTCACAAGTAACAAAAGTAGGAAGCTACGCAAACAATTTATAAGGCTATCTAGGCAGGATATTAAAGCTGTAACATTACTTACCACTAGTCGTTAACAGAAAACAACCTCAATAAATAAACAGCAAACCACAACCAAGTGTACGCGCTAAAATAGGAAAACGCCACACTCGAGCCGCGAAAACTAGTTCGTGACACCAGCAACCGACCCGGACGTACAACTCTATGCAAGAGTGAGGGTGCCTAGGAAGACGACACGGATCTCGACGGTACACAAGTATCGGGACAAGCTCCGAACACTCACGTGCCTGACTCACACAAAATCTGGAGCTCCCAACTGAAGAGATAACCAAGGTAGGCTTCATACTACTCGCCACGCACACACAAATCACGTGCACACTGCACCAACCACGTAAACCCCACACCAACCGCGTGAACGGCACGCTCCACGAGTGCTATATAGGTGCCAATGCACCGCTTACCATTACCATGCACAACACATATCGATAATCCGATAACCACGTGAACATGCATAACACTATTGCCATCGGAACCCTTAGCCTCACTTTGGTAAAGGGTTAACTCAGAGTTAACTCAAAGTTAACTCAGAGTTAACTCAAAATGTAGTTTGGTAAGAAAAAAAAGTTAACTCAACATGGTTGGGTCAGATTTGAGTTAACTTTGAGTTAACTCAAACTTTTCTAACCCACCTCCCCCCCTGGAATAGAGTTAACTCATTTGTCATACCCCTCTTTACCCCCCCATGTGCCCTTCCGAAGTGACCGATGACATAAAATAATCCAAGAATTGGCGGCACAAGATATTTTTAATCTTCTTTTGGATAGAGAGAGAGAGAGAGAGAGAGTGGTAAGCAGAGAGAGAAGGGAAAAAAGGCCGCCCTTTTTATTTATTAATGTTGAGAAAAACAAATGTGACAAGAGTACGGTCAAAGGGTATTTTGGGTTTTTTATAACTAAGACAAAGAGTTAACTCACTTTATGTTACCAAACCACTCAAGAAAAAAGTAAGTTAACTCAATGTAGTTCAAGTGAGTTAACTCAGAAAAAAACAACCAAAAATTGAGTTAACCCTGTATAACTTTAGTCATAGGTTGGAGTTAACTCAAACCCCACCCATTACCAAAGTGAGGCTTAACGCGACAGGGTCCACTGTCACCTTTTGAACGCGACACCCCGATAGATCGCGTTCAGAAGCAGAACACGGCGGGTCGGCCTATCGTGTTCAGAACGTGACTGGAAGCTCTGTCGCCTTCACAGACAATAACCCCAATCCGGGATCCCATCTCCAAATCTCCCACACAAACCATGTAAAACACCGAAATAACCATTTAACATGCTCTACACACCACCCTAGCATGGTATCTACCATTTAAAACACATTCAACAATCTAAACATGCTTCACATGCGATCCATGGGGTAAAACGGGGCAGAATCTCCTACCTTCACGAAGAACGCAAGAACGGCGATGCCCCGACGTTTCCCCCGCTCCGTGCGACATCTTCACGGAGAGAGCACGCCAAAAACACCTCCCAAACGTCAAATCGCCCAAAAACCTCAGCAACAACACCTCCCTGGCCGAGCAGAGCTTGTTGGAGCTCTGTTCGGCCGACCTCAACTAAAAACACCTCACAGTTGAGAACACGACGCACCCTACCGTCGCGATAAGAATGTGACGTAGGAGGCCGTCACCTTCCCACTGCTGACGTCAACATGGCCGCCAGATGTGCAACACGCGGTAGACATGCAGACAAAGACCTCAAACAGCGGTAACCATAACGTGACACCCAGGGCCTTCACATTCAGAATGTAACGCCCAACCCTGTCGCATTCACAAACAGTGAACCAGGGAGTGCTTTGGGCCCGAACTGTCGGCCCACAAAGTCCCAAAAATCTCCGTAAACACCTGTAGCACACGTCATTGGTCATACACTGACCTCCACAGCTACTATACCATGATCCGAACGGTTAATACGCTACAACCTACCTCATAAATTTGTTCTCCTAGCCCTCCATGCCAGAGCTCTCCTCCAGGTGCCATCATCTCAAGAATGGAATCCTCCCCAGTTGAACATCCTTAAGATGGTGTTTTAGTGCGATTTTTGGCAGCTAAACTGGTTATGTACTTTTTTGAGGTGACATAGATGACAGTTCAAATTTTGAACTCTCTAAATTATAAAATATTTTCACGCCTAGGTTGTTGGAGCTTTTCGTTAGACGCATTTGACTAGGAAATGAAAATAATGATGTTGAGCATTGCTCAATCATCTAAGCCATTGTCCTCAAGTTCTTATTTGACATATCGATCATCTTTGTAAATCTTTTATTTATCCTCCTTAATTTAGGTCTTATATATTGTACTTGCTGCATTGTCTTCTAATTTAATTTTTCTTATTTTTTTGGTCTGACCTTCGTGCTTGACCTAAGCCCCTCATTCCTATGCAGCTTTTCACCCCCCAGTCATATCTTCTTTATTAATAAAATGGTTAGATAAGGTCCTTTATTAAAAAAAATTAAATAAGAATAATTTACAATAAAATAGACAGAGTAATTAAACCACAAAACGATAGAAAAATTTTGCAAGTGATTTGACCAAATCTTACGTCCATGGAAAGAGTAGAGAAATTTCACTGAAGTGGAAGGATGACAACGACTGATCTTCCTCATCTTGAGTACGCCATTAATCTCCCACTCGAATCTTTGTTAGAAAAGAAAGTTTAGTGCACTTTAATTTTTTACTTTGCATTTATATTTCTTATTTTTATTAGATAGGTGTATTGTGTTATTTTTTAGACCAATAAAAAAGAAGAAGTATAAATATAAAATATAAAATTCAAATATACTAAATTATTCTCTCGTCAAAATGCTGTCACTAGACTTAGCAGATCGAGCCTTGAAGAACCAGCACCACCCAAAGCCCACGATATCCCGGGTGGGAATGAAAGAGATAAGAGAGAGAGAGAGAGAGAGAGAGAGAGAGAGAGAGAGAGAGCTGCCGCAACCCATGTCGACTGGGCTTGAAGTGAAATATTTGGTGCGCATTGAGGTATAATGGGTACATTAATTAAGATTGTGCCACATAAATAGAAGGTTTTCAAAATAAGGTGAAGGGGAGATATTAAAACTTCGCTTTTCATGTGAGACAACCACAGTGAATGTGCCCAATTTGAGAATTTCTCCGCTCCAAAACCCTCGATGGTTCGCGAGAACAAGGGGGAAAAGTACGAAGAGGGCATGGTCATGTTCGCACCACGCATCATTGTGCCAAGCTTCTCACTGGACACCCACTGTACGTGGGTATCATAGGATGTAAAAGAGCCCACAAAAGAGCCAAATCGACCAAGTCAAATTGCAATAAATTTATGATCAAACCAATCGTGTTAGCATCAACTAGGTAATCAAATCGATGATGAGGAAAGATAATGCTGTGAGAAGGAGTCACTGGTCCAGGGAGGCAGGACCAATATTGGGCGTGATGTCTTGGCTTGCTCAGGCCACATACATATATATCCTGGTTTCTTGGGCATGAATCGGCCTGATGATGACTAATGGGCTCATCTTTAAGTGAAAATTCTACTGAGTCTAGATCTCCCAGCCCTGCCACCTTTCTGGCGACCCTTACAAGATGATCGTGAAGAGATAGCTTTAAATGTCACTCAACATGCCCCATACATTTATCTTCATAAAACTACACTGGACACACTTTATTTTATAAAGTTAATGAAACGTAGTTAAGAATCTTAGCATTCCATAAAGTGTCAAATTAACTCTGATATTTATAGTTTAGCTTCAAGTATATATTGATTGGTCTTGCTGCGTATCGAACATGAGCTAGACATGCATGATCCCCGAGCCCAAACTTTTTGGGTACTCTTTTTTATATGCAGTAATAATTAATAAGGCATGAACTTAGCCTACAATATGTACAAGATACCATGCCCTTGCCCAACTCCACCTTAACGATAAACATAACTAAATGAGTGGTCTTAAGGTGCCTGGCCTCTCAGCAAAAATAAAACACTTTTCCCATGATTGATGTTTTTCGGAGGAGAATTGTTTTTTGCCTAATGGGCACTACACCAACTCACATGTGTGTGCAGCAAATAATATGTAATTTTCTCCTCAGAAATAAGGTTGAAGGATTTTGATACCATACAGAAATGTCCTTGGCTACGATCGATCTATGAGAGGAAATATATAGTGAATATTGTTGGACAGGCGGAGATGGAACTTTTTGCCTATCAGCGGCCTTGAACAGAAGTTCCTGTGAGCTCATTGATAGATGCTTCTGATGCCCTACCATGTGAAGTAGGCATAATGGGCTTTGGACCTCTTCCAAATACAAAAGCTGGCTTGTTAGGCATTGGCAAAGTGCAAGTATCACTGCTCAGCGAGAAGACAACAGAAGACATGGTGGGTCTGTCCGCTGCATCTTCTTGAATGCACAACATTGCCAACTGTGTGCATCTCAGTACCTCAGTGGCCCAAGATGTGCTACATAACATTGATGGGTACAGGAGTTCCAAACCTCTGCCAGCTTCCCACATCTGCCATGCCTACAGTAGTCATCAAAGTGTTCATAGGAAGAAAAAGATGAAACATTAGTTGAAAGGGAGCACTAAACATAGTGTTTATTAATTAATCCATCAGACTTTCCATCACTCAAGTGTTCAACAGTAGTAAGCTCTTGGCAAATCGTAGTAAATTAAACTTACGTATCTAAAGAGGCTTGGAGAACTGCTGTCTGGATAAAAGCTGGTGCTCTTTTTTCCGGTGATGATCTCCAAGAGTATGACCCCAAAGCTAAACACATCAGATTTCTCTGAGAAGACTCCGTCTAGTGCATACTCGGGGGACATATAGCCACTGCAGGCGATGGACAGGAAAAGAATCGATTAGAAAAGGAAACCTAAGAAAATTGCCTTTTGATTTGAACATGGTACTAAGAAATTAGACATTTAAATTTTGTTTCAGTGACTTACTATGTTCCAACTACTCTCTGAGTGTTCTCTTTATCTTGATTTGTTTGAAATGTTCTTGCCAACCCGAAGTCTGAGATCTTGGGATTCATCTCACTGTCAAGCAATACGTTACTAGTCTTTAGGTCTCTATGTATGACACGCATTCTTGAGTGCTGATGTAGATAGAGGAGGCCATTTGCTATGCCTTTGATAATACTGAAGCGCTTCTCCCAATTGAGTTCCGTCGATCTTGTTGGATCTGAAAAAAGGGTGATGAAAAGGATTACACAGAAGAATATTGATTAAATTAGGAGTTTCAAAGCTTGTGTTTATATATATCGAAAAGAACTAAAAAAAATCCAACTTCACAAGTTAGGAAAAGAGACAAACCAAAATAAATTTATCCAGGCTTTTGTTTTGCATGTACTCATATATCAATATCTTTTCATCTTTATGAGTGCACCAACCCAGAAGTCGGACAAGATTCTTGTGTTGAAGTCTTGCAACGAGTCTGACTTCATTGTGAAACTCTTGGTAGCCTTGTTTAGAGCCCTTGGACAGCCTCTTAACAGCTACCTCTTGACCACTCAAGAATGACCCCTGGAGAACAACAACAAACTAGGATTACAATTATAGACCAGTACTAGCATAATCCGAAAAGAAGCAGAACTAATTGAGACCTTATAAACAGGGCCAAAACCCCCTTCTCCGAGCTTATTTTCGCTGCTGAAGTCAGATGTAGCAGCCTTCACAATTTTGAAATCAAACAAGGTACAATCTGATATTTCCTTTTCACTTCCAAGTGCACTAGTGATGCCCAAGCCCTGTGGGTGTGGTACTATGTTTCTACTTCTCTTACCCGCTTTGCAACAGAGACATAAGAGTAATATGTAAGTTTCTTTCAAATCACTCTTTAAGGTTAAACCTGAGGTACACTAATATGACAGAATTACCTCTTGATTTGTGCATTTCAATGGACAAACAGCAGAAAATCGCGATGAGAAACATCCCGAGAGAGAATGGGTGCTATGATCTTGATCAGATTTTTATTCTTCTTTAGGAAGATTCCATCCTCTAACCGTGCATTGTTACCTTCTGCAGCACAACAAGGAAGAACAAAAGTGTATGAAGTTGCTTAAAATCTAGGGACAAATCAATTATCAATCAGTTTTTATTTATTTTTTAGATCTCTAACTTATATATTTATAATCACAGATATAAATACGTAACTATATAATTTTTTAAAGAGTCAGAGACTTAAAATAAGTCTAAAAAAACATAGAGGCTGATTGATAATTCTTCTTAAAATCTATTGAATTCAGTCTTAAAACCTCAACATTGATTTCAGTCTTTGTTTTGTGGACCATAAATTTGAACTACTTGGCCGAAATCACCCGAAGGACTTTGATACCATGTTAAAATTTATTGAATTGACCTTCCAACTCAACTCTTTAAAATGATGACTGGATAAAAACTCCACTACTATAAAATAATAGCATTTTTGTCTCTCTCTAATCCTGGACTATTCTTCCACTATATTGGGCGACAATTCAATCCTGGTGATTTTGGGTCCAAAATTTTCACCATAAAAATTGTTTTTGTTACAGATCTCAGCACAAAAAAATATTTTCACTAAATAACACTAGACGAATGGAAAAGAATGAACAGAGCATAGGAATCAAAAGAAGACATTAAAACAGAGCATAGTTCATCTATTTTAGGGGATATCCAAAGGAGGTTAAAATAGGGGCATAGCTACCTAGTTGGGACCCATGAACACGAACGTAGAGATCCTCGTTGCGGAAGGGAATTTGCACCAGATCTTTCATCTCTCCAAGCCAGATCAAGCACCTCGATCCCGAGATCCAGCCGTCCACACTGATTATATCTGCATAAGCATAGCCTTGGCAAGGGCACCTAGTTGAGCACTCCGCCTCGCACTGCTGCATGCTCTTATTCCACATGACGGAGAACCCATCCGGCAGCTTCATCCCGGGAACCTTCACAAACCTGTCCGTTCCGTCGCACTGCAGCTGGAGCCGTCTCACGCAGCCCCCCGTGAAGTTTTCCATCTTCCACTCCTCCGGACTCCTGGGCTCGAACCCGTCCAAACAACTGCAGGAGCTCTTTGTATAAACACAGGCTGCGAATGGTCCACACCTGTTGTAGAAATCGCAGGTTCTGTCTGGGAAGGAATTTATGGTGACCCACTTCTGCGAGCTTTCAACCCAGATAAATATGTTCAATATGCCTGTATACTCTAACACAGATCTCGCAAACATGGAATTATCTACCATGTAGAAGCTCCGGGAGATATCATCATCGCCTTTAACTGTCCTAATGACAAGGAGAGTTGGGATTCCCAGGTTTCCCGAATGATTGAGCTGGTTTCCCATCCCACGGCCCCACTCTCGCTAGGATTCGGAACCCTTGAAGATGCAGCTCTGCAGGGGTTCTTGGGATCGGCGGTAATGACGAACTGTCCGGGAGACGGGTCGGCTGCGTCCCTCCAGGATGTCAGTCTCGTGCTTACGCCAGTGGTGAGGTTGACTCTTTGTTCCATGCCCGGCAGCAACGTGTCGGCAGGGTGATCGAAGCTCTGCCAGACGTCGTCGCCGCCATTACCATCCCCGAGGACGAGGTTGCCGGAGTCTAGAAGCACCGCGGAGGTATTGCTGGGGACGCCCATGCGGTTTGTGGACCAGACGGTTCTTCCCATGCCGTCCTGCACGGCGATGTTGCCGTCCTCGGTGACGGTGAGGACTCCGGCCGGGTCTCGGAGTGGCCTCTCTCTGTTGGCGACCCACACCCCCGTCCTCCCCGGAAGGCGGTTGTACCATATACCGGCGTACAGCAGGTTAGCAGCATCGGAGTTCTCCGGCGTAAAAAAGCCCAGGGCGAAGATCTTGCCGGCAGATACTATCGTCTGGTTCACGGATATGGACTGCCCTGCGGCTAATCTATCACCGGCAGCACAGAATGATACCTGGTGGGTAGATGAGAAGAGGACGATAATGGCGGGGACGAGGAAGAAGGAGCCCATGTCACTGCTGCTGCTTTGTGCGTCTCCTTTCGCCTACTTATCCCGCTTCTTCTTGAAGCTGCAGGAGCAACAGATCATTGGCCGACAACAAAGAGATCCGCTTCTACTTTGTGTGGCAGCCGTGAAGTATTGACCAGGAGGTCTCTGGTGGGCTTTGTGGCTGATCGACAAACAAGAAAGGCTTTAAAATAACCGTTTAGCAACATCATTTATTCATTTGTAGAGTAATACTTTTGCTCTCAGAGAATTTTTTATCTTGGTAGAATAGTTGATTGGACCCTAATTAATTATTTTTGGGTGCTGCATAAGTCTAATAAAAATAATATTAAATATATTCTTAATCTCTCATAAAATATAAGTCAAATAAATAAAACAAATTAATATATAATTAAGTTCCACTTAACATCTATTTATTCCACTTACTATCTATTTATTTTACTTATCAACATTTAATGTTACTTTTGGTAAGATTTGTGCAGTATCTGAAAGTAACCAATCAAGACCCAAGTACCTGTTCTATCAAAGATAAAAACTCCATCGTCCAAGGGAGCAAAGTATTACTCTTATTTGTAGGAGTCCAAATTCTTTCAATACATTAGCAGAAGAAACTCTATCAAGATGAGAGAGATTTTTACGACATCCATTATATTTTATAGAAACGTATAAATCAAAATAGGAAAAAAATTTCAAAATTTATTTTTCCCGCACAACGTCTCCTCACAATTTTGGAGTTTCATCAATCGATATGCCGATGAGATTCATACTTTTTTAATGACTTACTACTCCTCTTCATGGTGTGGACACAACTTTAATAGAGTGTTTGGGAGCAATTTTAAAAAAAATTCTTTCTACATAAAAATCATGTTGTGTTCCTTTTTAACTTTAAATTCAAAATTATGAAAATGTGATGTTATCTGTTTGGTAAAAATTTTAAAAATTTTAAAATTTATATTGATGTGTTTGGGGTGCGGCCGGGGGGGGGGGGGCGCAGAGGGCGGGGGGCAAGTAGGGGTTTCGGGGTGGGGGGTGGGGGTTTTGGGGCGGGGGTAGGGGAGGGGGTGGGAGGGCGCAGGGCGGAGGGTAGGCGGAGGGGGAGGGCAGGGGTGGGTGGGGCTGAGGGCGGGGAGGGGGTGTGAGGTTTGGCGCGAAGGAGGGTGGGGCTAGGGGCAGGGGATCGGGGGGGAGGCGGAGGGCAGAGGGGAGGGTGCAGGGCGGGTGGGGGTTCCCGTGGGGGCGGGGCGGGTGGGGCTGAGGGCACAGGGCGGGCGATAGGGGGGGGGGGGGGCGAGGGTGGGGTTGGGGGGCGCAGGGCGGGCAGGGGCTGGTGAGGGTTCCAAGGAAGGGGCAGGTGGGGCTAGGGTGGGGGAGCGGGTGGGGGTTTTGGGGCGAAGGTAGGTGGGGCTAGGGGCAGAGGAGGGGGGGGAGGGCGTAGTGCGGAGGGCGAGCGGGGGAAGGTGTAGGGCGGGTGGGGGTTCCGACGAGGTGGGGCGGGTGGGTCAGGGGGCTGCCGTGGCGCAGGGGGGGGCGCCGGTGAGGGGTGAGGTGCCGTGGTGGAGGGGGGAGAGCCGTATGTTTTTAAAATAAAATAACTTCATACTTTTTTTGAGAGATTTACATAGGGTAAAAAATTTTCCAAAAAAATACTTACCAAACCTATTTGTGTGTCTGTCCTCTTTTTTTTTTTAAATTTTAGAGAAAAAAAAAATAAAAAATTACAACCAAACACCATATTAACAAGTTAATAATAACACACCACAACTCCCTCTTGGATTGTTTTACTTTCGTCTCCCACATGATGATGTGGCATAAACTTTTTTAGGTGTCATTTTAATATGCTTAGAAACAAGTGTTACAAAATCGTTTCCCATTCTAACACTTGGACAAACAATGGCATGTTAGATTGATTAGATAGAAAATGGATTTATTAACACTATAGCATAACAACTAATTAACTTGACACAAATCGATCGTGCGGTTGTGCCGCATCGGTTCTAGGGCAAAGATATCCCAAGTTCAATACCCACCTTTGCCATTACTTGGTAGGGGTGTAACCCCCTAATTTTTTGAATAGAAAAGTTTAATGTATTTTCATATTGCACTTAAGTGTAATATGACTAGACACTAAATTCATGTGGAATATTTCATATGGAAAATGATAAAGTGACAACTCAATTATTAGATATACTCAACCGGACCAGTCCAATATATCTGAACCAGACCGTACTACACTTGGGCAGGCAAGGTTGCCTCGATAACACTCTTTCTATTTTTTTCATTTTTTATTAAATTTTAGTATAAATCAGACCAAACTTTTATGATACGCTTTGATTCATGCAATACCAGCTACTCTCCAATCTCTTTCGGTTCACTTGTCTAGCCCCACCATGATGTGAAAGAAGTGCTTATCATACGAAATTGGCGTGCTCCGGCCGTGCTCCGGCCGCACACAAATATCTTGGTTTCTTGGGCTTGGATGGGTTTGACGGGAGGACCCATGTTTAGATGTAAATCAAATGGGTCTAATCTTTACCTTTTTGGCTACGTTTATCGGGTGACGGTGAAGAGGCAGCTTTGAATGTCACTAAATAAGGCCGATATATTTATGAGTAGAATATTAATAATTAATGGCCAGTATATTTTATAGGGCAAATTAATTAGGAGTCCCTATCAAATTTTTGACTTATTTATTAGTCCCTAACAGAACTGTAACTCATTACAGTCAGAGTTATCACCTGTTACAATATACGTTAAGTTCTATTACAGTGAGGACCTCCCTATTATAGTCAGAGACTTCTAATTAATTTACCCTATTTTATAAGACAAATTAATTAGAAATTTCTTACTGTAACAGAGAGATCTTTACTATAACAAAATTTAACATATACTGTAACAAATGATAACACTTATTATAATAAATTATAATTCGGTTAGAAATAAGAAAATAAATCAAACTTCTAATAAATACTCATAATTAGTTTGTCCTACTTTATTTTATAAAGCTAATGAAACACAATTAAGAATCTTAGAATCCCATAAAATGTCAAATTCTGATATTTACGGTTCAACTTCAAGTATTGATTGATCTTGCTGCATATCACATATTCTCCATTCTCGAACATGAGCTAGAGATGCATGTTCCCCGAGCCCAAATTTTGTGATCTTTTATATGTAATAGTAAGGGTATGGACCACACCTAAAATATTTTTCACTACTTACTTATATTTGTTTATACACAAGTTTGTACTTAATTTTTCCCCTTTGTGTTAAAAGGTGTTTTCACATAAATCTTGATGTCCCGTGTGATTATAATTTTCATGACTTGTATTTGTTTATACACAAGTTTGTACTTATCAGTGTCCACTGCGGCACTATCGCACGAACGTTGGCAGCGAGATGATAGGTACACGATGAACATGGAGAAGAAGAACAAACCCACGATGGCTATCCTTCTATCGTCTGCTATGTGTGGGGAAGGTTTTAGTTTCAAGTAGATTTAGTGTCTACTTGGTTGTTTGTAAAATATATTCATATTAAGAAAATTTTTTTACAAGAACATAAAAAATTTAATTATCTATTTGACAACTATTTAAGTATTTTTTTCTAAAAAAAATCTAAAATTTATTTTTCTATAAAATATTTTTTTTAAAAAATATAATCAAAATATTTTAAAAATAAAAAATATATTTCATATGTCGACCACTCAATGCCAACTACTAGATGGTGGCCGTCTATCGATCTACAACCAATTGCTAGCTAATTGTTCGGCGTCGGCTGACGGGGAGCGACCCATAAATTTTTTTTCTCACATAAAATTTTATATTGAAACAAACGGACCGCCGATATCCTATTACAAGGGATAGATGTGGTTGACCTGAGATTCAACTGATGGGGAGCGAAAGGTGGGCGATCAGACTTCTCTCCAGCCTCCACAGTCTCATGTGGTGGTGGTGAAGATGATGGGGATCCGAATCCATGCCGTGTGGCAAGGTTTCCTTCATCGAATCTCCCAAAGTTTTCTTCGAAGAACCTCACAACATGCCGTGTGTGAAGAGTTTTCTTGGAGGGATTTTTTCGGCATTTCGGAATGATGCTGTTCTGATTATGATGCTTCATCTCTTTGAGTTCAGATTTGTGTTAGTCTACAAGTTGATAGAGCAAAAAGCAATATATTTACAGTAAAAAAGATTAATAAATTATATTCAATAAATTGTACGCGTAACAAATTAAGTTCAAACGAAAATAATTCATAGTAAATAGACAAAGCAAGCCACAGAGAGATCATTTTTTTTACCTAGTTTGCCCAACTTATATTTATTGGTAGATCAAAGAAACTTCACAATAAAATAAAAAAATACAAAGTGGTGGAAATATGCTCTTACAACAACCAACCAGTGATCAATTCCCCAATCGGAGATGCCACAAATATCTCTCACTCAAATCTTTGTCAGAATGGTGCCTATAAATATGCTTAGCAAAGTCTTAAAGAAGCAGCACCACACAAATCCCATGACCTCTGCGTAGAGTTGCAAATGAACCAATACACTCGATAAGTAGTTCAAAATTCGATTCGCTGAAAATTCGTCTCGGCTCATTTATAGATAAACGAGCCGAGCTTGAAAAAACAGAAGTTTGATTCATAACAAGTCGATTTTGAACAGAGATATATTCGACTCGAATATGTTCGTGAACAACTCATTAAGATACTCGATAATATACTTGTTAAAATATTCAGTTAGTTATAAATATGAAATGTTATTTATTTATTTTTAAATTTTTTTTGTTAATATACGAATATTTATTTAATGTAAAAGAAATTAAATATGAAGGTGTAAATACACAAATTATAAAGGAAGGGCTGTAAACGAACTAATACACTCAGACAAGTAACTCGAATTCGACTCAAATGTTACTCGAATTCGACTCATTTAATAAGGTAAATGAGTCAAGTTCAAACAAAAATTTAAGCTCGTTTCATAAACGAGTCGAGTATGAGCAAATACTTACTCGGCTCTTTTAAGCTCGTAAACAAGTTCATTTAATTTTTTAATTATAAAAATTATAAATATAGTTGTTAAATATTTTAAACATTATACTAAAATAATTAAACAAGTAACTTATGAAAGATTTTGGGATATGACTTTAAAATAAGATAAATTTGGGTCTTATAAATAAATAATTTTTTGCTTGTAAATTGAATTGGGCTTATATATACATATAATATATATATATATAACTCGTAAATTCAATTGAGCTCGTTAAGATACTTGTTGAAGGTTCGAACTCGAGAGTATTTAAACGAATCAAAATTTTTTTAAGAAATAAGTGATACAGTGATAATTTTAATATTCTAAATATTTGGATTGAAAATTATTGTGGAGCTATATTTAATGACTTAATATTCATTTCATATTTGTAACAACTAGAAATAAATTTATTTAGATTAGTCTAATATTTATTTTATGTTGTTTTGATTCGATAAACATTAATTTTATTGTATAAATAAATAATATTACTACTTTAAAAAAGATAAAATCGAGTCAGGCCGGGCCTAGGCTGGACCTTACATAATTGTCCCAGGCTGGGCCGAGTTTCTAAAAATTGGGCCTTGTTCCGGACCAATCGGTTAGAGACCGGGCTGGACCTGGGCCAACTTAGGCCCGCCCATTGCCACCCCTACTCGAACTTGATTAAAAAGTAACGAACCGAATTTAAGCACCATAATATTTAGCTCGACTCGACGCGTTTGCACCATAGACGGATCTAGAGTAGAACTAGTGGGGTCATGTGACCCCACTGGATTTTTAAAAGTCTATCGATGGGTATAAAAATTTTCATTAAATTGATTTGGTTAGAAACTCTACATCTAAAACTGCTAATGGGCCCATTTCCTCTTGGCCGATCTAACCCCATCCCACCATGAGCACAAAAGAATGGACCTACCTAAGTGGCCCACCTACTAAAGCCCAAGGCCTTCCATTGGCCCAAGCCCATCTCACCCCATGCAAAGGGGTGAGATTAAGCAAATGCAACACCTCCCAAAAAGTGTTGCCTAAAATGGAAAAAGTAAAAGCATTTGTAAGAGATGAAAGGGCCTACTTTGGTGGGTTTTCTAGAAGCTTGGAAGAGGCCAAAAGAGGCTCCAAAGGGGCCTTGCGGGAACAGAGGAAGAGGAGGAGCTTTGGCTTGGGTTTTTAGCAAGAAAGGAGCAAGAAGAAGAGAGGGTCTTCTCTTCTCCAAGGGGCTGCTGCGGCTGCACCTTTCTTCTTCCTGAAGAGCACCAGCAAGAGGAGAAGAGGCAAGAGGGAAAGAGGAAAAGGTGAAGAGAAAGAGAGAAAGAGAGGAGAGAGGCCTACCTCTTTTATGAGTGGTCTTGTCATCTAGAAAAGAGAGAAGAGAGGGAGATGGAGGGAATGGCGTTGGCTTCTCCTTCCCCCTCCATTCTTTAAACTTTTGTTTTGTACTCTTCCCCTTCTATGTTAAGAGAATATTCTACTCATGTGCTTCCCATCCCTTCTTTGATGTGAACACTCTTTTGCTTTTTTTGCATTTATTGCTCTCTTCTCCCTCTCTTCTGTGTGCATGAGTTTTAAATCCCTTTTTTTTGTTTTGGTGCTACCAAAGGGCTACAGGATGGTGAGGAACCACCTTTTACATGGTAGACCTCCTCTCATCCCAAGGAGCACACATGAGACCTCCATACCCTTTCATGCCTCAATAAATGAGGTTTTGAGAGGATGGGGCTATATGGGCCTTGTTTGGGCCTTCTAAAGAGCAATTTTCCTATGGTTTTCTCCAAGGGAATGTGAGGTTTGCTCACTGTTCTTTCATTCCATTTATGAGAAGCTTTTGACTGTTCTAAGGTCCCTAAACAGTCCCCTTGCAATGCTTGGGCCGCCCCCTCTCTTGGAGTCTACATGGGCCCATTGTATGCCTTCAAGAGAGGGATCTTTCTCACTGTTTGGGCCTTCATAAATGAGATCCTCCTCACTGTTTTCCCCCCTTAAGAGTTCAGATTTTCATGCTTAAGAGGCTCATTTGTGTGCTTTCCATCTTTGGAACACACCCCATTAGCTAGCCAAGGGGTTGAAGAATCAATCTCATGCCCTCTTGCTTAGCTCCCATTTGTTAAAAGCCCATTAAACCTCCTCTTTTAAGCCTTCTAAAGGTACAGGTTTTCACTGATAAACAGCCCTAAAGTGCATGTTTTCTACCTTGGGAGCATGCCCCTTTGCTAGCAAATGAGTTGGGCAACTAATGCCCATGCTCAAAGCTTTGCTTTGCATGTGAAAGAGACCTTTAAACCTCCTGTTTTCCCCTCCAAAACTGCAGGTTTTCACTGTCCATATAGCCCATCTAAGTGCATTTCATCATGGGGACATGCCCTCTTTGCAAGCAAATGAGTTGGGCAATCAATGCCCATGCTTAAAGCTTGGTCTTGCATGCAATAGATCCCTTTAAACTCTCTGTTTTGAACCCTTAATAGCTCAGGTTTGCACTGTCAAAACCGCCCCCAAATGAGCCCATTTGCCTTGAAAATGCCCCCATTTGCTAGCCAAGGGGTTGAGTAATCACCTCATGCCTTCTTGCTTAGCAAGTCCCTGTAAAAGACCCTTTAACCCATGTTTTGACCTACTAAGTCTCAGATTTTCATGGCTCTAAAATAGCCCATTAAGGGACTTTGTGCTTAAGGGTGTGCCTCCTTGCAAGCCAAGGGTTGAACAACCAAAGTTCATGCCCCCATACTTAGCATCCATGGAGAGCAGCCCAATAGACCCCTGTTTGGGCCCAAAACCGCCCCTCACATGGGTGAGACCAACTTCAAAAAAAAATGTTGGCTCTTGGCCCACAAAAGGAGGGTTTCAGCTGATCAGCCCTGTGGGTGGTCTTCTGATTCGGCAGCCTTGAACAGGCCTGTCGAATCGGCAGCCAGCCCCCACCCTTGGCCGGGCCATGGAAGTTAAAACCATGCTTCACGTGGTTCGGGCCGAAGGAATGGACAATGGACCGATGAGAAGCCCATTTAAACCCGGGTTGGACAACGTGATGTCTATGCCCGGGCGTATGGGCCCGCACATGCTTCATTTACCGATTGGTATTTGTGTGGTCATGGTGATACCCACCCCCGCCGGAGGCTTGCCTCGGGGGTTGGTGCCATGTGCCATTAGGGTTATGTCATTATTTGGCATACACCCTCTCTTTTGGTACTGCCTCTATTTTGGTGGGTGTGTACCGTGCTCTCCCCTATCAACCAAGATAAGGGGAGATGCTGCCGGATTTTCGCCGTGAATGTCGAATCGGCAAGGGTCCTCTTCCTCTCCTAAAAGAAACCCTCCAAAGTCTAATGGAGTGGCGCCGAATCGCGAATAGAACCACGTTGCACCCTTTTAAAGAATAAAAGAGCCGATTAAAAGAATGCTTTATCATTAGGAGCGGCAAATGGGCAAATCAAAGAGTTTTACGTTGCACATGTTTTTAAAAGAGCAAGAGATCAAATCAAAGTCTTTTCGTGATAAAAGTAAAAAAAAGAAGCAAATAGCCAACCCTTACTCTCACAAGTCTCAAATGAAATAAGAGAATAAGTGAAAACATTTGTTGACTCAAAAGAACAAATGGGCTTTCTCATGCTTTCAAAAGGTCTAATTAAGGTTTCCTTTTCTTAAAAGGACAAAAGACCCAAATGAAACTTCTTTTGTAACAAGAAGAGCAAATAGATCGTTACAAATTTTCAAAAGAGCAAATGTATCTTTTTCAAAAGAGCAAGAGACCAACTTAAAGCTTTTTTATGTTGATGAAAAGAATCAATGGGAAAACAGGTAAAAAGACTCCAACACATCTAATTAAAAGACCCGGCAACCTCGAGTAGGCATCGTGTCTGTTCATCATTCCAGCCTAGTTTTGAGTTGCATCTTGCACCTTTCATCGGATGTCTCCGTATCAGGGCCACACGGCTTTCTAATTTCTGGCGATTAATCAAGGGTTTTCCTTCCCAGAGGGATGTAATTAACGTCGTTGCGTTCAGGCAACGGCGGGATTTTGGTCCAGGACCCGACACCTCATTATCGTTTGACGAAGTCAAACGGCGCGCACAACAGATTCAAAGCCCTCCGACTCTCGGAGGCAAACCAATTGGTTGTCACTTCGGTGACTGGCACGCCCGCGCTGTGCGAATTGCCGATTCATCTCACGTCACTCTTGCTCGAGTGGCATTCGACGAGATTTGGATTGGCAATACGTGTGCATCCATGAGAAACATGAGAAAAATGATAAAGATCACATTTTAAAAAAGATCTTAGGAATTGTAAAATTTTCCATTTCCACATGGGATTAAGTGAGATATATGAGAGAGAGAGAGAGAGAGAGCCCATGTCGCCCTCGCTCGAGAACCTTCGTCCGCGAGAACGAGAGAGAAAAAGACGAAGAGGGCGTGGTCGTGTTCTCATCACTGTGCTAGGCTGCTAGCGGGACACCTCCCGTGTGTGGGTATCATGGAATGTCAAGTAGATATCGGATTGCACATACCAAAAGGACAAAAACAGCTCAGAAAAAACCATTGACCAAGTCAAATAACAATAAAATTATGATCTTAACAATCGTCCTGAGTGATCAAGTCATGTAGCACCAGAAAGATGGATGATGGGGAAAGATCATTGGCGAGAGAAAGGAGGAGGGGAGGGTAGTGGCGGAGTCAGAAATATTTAAAAGGGGGGATAATTTAGAACATGGATAATTAATAAGATAATTATTTATGAGTACTCAACCTAAAGGAGGATAATTAATAAAGTTAAAAAAATCTTCACATGTCCATCTTCATATACCCATCAAGAAATTTTATGTAAAAAAATTTAAGAAGAAAAAAAAGTATACAAAAAAATAGGGGGGGGGTGCAATTGCCCCCCTTGACCCTCCGGCTCCGGCACTGGGGGGGGGGGGGGGGGGGGGGGAGGGGTGTTACGGCTGCAGGGAGGACCATATTGTTGGATATAGTGAACCGGACCAGTCCAATATACCCGAACCAGAGCGTACTGCACTTGGCAGGCAAGGTTGCCTCGGTAACACTCTTTCTCTTTTTTTCATTTTTTATTAAATTTTAATATAAATCAGACCAAACTTTTATTATAAGCTTTGATTCAAGCAATACCAGTTATTCTCCAGTCTCTTTCGGTTCACTTGTCTAGCCCCACCATGATGTGAAAGAAGTGCTTATCATATGAAATTGGCCAGCTCCGGCCGCACACAAATATCTTGATTTCTTGGGCTTGGATGGGTTTGACGGGAGGACCCATGTTTAGATGTAAATCAAATGGGCCTAATCTTCACCTTTTTGGCTCGGTAACACTATTTCTCTTTCTCTTTTTTTTTTAATATTAAATTTTAATATAAATCAGACCAAACTTTTATGATACGCTGGTATTGCATGAATCAAAGCGTATCATAAAAGTTTGGTCTGATTTATATTAAAATTTAATATAAAAAATTTAATTATATATTAGGTACATATTTAAGTATTTTATATGAAAATAAAAAACTTAATTATATATTTGGTACCTATTTAAGTATTTTTTCAGAAAAGATTTTCGATGTTTATTTTTCGTAAAATATTTGTGGACACCTAAAAAAAAAAATCAAAAACACAACAAAACATGGGCTTGCATCTGCTGGCCGGTCTGGTCCTTCCAAGCAAAAGATCCATGAGAAAACTCACTAAATGACCACTCCAAAAGGCCCATGATCCAATGGCCCATCTACCCTAGGTAAGGGGGTCATCCTAGGCAACTCCTCACTCCCCCACTACCCAGGCAAACCTGCCAAGCATCAGCAGGAGGAGGCGGCCAGCAGGTTCCCTCTTCAGGAAACTGGGCTGCAAAAGGAGAGGGGGGTGGTGGCCTCTTGCTGGTTCTTTTTAGAAGAGGGGATAGAAGAGGTTAGAGGCTTGCACTCAAAGAAAAGGGGCTTGGCTGGGGGCTTCCTTCTTCCGGGGAAAAAAGCCAGAAGAGATAGAAGAGAAGAGAGGCTTCTTCCTGGGGGGTTTGGTGTGTGAAAAGAGAGAAGGCAGAAGGAAGGAGAAGGGTTGGCTTCCTGTTGAAGTGGGGGAGGCTCGGATAGAAGAGTCTCCAAGAAGCAGCTGAGTTCTCCTCATCCTTCCGGCTGGTCACCAAAGAAGCAGAAGCAGCCGCTTGGAGGTTCGGTTGAAGGTGGCTGGCCTCCTCCTTTCTCTCTCTCTGATCCTCTCTCTCTCCTCCGGGGTTGGCTACAGAAAGAAGCAGTGGAGGAAGGGTTGGAGTCTTCAAGGGGCCCCTCACAGTTGGCTGGCCGGTTGTGCCTTCCCAAGAAAAAGAATCAAAAAGAAAAGAAAAGGGAGGGGCAAGCAGTTGAGAAGGGCAAGAACAGTGAGGGGGGACTGCCACGGCAGTCCCCATATGTGTTCCTCCCTCTTGGCTTATTCTCCTCTTTCTCCCATGTAATCTCAAGTTCTAAATAGTGAAAAGGCTCTCTCTCGTTTCTTCTACATGTGTTTTTTTCTTAGTGATCTACATGCCCCCCACCCTCCTTTTCCTTTTTTTTCTTCTTTCTCTTTGTTGCTGCAGTGGTGTTCTCATGTGCCTTTACATAGGACCGAGATGCCCTGGTAAATTGCTTTTTACCATGGGTTTTCTGCCCATTGATATTTCTATTTATTTCATTTCTGCATGAGACTATCTCTTTACCTCTTATGGGACATTGGAGAAGGCCGCTGAGTATCTCTCAGCCCACCAAGGGCGCCCTGTGAGAAATATACTCACTGCCACAACACATTCACTGTAGCAAGTCCCTTTATCCAGTGTTTTCTTATTCAGATTCCTTTTGTGCATGAACCGTGAATCTTAGAGGCCTAATCTAAGGGGGTCATATAAGGCCATATATGTGCCTCCTCTGATGGGTCTAGGAGCAGACAAGGGACTGTCCGGATCCCCCTTACCACTGTTCATGTCTCACTGTCCCAATCTTGCCGATTCGTTTTCCTATGAGACCTTGAACATTAATGGTCAAGTGGCTGATACCTGGGTCCTGTTCAGGCTTATGAGGGGCGACATTATATGCCAAATGATCTGTGTTTTCGACGGGACGCCCAAACGCTGGGCGTGTTTTGAGAACCGTGCCTCCGAAGTGCTGCCGAATCACTTTTCCGGGTGACTTTGAACATGAAGGGTTCGGTATCTTATACCCATGCCCGGTTCAGGTCCATGGATGGACTCTCCATATGTTGAATAGCCCGTCAGCCCGGCTGGACGCTCAGATCATCTCCAGATTTTGAGAACCGTGCCTCCGAAGTGCTGCCGAATCACTTTTCCGGGTGACTTTGAACATGAAGGGTTCGGTATCTTATACCCATGCCCGGTTCAAGCCCATGGATGGACTCTCCATATGCTGAATAGCCCGTCAGCCCGGCTGGACGCTCAGATCATCTCTGAATTTTGAGAACCGTGCCTCCGAAGTGCTGCCGAATCACTTTTCCGAGTGGTTTTGAACAAGAAGGGTTCGGTATCCAGTACCCATGCCCGGTTCAGGCCCATGGATAGATTCTCCATATGTTGAATAGCCCGTCAGCCCGGCTGGACGTTCAGATCATCTCCAGATTTTGAGAACCGTGCCTCCGAAGTGCTGCCGAATCACTTTTCCGGGTGGTTTTGAACATGAAGGGTTCGGTATCCAGTACCCATGCCCGGTTCAGGCCCATGGATAGATTCTCCATATGTTGAATAGCCCATCATCCCGGCTGGACGCTCAGATCATCTCCGGATTTTGAGAACCGTGCCTCCGAAGTGCTGCCGAATCACTTTTCCGGGTGGTTTTGAACATGAAGGGTTCGGTATCCAGTACACATGCCCGTTTTAGGCCCATGGATAGATTCTCCATATGTTGAATAGCCCGTCAGCCCGGCTGGACGCTCAGATCATCTCCGGATTTTGAGAACCGTGCCTCCGAAGTGCTGCTGAATCACTTTTTCGGGTGGTTTTGAACATGAAGGGTTCGGTATCCAGTACTCATGCCCGGTTCAGGCCCATGGATAGATTCTACATATTTTGAATAGCCCGTCAGCCTGACCGAACACTCAGATCATCTCCGGATTTCGAGAACCGTGTCTCTGAAGTGCTGCCGAATCGCTTTCTCAGCTAGCTTTGAACATGAAGGGTCGGATAGTCCGTCCCTGTGCCCGATCCGAGCTCATAGATGGTGTCCATACATATTGTGGGTGCTGCCATCCCGTCTGTCAGTTCTGGTTCCTCACGAATTTCAAGAACCGTGCACAAACAGAACCGCAGAATCACTGCGATTTGATATTTGGACAAAAGGGCCGGATAACCTGATTCCCACGCCCCGTCCGGAATTGAACAGAGCCCTTTCATGGTTTGGGTGCCATTCCCTGTTGACCCGGTCTTCGGATCCTCCGTTTCCCACGCGTTTTGTGCGTTGCAAGGGCTGCCGAATCATTTTGGTCTGTGAACAGTGCTGCCGATTCGCCCCTGCCGAATCACCTCTGCAGAATGGGCCTGGCTGCCGATTCGCCCCTGCCGAATCACCTCTGCAGAATAGGCCTGGCTACCGATTCGCTCCTGCTGATTCACCCCTACTGAATGGCCTGGCTGCCGATTCGCTCCTGCTGATTCACCTTTGCTGAATGTCCTGGCTGCCGATTCGCTCCTGCTGATTCACCCCTGCTGAATGGCCTGGCTGCCGATTCGCTCCTGCTGATTCACCCTTACTGAATGGCCTGGCTGCCGATTCGCTCATGTTGATTCACCTTTGCTGAATGGCCTGGCCGCCGATTCGCTCCTACTGGTTTACCCCCTGCAGAATGGTTTTAGCCGCCGAATCGTTTTGCTTGCCGAATGAAATGGATTGTGCATGACGATGTTTGGGCATATAAGAGTCAAATGAGATCGAACCATGAAAAGATCAATGACAATCAAAGCATGTCAAAATCTCTTGCATTATCAAATAAAAGATTTTTTTGCACAATAGACAAAAGAACAAATAAATAAACAAGTATGCAAATTGACCTTAAAAGATGAATGGCACACACACACACATTCAACCCTCTTTCAAACTTAAATGCAATCTTGTAGTTTTATTTTGCGCCTTTTATCGGATGTCTCGACTTAGGCCATAAGATCTTCTATTCTGGCGATTAATCAAGGATTTTCTCTTTCTAAAAGAGATGTAATTAACGTCGTTGCGTTCAGGCAACGGCGGGATCTTGGTCCAGGACCCGACACTCACTTTCGTTTGACGAAGTCAAACGGTGCGCACAACAGACCTAAAGCCCTCCGACTCTCGGATTGTCACCTCGGTGACTGGCACGTCCGCGCTGTGCGAATTGCCGATTCATCTCACGTCGCCATTGCTCGCGTAGCATTCGATGGGATTTGGATTAGCAATACGCATTCATTCATGAGAACATGAGACAACATGATAAATAGATCTTTTTAAATAGATTAAAAAAATTATATTTCCACAAATTCTTTAAAAATATTTTTTATAAAAATATTTTAAAAATAAAAATTATGTTCCATATATCGACCACTCGGCACCAATTATTAGGTGACGACCATCTGTCAGTCTATAACCAATTGCTAGTTAATTGTTCGACGTCGACCATTGGGGAACGACATAAAATTTTTTTTCTCACATAAAATTTTATATTGAAACAAACAGACCTCGGTATCCAATATTACAAGGGATAGATGTGGTTGACCCGAGATTCCATGATGGGGAGCGAAAGGTGGGCACTCGATCAGTCTTCTCTCCCAGCCTCCATAGTCTCGTGCGGTTGTGGGGAGATGACGGGGATCCGAATCCATGCCGTGTGCCAAGGTTTCCCTCATCGAATCTCCCAAGGTTTCTTCGAAGAACCTCCCATGCCGTGTGCGAAGAGGTTTTCTTGGGGGGATTTTGTCGGCATTTTGGAATGATGCAGTTCTGACAATGATGTTTCATCCCTTGAGTTCAGATTTGTGTTAGTCTCCAAGTTGATAGAAAAAAAACAATATATCTACAGCGAAAAAGATTAATAAGTTGTACATGTAACAAAGATCGAAGGAAATTATATTTTATAGTAAAATAGACAAAACAAGCCTCATTTTTTTTACTTAGTTTGCGCAACTGATATTTATTGATAGAGCTAAGAGACTTCACAATAAAATAAAAAAATACAAAATAGTGAAAATATGCTCTTATAACGACAACCAACCGGTGATCTCCCTCAACCAGTTATGCCACCAATATCTCTCACTCAAATCTTTGTCAGAATGCAGAACCTTAAAGAAGCAGCGCCACACAAATCCCACGACCTCTGCGGTGGGACTTGTGAGATATGAGAGAGAGAGAGAGAGAGAGAGAGAGAGAGAGAGAGAGAGAGAGAGAGAGAGAGAGAGAGAGAGAGAGAGAGAGAGAGAGAGAGAGAGAGATGAGGAACTGCTACAGCCCATGTCGTCATCCCGTTTGTGGGTATCATGGGTGTGTGTGTGTGTGTTAAGTGAGATATGTGTGTGTGTGTGAGAGAGAGAGATGAGGAACTGCTACAGCCCATGTCGTCATCCCGTTTGTGGGTATCATGGAATGTCAAGTAGATATCGGATTGCACATACCAAGAGGACAGAAACAGCTCAGAAAGACCTTTGACCAAGTCAAATTACAATAAATTTATGATCTTGACTACTGGACATATATTTCTGGGTGGAATATTAATAACTACTGGACATATTTTATTAGATAAATTAATTAAAAATTTCTGACTGTAATAGAGGACTTAACATATATCATAATAGAGAATAACATTTACTGTAATGAATTACAGTTGATCAAAAATTAAAAATAAGTCAAATTTTTTATAAGGACTCTAATTAATTTATCTTACTTTATTTTATAAAGCTAATGAAACACAATTAAATATGTTAGAATCTCATAAAATGTCAAATTCAGATATTTACAGTTCAGCTTCAAGTATTGATTGATCTTGCTGCATATCACATCTCCATTCTCTAACATGAGCTAGAGATGCATGTTCCCCAAGCCCAAATTTTTGGGTCTTTTATATGTAATAGTAAGGCGTGGACCAGGCCTAAAATATGTACAAGTTCCCATGCCCTCGCCAAAACTCCAGCTCTGCAAGGGCGATCTTAAGGTGATTTTTAAGGGGCCTTAATTAGCAGCATTTGCTGATAAAGAAACAAATAAGAGAATGGACATTAACGTATGGCAAAGAAATATCAAAACAAAAGTAAAACACTTTTCCCATGATTGACGTTCTTTGGAGGAGAAATGGTTTCTGTTTGATGGGTCCTACAGCAGTTCGCATGTGCCTGCAGTGGGCAGCACGAATTCCAGGTTGAAGAATTCTAATATTCCATTCAGAAATGTCCATAGCTATGATCTGTGAGAGGAGATATACGGTGAATACTGTTGGATGGGGGAAGATGGAAATTTTTTTGCATATCAACGGCCCTCAACAGAAGTTCTTGTGACCTCGTTGATAGATCCTTTTGATGCGTTGTCCTGTGAAGATGGCAGAATGCGGTTTGGACCTCTTCCAAATACAAAAGCTGGCTTCTTAGGCACTGGCAAAGTGCAGGTATCACTGCTCAGCAAAAAAACAATAGAAGACATGGTGGGTCTGTCCGCTGCATCCTCTTGAATACACAACATTGCCAACTATGTGCATCTCAAGATCTCAGGGGACGAAGAGGAGCTGCTCAACATTGATGGGTCCAGGAGTTCCAAAGCTCTGCCACCTTCCCACATCTGCCATGCCTGCAGTTGTCATCAAAGTGTTCGTAGGAAGAAAAAGATGCAGCATTAGTCGAAAGGGAGCACTAAACATATAGTGTGTTTTAATCTATTAGACTTTGCATCACTCATAATGTTCAATAGTAGCAAGTGCTTGACAGATTGTAGCAAATTAAACTTACGTATCCAAAGAGGCTTTGATAATTGCTGTCGGGATAAAAGTCTGTACTCTTTTTTCCGATGATGATTTTCAAGAATATGACTCCAAAGCTAAACACATCAGATTTTTCTGAGAAGACACCATTCACACGATCGGCAAGAAAAAAAAATGATTAGAAGAGGAAACCTAAAAAATTTACCTTTTGATTTGAAGACAGTACTAAAAAAGACATTATCAGATACTGTATCAGCAACTTACTATGTTCCAACTACTCTTTGAGTATTCCCTTTATCCTGATTTATTTGGAATGTTCTTGCCAACCCAAAGTCTGAGATCTTAGGATTCATCTCACTGTCAAGCAATATGTTACTGGTCTTTAGGTCTCTGTGTATGACACGCATTTTTGAGTGCTGATGTAGATAGAGGAGGCCATTTGCTATGCCTTTGATAATACCAAAACGCTTCTCCCAATTTAGTTCTGCCGATCTTGTTGGATCTGAAGGTTAGATGAAAAGAATCATGTACAAGAACATAGGATAGGAGGATATTCGAGTATAGTATTTAAAGTTGGCCAAAAGAAAAAGATCTGACTTCACAAGCTAGGCAAAAGAGACAAACCAAAGATAAACTTATCCAGGCTTTTGTTGGGCATGTACTCATATATTAGTATCTTTTCATCTTGATGTGTGCACCAACCCAAAAGTCGGACAAGATTATTGTGTTGGAGTCTTGCAATGAGCCTGACTTCATTGTGGAACTCCTGGAAACCTTGTTTACAGCCCTTGGATAGCCTTTTAACAGCAATCTCTTGACCATTCAAAAATCTCCCCTGAAGAAATAAAGCAGTCTAGGACTATAATTCTAAACCATAAGATGTCAATAATTTTTAAAGCAGAAAAAGCTGACCTTGTAAACAGGACCAAAACCACTTTCTCCGAGCTTAGTTTCACTGCAGAAGTTAGATGTAGCAGCCTTAACAACTTTGAAATCCAACAGTGCAACATCCGACATTTCCTTCTCACTTCCAAGTGCATTGGTGATGTCCAAGCCCTGTGGGGGCACCACCTTCCCTCTTCTCCTGTTGCCGACTTTGCAACAGAGACACCGAGTAATGTGTAAGTTTTTCTGGAGACTCTTGATTGGTGACTCTTGATTTTTTTTATTTAATTTTGTGTTCTGGAATTACCTCTTTTGGTGACGAAATAGCGGCAAATCCCGGTGAGAAGAAGCAATATCCCAAAAGAGAGGATCGGCATTATGATCTTGATCAGATCTCTGTTCTTACCTGGGAATCTCAAAGGAAAAACCAAAACTTTGAGAAAACTTTGTTGGATCTTATGGTTCCGTACTGCGTGGCTGAAATATCCATGTAGGGCAACAATTCTAACCCGGCGGTGATCTTGGGTCACTCACTTCATGATATTAAATAAGACTAGAGAAATGGGAGAATATAAACGGAACATATGAATCAAAAGAAGCAATATTAGAACAGATCATATCATCTATTGTAGGGTACGTACTCCACAGTAAATCAAGGTTACTCATGGTAAATCCCTATCAAAGTTTTGAGGAGGAGGGGGGATAGCTTATCCAAAGATATCTTTGGATAACTGAGGTCATCTTTAGGTGACTCTACTCCACCTCAAGAGATGCGACATAGGTGGTTAATTTCAAAGTTTCTATTTTCGAATTATGACAAATTCTAAAATTATTTTTGGAAAGTTTTTCTTGCTAAATAGAATCGCATCTAGATAGTCCGTCGCGTTTCTAACCTTCCATCATATGAAGATCGATTCTGTTCAAATACGCAACCACTCAAGTTGTCGCGATTCAACATTTCCATTTATGATATTTGGAAAGAATCAATTGAAATCAGAAGTGTTTGAAACATGGCGGTCTAGGTCATCGCGATTCTTAAGCCTTCTATAATCGATGTTTCTTGAAATTTTCCCATATATAAAGACCCCCGAGGCCACTGTTTTGAGGATAACCCAAGCACTACGGTGAAGCCCTGCCGCATTGGAGACTCGCATTCCGAAGCCAAGGAGAAGAACCGCCACCTCAAGCAACTCCGAACCCTCATCCCTTAGAGTTCGGAGCCTCATTCCCTCAAGTGCATCGGAGCTCGTGGAGGCTTCTTCCCCTTTTCAGTCATCCCCAAGCACAGCAGTGGCTCGCCTCGCCACTTTTCCTTCCTCCCTTCATTCTTGTTTTTTACTTCATTTCTTAGTTCATTCATCATTTCACAATTCTCACACACACATCATTTTCCTCCACACCTATATTTTTAGGAGTTTAACACCACTCCCACCAGGTGTGTTTAAACCCATGTCAATGTCTTTTCATTTAGTTCTTTGATTTTGATTCTACACATCATAGTCTAATCTCTCTTCACTTGTTTGCTTGTTTTCATTTTTTACAAGATAACCAATCGAGCTAAAGTCTTCTTCGCCGGCCGGCCGGTTGGAGAGGTAGAAGTCTACCCGCAATCACGACTCCCGCGATCATTGGGTGAAGGTAAGTATTTGTCTACGCCTTTACCCATCTCCTTGGACACCCACGTGTGTCTGGCGATCACATTTCCATCTCGCGCACACACGCACCACTCTTTCTTTTTCCCTCTTTCTTTCACCGCGCACATATTTTCTTTTCTTTAAAAATTCTTTCTTTTTTTAGTTAATCTTGTGGAGTGTTTTGAGATGAAAACACGTTCACACTGCTTAGCTGCTATGCGTAGTACTCAGTTTGTGTACTTGTTGTATTCATTACTTTGTTGGATCTGCTCTGAGTTGTACCATTTTGTTATCTATTTAGTGGAATGTTCAAAATTATTGTGGTGTGTATATTTTCTTATATGTTCTCCTCAGACTTTCTCTTTTTACGTACCCTTCCGAGTTTCGGCTCGTGAGTGGCGGGTCAGGGTTCGGGTTACTAGTTAGTTATCGGTAATTCGGATCCTTGGTCGTTACACCTACACTCTTTTCAAGATGGCATAGGCAATAATTCAATTTCTAAACTCTCTAAATTAGAAAACATTTTCAAGCCGGAGATTGGCAGAGTTTTTCCATCAGAGATGTCTGACCAGGAAAATGAAGATGATGATGAGAGTTGCTCCTGTTGTCCGAGTCTTCAATCCTCGAGCTCTTCTTCCACGAATCTTCTCTTGGGTTCAGTCTTTGTAACTCTTAGAAGTTATCCTCTTCAATTGGGGCCTTATAGTTTGTATTTGCTGCATTGTCTCATAACTTAAATTTTCTTACTTTTGGGTGGACCTTTTTTTTTTTTTTTTGGTAAATGGATGGAGCTCAAAGCGGCTCCTAACAAGGAAAGACACAAAAAGAAGGACACAAAAAGATAGCCAGAGTTTTCCTACTTTGCACCCCTAACTAGGCCACAAGGCCAAACCCAACAGAGACTTAAGGTGGTTTCCATTGTGAGAAATAGCCTATTGATGCTTCTTCCTTGCAGATGTATGACAGCTCTTCAGGAAGAGCGCAGGTCCAGTTGATATGGAATTTTGCAATCCTCGCTTGCTTTGCCAGCCAGTCCGCTGCCATGTTTGCCCTTCTATCTACCAGATTTACTCTGTGTAGATGCCATGAGTTCAGTTTTACATTTATCTCTTTTGCAAGATCTCGGATCTCCAAAGGTGCTTTATCAGGTTCGACAATCGCTTTAATTACTTCAGCATTATCTCCCTCTAAAATAACCTTCCCAAATCTGATCTTTGAACTTGTCAGCACTGTCAATCAGATGCTTTGCCGCTAGGATCTCCGCTTGAGGATTGTTGTCTGTTTAGATACGTTGCTCCTGCATACAGAGTTGTGCCCAAGTGATTTCTAATTATGAACCCAGCTCCAGAGTGCACCGTTTCTTTCCCTTCCTTTCTGGCCCCATCGAAGTTACCCTTTAACCACCTAAATTCTGGCTTTTTCCAACTAGTGACATTACATTTCTGCAAGGGATCCAAATGTCCATGACCCAGGCAGGCCTCGCTTTCCTTACTGCCACCTTTTAATGTTGAGATGTTTGCCTTCTTTTTGGCTGAGAAGTTGGCTGCAGCAAAATTAATTGCTGATTGCAAGATGGATCTGAAATTTAAATCATAAGGGTCATCTTTTCTTTCAAAAACATGTTTTTTCTTCTCCTCCAAATAGCTTCCAAAACATAGGCAATCAAAGTCTTTTTGTCTGTCCCTGTATAAATTGTTTTCCTGTTACTTGTGCATCTGTTCCAAAGGTCTCCCAAATCCTTCGGAACTTCCTTCCACATTAGATGCTGAGCTACATTTCTCCAGATCTGAGTTACCCCTTTACATTTAATGAAAGCATGCTCAAGGTCCTCCAACTCCTCTGTACATATTTGGCATGTAGGCTCCACTTTAATGTTACACTTGTTTAGATAAACTCCTGTTTGCAGTCTCCCCCATCCCATTTTCCAATTTGTATCTTTATTCTTGGTTCGGTTGGCCAAATCCAAATCTCTTTCCAGTTTGTTTGTGACCCACTGACCTTCTTCATCTTCCTACTTCTGATTTGATCATATGCATTTTTAGTGGAGAACTTACCATACTTACCTGGCAACCAAATCCTCTTATCTTCAGAACTTTCACTAGTTACAGGAAATTTTAAAATTTCCATTACTAAAGTCATGGGGAACACTTCCTTTAGCTTGTTAACTATCCAGCCTTGATCATTCAGAAATATTTGCAATTTTGAATTCTCATCGATAGCTTTTATGTTGAATTCAACTGGCCATTTGTTCAGACCTCTCCCTTGAACCAACCATCTTGTAGTATTCTGATTTCCTTTCCATTTCCCGGTATCCATCCAAATGATCTTGGTGCACTTTGAATTCTGAGATGATCCTTTTCCAGGTATCTGACATGGGTATAGAAGTATAAGGCCTTTCCATTTTCCTTTTTCTCAGGTACTTGTCTTTGACCAAATCTGTCCAGATTCCTGTCTGCCCAGAGTTTAATCTGTCAACTAGTTTAAGCATCAAGGCTGAGTTCATATCCTTCACATCTGCAATTCCAAACCCCCCATTCTAACGGCAGTTTTACATTATCCCACCCCACAAGGTATAGACCCTTGGTTTCTTTATTGCCTTTATGTTTGGCCTAAGCCCCTCAATCTATATGAGGCTTTTGCCCCCTATTCATATCTTCCTTTATTAATAAAATGGCTAAATGAGTCCCTTTATTAAAAAAAGATTAAACAAGAATATTTTACAATAAAACAGATAGAGAAAACCACAAAACCATAAACAAAAATTAAATTTTGTATGTGATTTGACCAAACCTTACGTACATGGAAAGAGTAGATAAAATTCCCTAAAGTGGGAAGATAACACCGACTGGTCTTCCTCAACCTGAGTATGCCATCAATCTCCCACTCAAATCCTTATCAGAATGCTGTCAATAGACTTAGCAGAGTCTTGAAGAAGCAGCACCACGCAAAGCCCGTGATGTCCACGGTGGGAATGCAAGAGACGAGAGAGAGGAAGCTGAGTAACTACTACAGCCGATGTCGAACTGGTTCAAAAGAAAATTATTGGTGTGCAATAAAATAGACACGTTCATTAAAATTGTGCCACATGGATATATGTTTTAAAAAAGTGAAGTAAGATAAGATATTAAAAATTTTCCTTCCATATAGTACAATTCTACTAGATATACCCAAACTTAAATATTTGTCCGCTCGAGAACCCTCGTTTGCGAGAACAAGGGAGAAGAAGACGAAGAGGTATGATCATGTTCGCATCATTGTTGGTTGGAAGTTTCATCGAGATAGGGGATTCAATATTCAAATTTAACATAATTTAAGCAGGTTTATTAAGATTTGAATATATTCAAGATTTAAATGTTAATTCTGAGTAATATTGAACTCAAGACCTCTCTATAACGGTTCAAAGACTAAACTAATTGGCATAACACAAACACAAAAAAAAGTTCGCATCACTGTGCCTAGGTTCTTACTGGACACCCACTGTACATTTATCTGCATGAAACTATATTGGGCATACTTTATTTTATAAAGTTAACGAAACGTAGTTAAGAATATCTTAACATTCCATAAAATGTCAAATTAACTCTAATGATTACAGTTTAGTTTCAAGTATTGATTCATCTTGCTGCGTATGGAACGTAAGGCGTGGACCAGGCCTAAGATATATCATGTACAAGATCCCACGCCCTCGCCCAACTCCAGCTCAACGATAAACAAAACTTCAAGAGAGGTCTTAAGGTGCTCTTTAAGGGGCGGGGCCTTAACAGCATTTGCTGATACAGAAACAAATAGAAGCAATGGAAATGTACGGCAAAGAAATATCAAAACAAAAATAAACATTTTTCCCATGATTGACATTCTTTGGAGGAGAAATGTTTTCTTCATAATGGGTCCTACGGTACGTATTCCAGGTTGAAGGATTTTAATATTCCGTTCATAAATGTCCATGGCTACGATCTATGAGAGGGAATATACAGTGAATAATATTGTTGGATGGGAGAAGATGAAACTTTTTGCCTATCAGCGGCCTTCAACAGAAGTTCCTGTGAGCACGTTGACGGATCCTTTTGAAGCACCGTCTTGTGAAGCAGATAGAATGGGCTTTGGATCTCTTCCAAATACAAAAGCTGGCTTGTTAGGCACTGGCAAAGTGCAAGTATCATTGCTCAGCGAGGAAACAACAGAACACATGGTGGGTCTGTCTGCTGCATCTTCTTGAATGCACAACATTGCCAACTGTGTGCATCGTAGTACCCCAGTGGCCCAAGATGAGTTGCTTAACATTGATGGGTCTAGGAGTTCCAAACCTTTGCCACCTTCCCACATCTGCCATGCCTGCAGTTGTCATCAAAGTGTTCATAGGAAGAAAAATATACAACATTAGTTGAAAGAGAGCACTAAACATAGTGTTTGTTAATCTATCAGACTTTGTATCACTCGAATGTCCAACAGTATCAAGCACTTAGTACATCTTGTAGCAAATTAAACTTACGTATCCAAAGAGACTTTGATAATTGTTGTCGGGATAAAAGCCTGTGCTCCTTTTTCCTGTGATGATCTCCAAGAGTATGACCCCAAAACTGAACATATTAGATTTCTCTGAGAAGACACCATTCAGTGCATATTCGGGGGACATATAGCCACTGCACACAATCGGTAGGAAAAGAATCAATTAGAAAAGGAAACCTAAGAAATTTGCCTTTTGATTTAAACACCGTCCACTAAGAGAAACCTTCAAATATTGTATCAGTGACTTACTACGTTCCAAATATTCTCTGAGTATTCCCTTTCTCTTGATTTGTTTGAAATGTTCTTGCCAACCTAAAGTCTGAGATCTTCGGATTCATCTCATTGTCAAGCAAAATGTTACTTGTCTTTAGGTCTCTATGTATGACACGCATTCTTGAGTGCTGATGTAGATAGAGAAGGCCATTTGCTATGCCATTGATAATATCGAAACGCTTTTCCCAATTTAGTTCTGCCGATCTTGTTGCATCTGAATAAAAGGGTGATGAAAAGGATTATCTAGAAGAATATAGGTTAAATTAGGAGTATCAAAACTTGTGCTTATACATATCCAAAAGAAGGAAAAAAACAAAATTTTTGACTTCACAAGCTAGGAAAAGAGACAAACCAAAAACAAACTTATCCAGGCTTTTGTTGGGCATGTACTCGTATATCAATATCTTTTCATCTTTATGGGTGCACCAACCCAGAAGTCGGACAAGATTATTGTGTTGAAGTCTTGCAATGAGTCTGACTTCATTGTGAAACTCCTGGTAGCCTTGTTTAGAGCCTTTGGATAGCCTCTTAACAGCTACCTCTTGACCACTCAAGAATGACCCCTGGAGAAGAACAACAAACTAGGATTACAATTATAGACCAGTACTAGCATAATCAGAAAAGAAGCAGAACCAATTCAGACCTTATAAACAGGGCCAAAACCCCCTTCTCCGAGCTTATTTTCGCTGCTGAAGTTAGATGTAGCAGCCTTCACAATTTTGAAATCAAACAAGGTAGTATCTGGCATTTCCTTTTCACTTCCAAGTGCACTGGTGATGCCGAAGCCCTGCGAGGGTAGTACTTTGTTTCTACTTCTCCTCTTACCCGCTTTGCAATGGAGACACAGGAGCAATATGTAAGTTTCTTTCAAATCACTTTTTAAGGTTTAACCTGAGGTGCAATAATATGGCAGAATTACCTCTTGATCTGTGCATTTTAATGGAGAAATAACAGCAAATCACGGTGAAAAGCATCCCAAGAGAGAGAATGGGTACTACGATCTTGATCAGATTTTTGTTACCTTCTGCAGCACAACAGAGAAAAGCAAAAAAGCGTCTGAAGTGGCTTAAAATCTTGGGACAAATCAATTACCAATCAGTATTTGTTTTTTAGAGATTTTTTTAGATCCCTGATTTATATATTTATAATCACTAACATAAATATGTAATTATATAATTTTTTAAGAGAGTCGAGAACTTAAAATAAGTCTAAAAAAATAGAAATTGATCGATAATTCTCCTTAAAATCTATTGAATTCAATCTTAAAACCTCGTCATTGATTTCAGTCTTTGTTTTGTGGACCATAAATTTGAATTACTTGGCCGAAATCACCCGAAGGACTTTGATACTATGTTGAAATTTATTGAATTGGCCTTCCAACTCAACTCTTTCAAATGATGATAGGATAAAAACTCCACTACTATAAAATAATAGCATTTTTGTCTCTCTCTAATCCTGGACTATTCTTCCACTATATGGGCGACAATTTAATCCTGGTGATTTTGGGTCCAAAATTTTCACCATAAAAATTGTTTTTGTTACAGATCTCAGCACAAAAAATATTTTCACTAAATAACACTAGACGAATGGAAAAAAATGAACAGAGCATAGGAATCAAAAGAAGACATTAAAACAGAGCATAGTTCATCTATTTTTGGGGATATCCAAAGGACGTTAAAAAAGGGGCATAGCTACCTAGTTGGGACTCACGAAGACGCACGTAGAGATCCCCGCCGCGGATGGGAATTTGCTCGAGATCTTTCATCTCTCCAAGCCAGACCAAGCACCTCGATCCCGAGATTCCGCCCTCCAAAGTGAGTAGATCCGCGTAAGCATAGCCTTGGCAAGGGCACCTAGTGGAGCACTCCGCCTCGCACTGCTGCATGCTCTTATTCCACATGACGGAGAACCCATCCGGCAGCTTCATCCCGGGAACCTTCACAAACCTGTCCGTTCCGTCGCACTGCAGCTGGAGCCGTCTCACGCAGCCCCCCGTGAAGTTTTTCATCTTCCACTCCGCCGGGGTCCTGGGCTCGAACCCGTCCAAACAGCTGCAGGAGCTCTTTGTATAAACGCAGGCTGCGAATGGTCCACACCTGTTGTAGAAATCGCAGGTTCTGCTTGGGAAGGAACTCAGGTTGACCCACTTCTGCGAGCTTTCAACCCAGATAAAGATGGTCATTGTGCCTGTATACTCAAGCACAAATCTCGCAAGCAGGGAATTGTCAACCATGTAGAAGCTGATGGAGAGATCATCAACGCCTTTAACTATCCTACTGACAAGGAAAGAGTTGGGATTCCCAGTTTGCTGGAATGCTTTACCTGGTTTCCCATCCCACGGACCCTCTCGCTAGGATTTCGGAATTCTTGAAGATGCAGTTCTGCAGGGGGTTCTTGGGATCGGCGGTGTGGATGAACTGTCCGGGAGAAGGGTCGGCTGCACCCCTCCAGGACGTCAGTCTCGTGCTCACGCCGGTGGTGAGGTTGGATCTCAGTTCCATGCCCGGCAGCAACGTGTCGGCAGGGTGATCGAAGCTCTGCCAGACGTCGTCGCCGCCATTACCATGCCCGAGGACGAGGTTGCCCGAGTCTAGAAGCACCACGGAGGTATTCCTGGGCACGCCCGTGAGGTTTGTGGACCAGACGGTTCTTCCCATGCCGTCCAGCACGGCGATGTTGCCGTCTTCGGTGACGGTGAGGACTCCGGCTGGGTCTCGAGTGGTGTCTCTCTGTTGGCGACCCACACCACCGTCCTCATCCCCGGAAGGCGGTTGTACCATATACCGGCGTACAGCAGGTTAGCAGCATCGGAGTTCTCCGGCGTGAAAAAGCCCTGTGCGAAGATCTGGCCGGCAGATACTAACGTCTGGTTCACGGATATGGACTGCCCGGCGGCTAATCTATCACCGGCGGCAGCACAGAATGATACCTGGTGGGAAGATGAGAAGAGGACGATAAAGGCGGGGACGAGGAAGAAGGAGCCCATGTCACTGCTGCTGCTTTGTGTGTCTCCTTTCGCCTACTTATCCCGCTTCTTCTTGAAGCTGCAGAAGCAACAGATCATTCGCCGACAACAGAGAGAGATGGATGCTTCTACTTGTGTGGCAGCCCTGGAGTATTGACCAGGAGATCTCTGGTGGGCTTTGTGGCTGACCGATAAACAAAGGAAGACTTTAAAAATAAGTGCTCGATCGGCTGAGCCGTCCCGAAAGCTCCCCCAACCGGTTTAGCAACATCATTTATTGATTTGTAGAGTAATACTTTTGCTCTCAGAGAACTTGTTATCTTGTTAGAATGGTTGATTAGACCCTAATTAATTATTTTTGGGTGCTGCATAAGTCTCATCAAAAATAATATTAAATTTATTCTTAATCTCTCATAAAATATAAGTGAAATATATAAATATATAAATATATAAATAAAACAAATATATAATTAAGTTCCACTTAACATCTATTTATTCCACTTACTATCTATTTATTTTACTTATCAACATTTAATGTTACTTTTGATAAAATTTGTGCAGGATCTAAAAGCAACCAATCAAGACCAAGTACCTATTCTATCAAAGATATATAAAAACTCTATCGTCCAAGAGAGCAAAGTATTACTCCTATTTTTAGGAGTCCAATTCTTTCAATACATTAGCGGAAGAAGCTCTATCAAGATGAGAGGGATTTTTACGAGATCCATTATATTTATAAAAAAATTTAAATCAATACTAAAAAAAGTATCAAATTTTCTTTTTCCCGCAAAATGTCTCCTCACAATTATGGAGTTTCATCAATCGACATGCCGATGAGATCCAATCCAGACTCTTTTTGTGACATATATACTACTCCCCTTCATTTTTATTAGTACTTGTGTCATTTTAACGTGCTTAGAATTAAGTGTTACAAATAAATCGTTTCCCATTCTAACACTTCCACGGACAATGTCAAGTTAGATTGATTAGATAGAAAACTGATGTATTAACACTATAGCTTAATTAACAACTAACTTGACCTCCTGATGTTGAACACTGAGTTCTAAATCACTACGTTGAGTTCCTCGTTATCACAAAAAAAAAAAAAAACTAACTTGACACAAATTGACCGTGCTGTGTGCCGTAACGGCCGTAACCTTTGCCTTTGGCAAAGGTATCCTGATCGTTCAATACCCACATTTGTCATTACTAGCTTGGCGACTGTGTAGCCCTCGGATTTTCTGTGCTTATATATCCTGAGCCCTTCAACCTCAATGCCTAAGTTATGAAATTTGTAAGAATATTTTAGTAGTTGAAGTGCGATGTGTGGAAGTAGAGATATAGTTGATATTTTCCCTTCGCTGATCTTTGGATGATGGCGGCTACAAAGAAAAGGCTCTTCCCTAATATAGCAATTGAACGTTTGGGAGAAGAACATGAGTTGCATACACACTTTTGGACATACCAACGAGGAGCACAAAGATGCTAGTTCTCTTAATATGTATATATCTATATATATTATGTAAATATAAAATATATGTATATATTACATGTGGACTTTAATCACCAATCAAGAACTCCATGACGATATATTAAAACAGGGGTATTCTACACGTAAGTTCATGCAACAGGAAGATAGTTTTGGATTTATATTTTGTAAGAGGTTGCTTTTTACATCAAGTCCAGACATTAGCGACAAGTTTAACTACAGCTTGTTGTATTTAACTCAGGTTAGTCTTATTCATCTGTCCACTGATGACGGTAGATATTTTTGCATATATATATATATATATATATATATATATAAACTTATAACTCTCGCCAAAAGTGTACCGAAAAAGGAATTTATGTGGGAATTAATACCCCGGCTTTGGTACATCGGTTCCATGGTGGTTGAGTGGATCTATTCATTTGAGTTGACTGTGTATATGTCTTAGTCGATACAGATAGGTTTATTAACTGAGTTTGACCGAGATATGCCTCGTGCTCAGGGCAGTGTTTCGGACCGGCCAATCTGGTCAATTGGCTTTAACAGGAACAACGACGTCTTTTGACCTGGTCGCTAGCTGATCATTAACCTGCAGCAAAGACCGACTTCTACTTTCCTCCTGCTATTATCATGCTCCTAAACTCTCTCTCTCTCTCTCTCGTCTCTCTCTCTCTCTTGTTGTTTTTGTTATATATAATTTTGCATAAATAAATCTTAGAAAATTATATATATACCCTTGAAATAAATGGATAGTTTTTAGAATCTTTGTATTATATTTTATACCTCCGAATAATAAAAAAATCATCAGTCATATCCCTATAATTACCAATCTATCAAAATAGAAGAAATGTTTTGTTAAGATGTGAAAGGTATTATTAAATAAGGGATGAAAGTATTAAAATATCTCTCTCCAAGAGGGGAGAGAGCTATGATTTAATAAGTTGATCGGGTGGGTTGGGACTGACAATGAGGAGGGAGAGAGAGATGACCTAAGTGGACACTCCATTTCGCTAATAGGCCCAAAACCGTCGGCCCGTTACTCAGCCCGCCAACATCGGTGCTGGCCTCTCATGGGCTGTGCAAAAGAGAGCCAAAAGCCATTAAAAGGGCCCCAAAGGCCCTCTGAATTAACCATTATCTCATCCTAAAAGTAAGGGGTGAGGATAGCGAATGGAACACCTCCCAAAAGGAGGGTTCCAAAAATGGAAAAAAGCTCCCTGCCATCTGCTGCGCCAGGAACTAGGTTGGGGCTGGTTTTGGTCTCTTTCTCTTCTAGAAGGTTGTAAAGGGCCAAAGAAAGGGCATGCAAAAAGGGGTTACGTGAAGGGCCAAAGAGAAGAGAGTTTGGAGGGTTCTTTCTGGTTTTCTGAAGCAAGCAACCAGCAGAAGCAAGGAGGAGCCCCCTGCGTTTTTCTCCACCCGTGAAGAAGGAAGAAGAAGCAAAAAAAAAAGGAGAGAAGAGAAAGGTGAGGTGAGAAAGGAGGAGAGAGGGAGTACCCCCCCTTTGGTTATCTATTTTCCCCTTGTCTTGTCCCATCAAGAGATGAGAGAGTGAAGAGGTTGTCACGGTTGTGGTCTCTTCCCCCCTTTCCTTTGCTTCCTTTGAAGTTTTGTATTTTGTTCCTTTCTAAGCAAGAGAACCCATTTTATATGCTTATTTCCCCCTTTCTTGGTGTGATAGATCATCCCTTTTGCATTCAATGCATATTCTTCCCCTCTTCTATGCAAGTTTTTTAAGAAAGCTCTCTTTCTTTTGCATAGACAAAGGGTCTCGGGATGGAAGAGGCCATCTACTACATGGTGTACCTCCTCATCCCCAATAGGCCAAAAAGGGGGGTCCCTAGCCTCTCCATACCTCAATAAATGAGGACAGGGGGTGCAAGGCCTTACCTCTCATGCAATGCATCCTTGTCCCCATCCCGTTTCCCTCTTCAAAAGACCATATCTCCTTTGTTTTGGGCCTGCAAGAGACCAGTTTCCCATTGTCCAAATCGACAAGGTCCCCATCGTGGTCAATATACACCCATGGCAATGGTCAAGGAGATTGAGCAAATAATGCTCATATCCCCTTGCTTAAATGCTATTTTCAAAGCCCCATTTAAAGAGATCATCAAGCCTGGTTCGCCCCTCTCAATAGACCATCCTCATTGCGGTTTTCAGCCCCCCCCCCCCCCTTTGATGTGCATTCAAGCCAACATCGAACAGTCCCCATAAAAGCTTCATTTCGGTCATTGCATGCTCAATTCGCTAGCCAAGAGATTAGGCAAATAATGCCTATACTTTCTTGGATAGCCCACCAAGCAAAGGGTTACAGTGCCATCTCAAACTCCAAGATCATCCCTGTCATGAGCAAGGGCGTTCTAGGAGAGAGGCGGTTTCCATCCCTTGCTCAGCTGGTTTGGCTGCGCCGATTCGGCCTGGCACTGGTTCTGGCAGTCTTGTAAGACCAGAGCAGAGCTGCGCCGATTCGACGTCCTGGCCATCATGTTGGCTGAAATTACATGAGCAAAAATCATTGCTCCATGTGATACCAGCTAATCAACATTTAAATGACCAATGTAAGACCCATCCACACCCCCGGGTTGGACAATATAATGTCTATGTCCGACGGGTGGGTCCACACGCTATTCATACCGTCCCGTGGGTTGTTTGGCCATGACATTGCCCAGATCTCCGTAGGCATGCCTGGGGGACCGAGGTCATGCGCCATTGGAGTTACAATCGTTCTACGATGTATACTCTCTCTTCTGGTGCCATCTCCACTCGTGGTGGATGAGCATCGCGCTTTCCCCTTTATCGACCACGATAAGGGGAAATGCTGCCAAATTTTCCTCGCGAGGGTTGAGTTGGCGCAAAGCCCTTAAAAGAGGTCATTAGCTTCTAATTGGGTCGGCAACGTTGCAAACGAGCGCCGATTCAATGATGTCTATGACTTCAGCCCGGCTGCGCCGACTCACTCTCTGTCGTCAGCTGTGCCGATTCGAAGACGTTTGCGAAGTGCGTTGAGCCAATAAGCTCCGCCGAACGAATAGAACTCCGTTCCAAATGCTCAAAAGACCCAAACAACAAATTAAAATCGTTTAACGATAAAAAAAAAAATTGCAAAGGCAAATTGAACCCCTTTCAAGCAAAAGAGCAAAAGGCCACTTCGTGTTTTCCAAAAGAGCAAGAGATCAAATTAGACCTTTTTTTTAAGTAATAAAGATTGCATCACCATGCAAAAAAAAAAAGGGAGTCAAACCAAACCTTTCTAAACAAATAAATGATCATCACCCGTTTTGCACAAAAAAAAGAGGTCAAATTGAAATGATTTTCAACAAACGACCAAATTGTGTCTATCTCCAACAAATGATCAAAGAGACCACCTTTTCAAAACTGTCTTTTTCAAATAGACCTAATAGGCCAAATTGAACTTATTTTCTTGATAAATAGATCAATTGAATAAATAGGCAAGGAGAGCTCCGGTATTGGGCCGAGTGGGAGGTCTAGCGGGTTCGGGTAGGCGTTCGACTCGTCCCTCAGTACTTCGGTTCATTTCTTTTAAATTATGCTTCGCACCCTTTATCGGATGTTCCGTTTTAAGGTCACGAGGCTTTCTAATCTGGCGATTAATCAAGGGTTTTCTCCTTTCTTTCAAAGGGGATGTAATTAACGTCGTTGCGCTTAGGCAAGGACGGGATTCTGGTCCAGGACCCGACACTTCACTTTCGTTTGACGAAGTCAAACGGCGCGCACAATAGACCCAAAGCCCTCCGACTCTTGGAGGCAGAACATTCTGTTGCCACTCCGGTGGCTGGCACGCCCGCGCTGTGCGAATTGCCGATCCATCTCACGCCATCGTCGCTCGTGTAGCATCCGGCGGGACTTGGATTAGCAATACGCATTTATGCCATGAGAATTAAAAGAATGATAAATAGAAATTTAAATCTTTAAATGATTTTAAGGAAATTAAATTCCGTTTCCACAGCGTGGCACGCCCGGTGGGACCAAGCTTCCCTTCATCTCTTCGCCAGAATAGAAAGCCATGTGGCCTTATGTAATTGATATTGACTATCATTTTGAATTGACTAACAGGTACTAATTGACTAATGGCGGGAGTACGTTTCGGACCTCTCGTGGTTCAAGATCATGTTCGGTACGGCTACCTCGCTGTGCCAACCCGTTTCGGGAGCTTCCCTCCCGTCGTCGAGTTCCCCAACTTCTTGGGGGTCGCCTTCGTCAACGTCCTTCACCCGGAGGCTAAGAAAGAAGATGGAGCTGAAGTCGTTCGTGAAGCTGAACTCAAAGGGACCGCTCAAGATCTAAGCTGCCACGTGTACCACGTGGAGCGCGGAAACAACAACAAACCCAAGGGAAAAGTGGCCACCAACGGATCACCGAAGCTGAAAACATCGTCACCCATCGTGCCGGGTGTCTGCTTCGGGAAAGACTGTGCGGATTGGAGACTTAAGGATCCATCTGCAAGAAAAGAAAACAGAAGCTATAGCAAAGCGGGTCGTGCCAACGGTACCCGTGGATAACCTTCTTCCAAGCTTTGGCAAACAGAGAAGATATGTACAACACATTCAAGGGCAAGCTGCCCCCAAAACCAATCAAATTCAAACAGGTCTGGCGACTTAAAAAAGTACAGAAGCCCAGGTTGGAAAAGCCTGCTCCAGAAGAGAACTCTCCAACAAATGTGGCTAAGAAAAGGATTTCCGACTACCGTCGCCCACACAGAGGCTTTGGGGCTGGAATTCGTCAGGGGGGAGCATATGCTTATGCCCGCTTCCACAACAAAAGAGCAGAACTGCGGAGGTGTGCTTACCTACCGCCCATAAGAGAAGACTCCCCTGAGTCAATGATCTCAACCACCTGTGAGCGCCAGGGGGCAACAAGGGTCACATCTGACCATACCCCTCACCTCATAAACGCCCCTTGCGGCGTGAAAGGAGGCGAAAAGATCCAAGAGCTCCTCGGACGCCAGCCAGGAGCTTCACTGATGAGAGTGATGTTCCGTGTGGACATCGGCATGAGCATGCCGGGAGGGCTAAACCCCGGGCATCGGTTTTCGAAAGGCTATCTTTCCCTTCCCGCACCTCTCGGAGGGCTGAAAGAGACCGGAATGGAAACATCAGGTTATTTGCATGCCACATGGCCGGCATATGGGGCCGATATGGGGCACTGCCAGCCAATGATGAAGAGCTAGCAGAATTGGCAGAGAGGCCTGGTGCCATCACCAGGAGAAGAGCAGCGGCAGCAGCCTTGGCGGCCGCATATGGGCTTGAAGAGGTGCCAACAACACAAATGACGGCGGTCAGTGCCAATGTGGTCACTGCCCAGGGCAGTGGGGGCAATGATGATATTCCTCCACCGCCGCCACCTCCAGATGCAGCTTCTGGAGGCACCTTGCAACAGATCCCTCTTGCTGCACCCATAGATCCAGCCATCATGGAATTGTTGCAGCAATATCAAGCCGAGATCGCAGACCTCAAGCGCCAGATCAAAGGCAAAGAGACTGAGGGACATGCATCCCGAGCAGCGGAGGGCTCAGGAGAGACTCCCCAAGGGACCGCAGGGTCAATTGAAGCTTCGGCCCAGCGTGCTGTCGTACGGACAGCAAATGAACGACCACAACAATCCCCTGCGGCTACGGCTCAACAGCCACGCTCACAGGCTCAATATCAGCTGTTGCAGCCACAGTTCTTCCAGCAGCAGCAGCAACCACACCAGTCGCAGCAAGCTTATTTTGCGCAACAGCAGTCATTGCCCGCTCACGATCCTGAGCAGCAATTAGACGATCAAGAGCCGCCCCCGGTGCCACCGGCGGCTATCATCAATACCCCGAACAATCAGCCGGCCCACTTCTATCCTCAGCAAGTGGACCCAGCCACTATCAATAAGCTCATGGTGGAATAGCTAATTGACATGAAGCTCGCTGAACGGGGAGACGGAGAGCAAATGGCTTTTGATGCATATAGGGTGCCCTACCCTGCATACCACGCCGTGAAGAGATTGCCTCCAGGCGTCACCAAGCCCCAAAGTTTGACAAGTTCAATGGGCGAGGATCTCCAAAAGAACACATTGCTTATTACATCAATGTGATGGGAGATTTAGCGGCCGATGAATCATACTTGTTGAAGTTCTTCGGCTCCTCCCTGACAAGTCTGGCATTTGAATGGTATTCCAGTCTGCCAGAAGGGTCCATATCTGACTGGACCGATATGCAAAAGAAATTTAGAGAGAGGTTCTATATTGCTGAGAGGGAGGTAACAGTTGCCGAGCTCTACGCAACCAGGCAAAAGGGTGATGAGTCCGCACTGGACTATATCCAAAGGTGGAGGAACCTCAGTATGAGGTGCAAGCGCCCTCCTCATCAAGAAGATGCAGTTCAGATTTGCAAGCAAAATCTGAAAAGAGAGCTGCTTGAAAGAATGATCGGAGTAGAGATCCGGTCATTTGACAGGCTGAACAACATGGTGGCGGAAATAGAGGCCTTTTTGGTCAAGTACCCCACCAACTCATTCGCCAGTCAAAAGACCAAGCTGGCCGATAAGAAGCCTGCGGGGAAGGAGGTCCATACAGTGGACCTCAAAACGTTTGAAAAGCAAAGAGATGAAGGCGAGGCGGTAGCCGGAACCTCCAGCAACAAAACTGAACCAAAGAGAAAGGTCATCCCTTTCCAAGACAAAATGAGGAAGCCATACTCCTTCCCTAAGGAAAAGACCAAGGTGCTATTTGATTGGGGGATCAGATATAACAAGATCACCCTCCCAACACCGAAGAGACCAGATCAAGTTGCCAAGAAAAATGACCCCCGGTACTGTCTGTACCACCAGATCCTGGGGCACCCCCTAGAGGCTTGCTATGTATTCAAAGACATTGCAGAGTCTCTGATCAAGAAAGGAGAACTGCAGATGGGGGATTACAGGGTTGATCCCCCGCAGCCACATGAGTTGCCTGCCCGGCAAGCTGGAGCCAGCATGATCTCTATATATCAACAGCTACCAGAAGAGATCTCCGAGGCCAGCACGGAGAACACCTATAAGAATCTTATCCTCGCCCCAAGCAGGGAGCAGGAGGAGTGGCAAAAGGTGCCCACTAAAGCAAAGAAGAAGCCCGAAAAGAAGCCGGCTCCGAAAATGTACATTCGGGGAGTGACACCCCAGCCGCCCGTGCCAACTGTCACCCCGGTATGGCACCCAATAGAGCCCCGGATCATCATTCAGAGGAATCCCGGCAATAGAAGGCGTCAAACACCTCTCCCATTATACAGAGGGGGCAGCCCTTCACTCGAGTGCTTACAAGCGTTAATTGATGAATTGGACGAATATGAACAGTCGGATAGACACCCTGTTCGACTACAAGAGTATGTCCATGGGAAGAACTCGAGAAGTTGACCGTGGAGGCACCTGCCGAGCAAAAGACACCTCAACCCCAAGAAGATTTGTTCTGGGGGCAAGAGCCGATAAAGCAAAAGAAGAAGAAGAAAAGATCCAAGAAAAAGAAGGTGGTGGCAACCCTCTCATGCAATACTATCTCCTCCCTGCTAAGTTTGGGGGAGCACTATGAAGAAGAGGAATTCTACCCTTCCCCAAGTGATGTCAATCAAGTTGGGGCTTTGGGTCAAGAGTTTATTACGAGGTCCGGAAGAAAATGGGGACGAGCTCCTCCGGCCAATCAAAATATCGTCTTCCGGGGTGAACCCTCTTATAAGATCCTGGAGCCTGAAGTTCGAAGGGCAGAAATTCCACCTCCTCCGGGTTCTATCCCAATGAACAGACTGGGGGCACGGTCCCGTCCTTTGCTGAGTTTCTGGCAGCAGAAGAGAAGACCAGGGCACTCCCCAAACCCCCAACATTGCAAAAGAAGGCCGATGGTGAGGAAAACAGCCCGGTCACCAAACCTCAAGCCAAGAATATTGAAAATGACAAAGGACAGTCAAAGCTAGATGATGTCGGGGCGGAAGACCGAATCATCAAGCTACTAAAGAAGATTCCTACACGGTTTAGTGTTTGGGAAATCCTGTCATTAAGTGAAGAGACTAGAAAAGCGTTGATCGCAGCCCTGCAGACTCCAGCGCAATATGAGACTTGTCTGGCTGAAGTTCAGGTGGAGGCTGCCGCCATCAATTCGGAGTCAATCACATTCACCCCAGAGGATATGCTCCTCCCTATGACCACTCACAACAGACCCCTGTACATGAGGGGGCAGTTGAATGGACAACCCCTAAGCAGAATCCTGGTAGATCCTGGAGCAGCGGTAAACATCCTACCGTACAAGATCTACCAGAAATATCACTTTAATGTGCATCTAGCCTCAGTGCACGATGTGAGAATAGCCGGGTTCAACCAAAAGTTCGAGGTACCTCTGGGAGTCGTAGAACTCGACTTGATCCTGGGGGACTTCACAACAAAGGTGCAATTCCATGTGATCAATGCAAGTACATCCTACAAGGCTTTGCTGGGTCGGCCCTGGCTCCATCAAAATGGGGTGGTCCCTTCAACGCTGCACCAGTGCATCAAATATGTGAAAGGAGGGGAAGAGCAAAGGGTTTTCGCCGATGCCCACCCATTCGAAGTATATGAGTGTCACCTCCTTGATGCTGATCTGTATCAGGGGCGCTCAGAAAGCCAAATCCCCGAGAAGGGCAACAAAAAAGAAAGCATCATTGCTTATGAGTGGTTTCCACCGGAACACTCAGAAGCCAAGCCCCTCAAGGGGGCAAAGCAAAAGAAGTCACCCCTGATGATGAGTGGTTCCCGCCACCACCGCCAGGAACCACTGTTGAGCAGCCCACATCAACAGAAGAGGTGGAGGTGCAATCGTGTGATGCCCCAGATTGCAGGCGTGATTCTACTCCACAAATAAACGAAAAAGAGCCAGAATTCATTCTGGTCCCAGAGGGCCTTACCAAGCCAGCCGCCGAAATAGATTGTTAAATAGTAAGAGCATTGAAGACCATGGTGATAGCTCACCCAGGAGGTCGCTTCACAGTCTTCTACGCGGCTGAAGAGCAACCAATGAGAAGGGATGATGATTGCAAATCCCTGAAGAGGCTGGAGATCCCTTGGTGCCGATCATAGGATTCCCGACATGTCCGATACAGTCGCCAGACTGGCCGAAAGTCAATAAATCCCTCTTCGGCAACGCCTCAGTCAGAGGGAGATGTTCAGAAAGCTATGGTACCCGCCGAATATGGACAGGGACCTGTTAAAATCACCCAGCACCCAGGACTCGGCTTGTCACTGGGAGAAAGCTATACCGTTGGCATGATCAACATAGCCAACCAAACAGAAGAGAACCCTTCAGGGTGGTTTATGATGACTACCCTGAAGAAAGAGGCATGGTGGAAATGGCTGCGAGTGCATGCGATGAGTCTCCCCTGAGGGCAGCAGCGTTCCTCGCCTGCACTCCCGTGGAGTCTCTTGCTACCCAAGTACTCCTGACAGCTAGAGAAAACAGACACAATGAAGCAACGCTGTTAGGCTCTGCAAGCTCAGAAGAGATAAGAGAGCAGGAAGTGATAACGGATGTTCCGTTGAATCTAAGCCAAGAAGCCCAATGGACAGAAGAGACTGAAAAAGATGCACCAGCTGCAGGCCTACAAAGAGAATATGTGGAGGTGCTAGAGGCAGAAGCTGATGAAGAGGGCTTTGTAGACCTCCAGCCAGCACCAGAAGAGCTTGAAGATGGCAACCAAGCCACAGTGGATGAGCTAGTAGAAGTGAATCTCGGCACGAAAGACGATTGCAGGCCAACCTTCCTAAGTGCCCTCATCCCAGAAGAAGAGAAGCAGCAGTATATCATGCTGTTAAAGGAGTTCCGGGATTGCTTTGCCTGGACTTACAAAGAGATGCCGGGACTCAACCCCGATGTGGCATAGCATATCCTGGCAATTGACCCGAAAATAGAACCGGTCAAGCAAGCTCCCAGAAGAATGAGACCAGAATTGATCAATAAGGTATGCACAGAAGTGGACAAATTAATAGATGTGGACTTTGTTGAAGAGAACCAGTATACTACCTGGCTGGCAAACATCGTCCCCGTCAAAAAGAAGAATGGACAGATCCGAATATGTGTGGATTTTCGAGATCTGAACAAGGCTTGTCCAAAAGATGACTTTCCAGTGCCAATCACTGAAGTGATGATAGATGCGACCACTAGACATGAAGCCTTGTCATTTATGGACGGGTCGTCTGGCTACAACCAGATATGGATAGCCGAACAAGACAGGGTGCATACCGCCTTTAGGTCACCCAAAGGGATCTTCCACTACAAGAGAATGCCCTTCGGCCTCAGAAATGCCGGAGCGACCTACCAAAGAGCCATGACAAAAATCTTTGATGAGCTGCTCTATAAAAAGGTGGAGTGCTACATCGATGATCTCGTGGTCAAAACGAGAAGAAGAGAAGACCATTTGGCCGACCTCAGGGCTATTTTTGAAAGGCTGAGGCGGTATGAGCTGAAAATGAACCCGATGAAGTGTGCCTTCGGGGTATCCAGCGGCAAATTCCTGGGCTTCATCGTCCGATACAGGGGAATAGAAATTGACCCTGTCAAAATCAAAGCCATCCAAGAGCTGCCGCCACCAAAGAATCTGACCGAGCTCAGGTCACTACAAGGACGACTGGCCTACATTCGTAGGTTTGTCTCAAATTTGTCGGGACGATGTCATCCCTTCCACAAATTGATGGGAAAGACGTCCCTTTCAAATGGAATTAGGAGTGCCAAAACGCTCTGGATCAATTGAAGGCATACCTGAACACTCCACCCGTGTTAGGTGCTCCTGTAAAAGGCCGTCCTCTCATCCTGTACATAGCAACTACAGAACACTCCTTGGGAGCTATGCTAGCACAAGAAAATGAGGAAGGAAAGAGCAAGCACTCTACTACCTCAGTCGAAGGTTAGTGGGGGCAGAAGAGAGATATTCTCCAATTGAGAGAGTGTGCCTAGCCTTGGTGTTCGCAGCCAAGAAGATGAGACATTATATGCTGTCACACGAGGTTAGGTTGATCTCCAGGGCCGACCCGTCAAATACATACTCTCCCAACCAGCGTTGAAGGGGAGAATAGGCAAATGGGCTGTCATCTTGATGGAATTTGACATCAAATACATCCCCCAAAAGGCAATCAAGGGACAGGCGGTAGCTGACTTCTTTGTAGCTCATCCCGTACCGGAAAATTCTCCGCTCATCACAGAGCTGCAAGAAGATGAGACCCTCGAAGTAAACCAATTGCAAACAGCCACCTGGCAACTTTATTTCGATGGGGCATCAAGAATAGAATCGACTGCATATGGCAGCGCAAGAGTCCGAGCAGGGGCGGGCATCGTCCTGAAATCACCTGAAGGAGAAGTCACACACACCTCCTGCTCGATTAACAAGCCATGTACAAATAATGAGGCTGAATATGAGGCCTTAATCATTGGCTTGCAAGTGGCCCTTTTCATGAATATCAAGGTATTGCAAGTGTTCGGTGACTCGATGCTGATCGTCAAACAAGTGCAAGGGGAGTTTGATGTCAAAAAGCCGGAGTTGCTGCCATACCACCGAAAGGTGAAAAGACTCCTGTCAAAATTCTATCGAATAGAAATAGAGCATGTTGGCAGAAGCAGGAATGCACAAGCTGACGCCCTAGCAAAATTGGCTAGCTCTTTGGCGGTGCCACCAAATGAGAAGCTAGAAGTCATTGTCATGAATCGGCGGCAAGTCCCCAGCATGATAGAAGAAGAGTCTGAAAATGAAGAGAGCGGCCAAGAAGAAGGAGCCGCGGCTGAAGAAATCATGCAAAAAGACTGGAGAGAGCCCTTGCTGCAATGGTTCGAACACCAGCGATTGCCTTCGCAAAGAGAAGAAAGGATCAAGTTGGTCCGAATAAAGGACTCGTATGAATTAAGAGGCGGAGTTCTGTTCAGAATCATGGCGGACTCCAAGAAAAAGATCTTGCTAAGGTGCCTGTCACCTGAAGAGGCCGGGAAGGTCATGAAAGAGGTGCACGCCGGGATCGCTGGCGCCCATCAGGCCGGGCCGAAGATGAAAATAGAAATCAAAAAGCTCGGCTATTACTGGCCAACCATGTTTGAAGACTGTGGCAATTTTGCCAAAATGTGTCACAAATGTCAAGAGCATGTGGTCATCCCAAGGAGACCTCCCATACATCTGCATCCAACTATTCCAAGTTGGCCATTTGCACAATGGGGCACAGATGTTGTGGGCCCTCTGCCACCCTCTTCATCGGGGTGTAAATACATCCTGGCTATCACCGATTACTTCTCAAGGTGGGCCGAGGCTGTGGCATTAAGAGAAGTGACAGGGGAGTTGGTGGCACGCTTCATTCAGCGGAACATCATCTTCAGATTCGGCAGTCCGGACCGAATCATATCAGACAATGGGACACACTTCAAGAACCAGAAGGTGTTCAGAATGGCCGCAAAATACAGAATAGACTGGAGGACTTCCACTCCCTACAATCCGCAAGCCAACGGCCTGGCGGAAGCCTTTAATAGACATTGTGCACACTGTTGTCCAAGACGTTCAGTGCCAACAAGAGAGACTAGGAGGACCGGATGTATGAAGCCTTATGGGCCTACCGGACCATCTATAAAACACCAACAGGCTGCTCACCTTTCTCCCTGGTGTACGGTTCAGAAGCCGTGGTCCCGGTAGAACTGGAAGTACCATCTCTCAGGGTGGCCATGCAGCATGGACTAGCTCCTGAGAACCAAACCAATATCGAAAGGAGGCTCGAAGAACTCTCCGATTTGGAAGGAAAAAGATTACGAGCCCAACAGAACATTCAAGTTTACCAGGCCCGCATAGCACGCGGCTTCGACAAGCTCGTCAAGGGTCGCGAGTTCAAGAAAGGGGACCTGGTGATGGTCAAGAAAGAGAAGTCATGGCCGGCAATCCAAAGGAAAGCTGAACGTGAATTGGACTGGGCCATACGTGGTGCAAAGAGTCTATGAAAGCGGCGCCTACGTCCTGGTTGACCATCGGGTGAAATACAGTTCCCACCCCTCAATGGAAGACACCTGAAGCTGTATCACGCATGCCGCCCAGATTTCAGTGGCCAACATTATGAGCAGCCAGAGATTGAACAAGAAATAGACCTGATCGACTTGTTCGATGAACGAAGAGCTCGGCCGCAAAAGAACTGTTGCATTTGCAACAGTAGGGAGTTTCTACCCTCAATCCTCCCATCATCCAAAAAAATATATAAAAAAAAACACAAAACAAAACAACAAAAAATGATGACAAAACAATAAGCTCTTAAACCCGCGGGACATTAGTCACCAATGACGAAGAGCCAAAAAATGCAAAAAAAAGGATGGCATGCAATGCATGGCAAAAAATAGAAAAGAGGTAGCCATACCGCTAGCCAGACCATGGCTCTGAGGCGACGAATGTCCCAACCAAATTTATGACACTTTTGTGATTTCCGCTGATTTCCGAGGGGAGGACAATGAAAGGAGTCTTCCGTTTCAATTAGCGTGTCGCATATTCATGAGCTGTGTGGAGGATGTTCGAGTTTTCCGAATAATAAGAAATTCGTGTTTCTTAAACACACACATAAAAAAAAAAAGAGAAATGAATAAGATCAAAAGACTTAAATGGGGATTATATGCTTTAGCATGCATGAATAGTCATTATTTAATGGACCTGACTCTTACCATCTTTTGTGGGCAGAGACCTCTGAAGCAGGCATCGACAAGCCCAGGTGGCCGGTGTCATCGCCAAATACGCCTAAGTCACAATGAAAGCTGATCATGGCAACCAACCCAAGAGATCGACGTCATCCAAGCAATGAAGTCCCACCAACGCACCACAAGGTCGTACTAGCAATCGGTTGCAAAGAGGAAAAGCATCAACAAGCTCGAGCAGCCGACGTTAGCCAAGACGTTGGCAGACTACGCCACCGTCCTCGCATTATTAAAAAAAAGAGAGGCTAAAAATAGAGATGCCTCGTCAGACTTGTCCACTGGGCAAGGGCAAAAAGGACCAAAACCCGGCTATGGTGAAAACCCGCAAAGGGCGCCATGGGCAAAATCGGGTACCCTGCTACGTGAAAACCCGAAAGGGCGCGTAGGCAAAAGCAAGAGGGGGTCGAACTGGGTGAAAACCCGAAAGGGCGCCCAGCTCGATAATGGGAAAGTAAAAAATATATAAATAAAGAAGGCAACATCAAATTTCAGCAGATATAAAAGTCAAATAGAAGGCCGTCACCCTGACGGTGAAAAGTCAAATAGAAGGCCGTCACCCTGACGGTAAAAGTTAAATAGAAGGCCGTCACCCTGACGGTAAAAGTTAAATAGAAGGCCGTCACCCCGACGGTAAAAGTGAAATTGAAGGCCGTCATCCCGACGGTGAAATAGAAGGCCGTCACCCTGACGATGGAATAGGAGGCCGTCGCTCCGACGGTAGAATAGAAGGCCATCACCTCGATGGTAGAATAGAAGGCCGTCACCTCGACGGTAGAATAGAAGGCCGTCACCTCGACGGTAGAATAGAAGGCCGTCATCCTGACGGTAAAATAGAAGGCCGTTATTTATGACAGCAAAAGTCCCTGTCATACCAACGGTGAAAAGTAGAATAGAAGGCCGTCACCTCGACGGTAGAATAGAAGGCCGTCACCTCGACGGTAGAATAGAAGGCCATCACCTCGACGGTAGAATAGAAGGCCGTCATCCCGACGGTAAAATAGAAGGCCGTTATTTATGACAGCAAAAGTCCCTGTCATACCAACGGTGAAAAGTAGAATAGAAGGCCGTCACCTCGACGGTAGAATAGAAGGCCGTCACCTCGACGGTAGAATAGAAGGCTGTCACCTCGACGGTAGAATAGAAGGCCGTCATCCTGACGGTAAAATAGAAGGCCGTTATTTATGACAGCAAAAGTCCCTGTCATACCAACGGTGAAAAGTAGAATAGAAGGCCGTCACCTCGACGGTAGAATAGAAGGCCGTCACCTCGACGGTAGAATAGAAGGCCATCACCTCGACGGTAGAATAGAAGGCCGTCATCCCGACGGTAAAATAGAAGGCCGTTATTTATGACAGCAAAAGTCCTGTCATACCAACGGTGAAAAGTAGAATAGAAGGCCGTCACCCTCGACGGTAGAATAGAAGGCCGTCACCTCGACGGTAGAATAGAAGGCCGTCACCTCGACGGTAGAATAGAAGGCCGTCATCCTGACGGTAAAATAGAAGGCCGTTATTTATGACAGCAAAAGTCCCTGTCATACCAACGGTGAAAAGTAGAATAGAAGGCCGTCACCCTCGACGGTAGAATAGAAGGTCGTCACCTCGACGGTAGAATAGAAGGCCGTCACCTCGACGGTAGAATAGAAGGCCGTCATCCTGACGGTAAAATAGAAGGCCGTTATTTATGACAGCAAAAGTCCTTGTCATACCAACGGTGAAAAGTAGAATAGAAGGCCGTCACCCCCGACGGTAGAATAGAAGGCCGTCACCTCGACGGTAGAATAGAAGGCCGTCACCTCGACGGTAGAATAGAAGGCCGTCACCCAACGGTAGAACAGAAGGCCGTCACCTCGACGGTAGAATAGAAGGTCATCATCCCGACGGTAAAATAGAAGGCCGTTATTTATGACAGCAAAAGTCCATGTCATACCAACGGTGAAAAGTAGAATAGAAGGCCGTCACCTCGACGGTAGAATAGAAGGCCGTCATCCTGACGGTAAAATGGAAGGCCGTTATTTATGACAGCAAAAGTCTATGTCATACCAACGGTGAAAAGCAGAATAGAAGGCCGTCACCTCGACGGTAGAATAGAAGGCCGTCACCTCGACGGTAGAATAGAAGGTCGTCACCTCGACGGTAGAATAGAAGGTCGTCATCCCGACGGTAAAATAGAAGGCCGTTATTTATGACAGCAAAAGTCCCTGTCATACCAACGGTGAAAAGTGAAATTGAAGGCCGTCACCCCGACGGTGAAATAGAAGGCCGTTACTTCTGACAGCAAAAGTCCCTGTCGAGTTAACGGCCGATAGACGGCAAAGGATCCTGTCACCTCAAAAAAAGAGAAAGAGAGAGGCTAAAAATAGAGATGCCTCGTCGGACTCATTCGGACCACCCCACCGAATGAGGGTAAAAAGGACCAAAACCCGGCCATGGTGAAAACCCGCAGAGGGCGCCATGGGCAGAATAGGGTACCCCGCTACACGAAAACCCGAAAGGGCGTGTAGGCAAAAGCAAGAGGGGGTCGGGTTGGGTGAAAACTCAAAAGGGCACTCAACTCGATAATGTGAACAAAAAAAAGGGTAAAAAAAAGAAAGGAGATAACAAATAAAGATGTATGCACCATAGCAAGGCATCAAGAAGGAACGTCTGTGTCCAAAATAAAATGCCTCTCGTTAATGACAAAATGGGGTTACATGAGTATTGAGGAGAGGCCTCAGAAATAGAAAAAAACACACATTAAAAGAGATGGAGCAAATCACGGGTCTCGTGGCAGGTCCCGGAACAGTTCTTCCAACGATTAAATGCCCACGTGGGGGGAAGATATTCTTTCCTTCAGGCTCGCCTTCCGGGACTGCACCTCCAATAGCGTTCGCTTTGTAAGAGCCATACGGTCTCCATCCACCGCAATAGCCAGTTCCTGCTCAGCCTTGGAGTCAGCAAGGACATCCTGTCTGGCCTTAGCGGCGTGTAATTCAGCCTGCAAGAGACTTATCTTGGAGTTTAAAGCCGCTGACTCTTCGTTATATTCTCTAATGAGAGACCGACGATGCTCCAGGTCATCCGCCAATGGTTTTAGCACCGCTTCACACTCTGACTGCTGCATTTCCAAAGCAGTCAGCTGGTCGGACAGTTCGCGTTGGAGGTAGTCGCGGCGCTTCAAGAGTTTGAGCAACAGAGTGACTCTGTTTTCCCAATCATCCAACGAGCATCCCATAATAATTAGAACCCCTGTCATTTGATCTGCAGCGGCTTTCACCCTCTCATAGGGGACGGCAGGGTTCTGACGCACCATCATGCGTAGCGAGGACAACTGTCCCTGGACCATGGCGCCGGATGAGCAAAAGTCTCCGAAAGATCCAACAGTCGGAACCTCAAAGTCTACCTGAGCGTCCACCTCTGCCCACAGGCTGGCGTCCACTACGGTAGAACATGAGGCGAGTCCCGCTGAGGAGAGGCTAGCCCCGGTTGAAGAGACATTGAGGGCCCCACCAGAGGTAGCAGAAGTTGTTGCTGCTTCAGAAATAGACACCTCCTTATCAGAAATAGCACTCACGAGCTGGGTGGTCGGCGCCTGAAGAGGACTGGTGCTGTCACAAAAGGAGCCAATGGCGGACTCACTTCAATCTCAGGGGCGGGTTCTTTAACCACGCCCGGCGCTTCACTAATTGATAATGGATCTGATATGGGTTCCCCGATGTTCGGAAGGTCAACGCCAACTGTCGACGAAGACTCGGGGGTTGATTTCTTGAACTTCCTCAAAATCCTACAAAAAGGGAAGGAATTAGAAACAGAGGCCTTAAGCCTTTCGTCAACGGAAGCTTACGTTTCAAAGCACGAGCGGAAGCACTCACAAGTACAAGTTCTGGAGAAGCGGTGGCCTCCGGCCTTGAAGTGACCACGGGAGACCCCTCCTCACTGCTGGAGGAATCCCCTGCAATTCCATCAAGGGCGGAGATTCTCTCTCTCTTCCGCTCTTTAAAGAGACTCCCGTCGTCAGATAAGCTTCCACTTGGCGAAGGGGAGCCATAAACTGTTTCGGCGTCTGAAGAGTCATCTGAAGAAATGGCGACAGGGCTCTGTGACTCCTCCACTGCAATAGTTCGACCGCCTTGCCGAATTTTCATAAGGGTTGCCCTACCCGCGGCTCGTTGGCTCATCCTGAGAGGAGCGGAGGGTTTCTTGACTCTCCGGGCTATAACTTTCGTAGCCGAACGCTTGCCCGCGGCCCGAGCAGCGGCAGAGTCGGCAGCCGCATCTGGTAAAAGGTTGACAAATGGGCGTTAAAAAAAGAGAACAAAAGACATCCTACTAGCTATTATATGAATGAGGCTATACTGCGATCCCGACCTGCCGGTGGAGGGAGAATGTATCGGACGGTGCAGTAACTGGCACCGATAGGTCTTGCCCCATGACGGGAGGATCTGCTGTTGATGGATATCATCTGCAGCCCATCGACGAAATGAACAAAATGAATAGACGATCTCATAAGCAAAAAATGCATAAAAGTGAGAGGGAGCCAACGAGCACCTGAAGGGGCAGCGTCTTCATGCTGGCTGCAAATTCTTCGAATGAGGGAATTGACGGACCCTCAGCAGAAATTGGTGGCGAGGGGGATGCCTCCCTCTTTCTTTTGGAAGCCCCCCGGGCTTCAGCAATGCTGCTTGCTATTCTCGACTTCTTGGCTGATAGCTTCTCGGTTAGAGGCTTATAATGGATCTTCTCCTCAGTAAAATAAAGTGGCCTCCTCACTTTCATGATAAGTCCATGATATCGCCGCCGCCGATCCTTTGCAGAGGGGTCTGAAGAGAAGAAAAGAAGAAAAGAGTTAAAGAAGCGCAAAGAAAGAGAGATGAGAAGAAAAGCCACAGGCAGCATCTTCCCAAGAGAAGAAAAAACCTGCTATACCCGTAAAAACCGGCTGAGGGGCCAGAAGGTGTGTACGCTTTGCTTGGCCCGGGATGCCGCCTCTTGGATCAGCCAACATACATCATTTATCTGGCAGCAGTCCTCCGCAAAAATGGCCAAATCCTCTTGACCAATTGAAGACAGAAAATAGTGAAGGCTGAGGTAGTCCATGCCCCAGCCATCCGCATATTGAAAAGACATATGAAGCTCGTGTGGCAGAATTTCTTCGTAGTCTGCCTCCACGGTTAGATTGTGAACATGAAGTAGCACAAATAGCCATGAAGTGTATGCATAGCGGTCTCAGCCTGGATCCCCCCGTACTGACAATGCCCGGTATGGGTATTCTTTGTCTACCTCCCCGCGTTGCAGTACAATAGCTGGAGCTTCCTCCTCAATAGGCCACGACTGTGCGACGGCCAGCCGATCTGAACTAATGTTGCAGAGGTGCTCAAGAGTTGCAGGGAAGGTGTCTTCTTCTACCTCGGGCAAAACCAGGGAGGGAGGAGGATTCTTCTTCTTGGCGGCTTGTCTCACCTTCACATATCGATCAACAGCTTTCCGATCGCCAGATTTAAGGCGCAGCAAATGCTCCGAATCAATATCAAGTGCAGGCTGCGGTTGCAATTGTAGTAGCTTGCGTTCAGCAGCATCCCAGCAGTCTGTCCTGCATTCTCTATAAAAATTGGTCCGAGCATTCCACCACTTGATGTACTCAGGTGTAACCCGGGTGTACGGCCTGGCATAGGCACCCGAAAGTGGACGAGTCGAAACGGTGGAAGAAATCCCACCACCTGCGAGCCTGCTCCAAAAGATGCGATCCCCCCACCGCCCGGCCAGACAAATCAAACTTGGCCGATGACGGAGGGATATGCTGATCGTACCCGAAATTACGGGCAAATCTAAAGGGATAATAGGGTTCAAAATAGACGACGCTCCCTCGGCGGAACGTCAACACACTGGGCCGAATTAATAAAGCCCAATCTCTGAGTTCCGGCTCCAGCACGGACCTGGTCAGTCTTTGGCGGCTCATTGGGTGCACGAAATCTTCAATCACATCGTCGCGACACTCCCGATAGCGATTGGCCAATGGACTGCTGTGGCTGGCCAGGTGCCAGAAATAGATAGTGCCCAGAGAATCAGTCGGGATACTTGTCAGTTTACCCCGAATCTCGAACAGCTGCTTTGAAGAGAGTGCGGCTCTGCACTGGCAAACTCCAACATTCTTGGAAATAGCCGAGTCGACTGAAGAGATCTAGGGGCAAACTCTGGAAATAGACCGCAGGCCCAGACACTGAGGAAGTGCCAGGGCCCGATCACCCGATGCTGCCTCGGAGCTGAACGGCGACATAGGTCACCAAGAGACCGGTATACCAGACAAAGTGCCGCAGGGCACAAAGACAGCTTGATACCCCAAGCCATTTGACAGGTTGGGTAGATAACATCTGGGCGGAGGATGGAATCGTCGCCCACTGGCAAAGCAAATGAACAAATCCAATAAGCCAAATACGCCGCACAATGGGTGTGCGGGTCGGCTCCAACAGGGTTCGGACCTGGAAGACGGCCCTTCAAGAGAGAATCAGGAATGGTCACCTTCTGGCGACCGGGGTTCTTCTTCGCGGCAATCCCGCCGGCGCTAGCAAAGTCCTCATAGCGCTGCTTGTAGGAGAAGAAGTAGGCCAGCCACATATGCATGCTGACCTTGCTCCGTTCTCTCTTATCTCTGGAACGGCCAGTATTACGGGCGAGGCTGAGCTGGCGGTAGACCTTCATGAGGTACCTGTACGAGTACCCCATACAGTATTGCTGCTCCCCGCCTGTCCTATCTTTGATAATATCCGGGAGACACACCTCTTCATAGGGTTCTCCATCGATCGACAGGCCGGATAATTGATAAAGACTCCAAAGGTCAAGAGATGTCTCCCCTTCAGCAGTATAAAACGTGTTGTATTCGGGGACGAAGACTTCTGCAAGTCCGCAGCAGAGACCTTTGGATAAATAGTACCGATACCGGGCCGCAAAAACATTGTGATAGACCCCGGCGGTCATCAAAAGTGGCGCATAGTTGTGAAGTACAAAATCAGCGGCTTCCACGACAAAGGTGCGGAAGTGATGGGCATCCGTCGCCCGTAGATCTCCAAACCAACCTGCAGCCAGTTGGTGCTTGAAGCGGATTGCCAGACAATCCAGCAGAAATGGCTCATCTCTATATCCCCACTGTATTGGGCAGAGAAACAATCCAAAAGACGACCGTTCTTTATGCACGCGGCCTGAGGAATTGTCCCACCTCGCGGGAACGAAGGTGGGAGCACGTGTCAACTTGTTGCCCACTGGGACTAGATCCCCCAAACCCAGAACGGGGGCCCGTCTCCGCGGCTCTCCGATCCGATAAAGAGGCTCAGCACGGGGGACACAGGCAGCCAGACTGTCCCTCTCAATTAAGATAGCCGCTTCCACCGCCTGGGTTAAAAAAGAGTCCTTCTTGCCTCTTGGAGCGTAAGAATGAAGGAACTGTAATAGATGCTTGTCCTTCGGGTGATCTACGCGATAATCCTCGTCGCGAATAAAAGTGAGTGGCGTTGAGCTAACATCGAGCCTCGATACGTCCATCGTGTCTGCCTCGTCATTTGAAGAGTCGGCCAGCACAGCAACCTGGTCGTAACCAAGGGTCAACCGTGGGAAATCCGCCCACGAAAGAAGCGACGCATCCTTCCGAGGGCCTGCACTGCTGGAAGAAGATTTGGGAGCCATGGTTCCTGCAAAGGAAATTAAAGCCACATCAGTGGGCCAAGTAAACACTCAAATCCGATAAAATTTCGGCAGCATCTCCCCTTGTCACATGAACAAGTAGGGGGTTTCAGCGGGTACTCGTCCACGCACTAAGAGACGGCCCCAAACAGAGACATGCAAGCATGTCGGAAAAGCTCTCCAGGAACCGCTGTTACCTCGAGGACCAGCCGACGAGGAGTGAAGCGGCCCAGTGCCTGGCTGCAGTCAAAAGACCCGCCATGATCTGAAATGGGCCCCCGCCAACGAAGCTGAAAAGTGAAAGACCTGGGACCTGACGCGTCCTCACCGTTTCCTAAGGGGCTCCGGGCCCCACTAAAGCCATCTACGGGCGCTGCTACTCTCTCACGGCGTGCGGGGTAGAAGCTAGCCCTAACTAGACCCGCCATTCGGGGTGGCAACGAGCGGACAAGGACCGCGCTGGTGGAAGCCCCGTCGATTTGAAATGGGCCCCACGAACAAAGAGACGAAAAGGCGAAACCTCGGACTGGGGATATTCTCCTGCAGTCCCCTAGCGGTTAGCAACCCTGGGACCTACCCGATCTCCCCTTGCTTTGTTTATAGGGGGGGAGATCCCAACGAACCCGGACACACATGTAGGCGTTCGGTACAAAGAGGCCCCACGGCCCAGGCATATTCCCTTTGCCTGCCCAAACTCCCAGGCACCCCTCGGCCCTGTTCACCCATGAAACCAAAAAATAAATAAAGGGGCATGCAAGCCCGCCAACCCCCCCGTCTTCCCAGTTCCCGGGCATGGAGGTCCTCTGCACGACCGGAACACCCTCCGGCGTCGCCCCAGAACACAGAAAAGGCCACAAGCGGCCGACCCTCAATCCGCCGCCGTCGGACCTATCGCCGACGCCCCTGTGCCCCCACGCCGCCGCAGACCTACAGAGAGAGGGACCTCCGCCCTCACGCGCCCCCCACCGGCGTTATAATGAAACACAAAGAAAAGCAAAAGGGAACCCCACGGGGAACACCCTCTCGTCCGGCCTATTGCCGCCGGCGCCCTAACAGGACCCACACCCACGAAAAGGGGGGGGGGGGGGGGGGGGAAGGGAAACACCCTGCGAATGGGCCGGTGCTGCTTGCGCCCTACCCTCACTGGGAAGAGCCGGGAAGCAGTCGTCGCCGCGCGCCTCCGGTGTCCTCGCCGCTGTCGCCGCTTGCCCTCGCGCACACCGCTGCGAACCTTCGCCGCCCTGGGCCGACCCTCGCGGTCATACCTCGCCCGCTGCCACACCTCGCCGCCGCAGCCCCGCTAGCGTCTCGTCGCCGGCCCGTCCGCTTCGCGCCGTCACACCTCCCCGCTGCGTCCGCTGACCGTCGCCGCTGCACCTCGTCCTACTGCCGGAGAAGGAGAGGGAGAGGCGAACGGGAGGAAGACGAAGCAAAGGAGAGAGAAGAGGAAGACGAGTCGCGCTCGCGGAGGGGGGAGAGAAGAGAAAGAGAAGGGGAAGAGAGAGGCGCCCCGCACGCCTTTTGAGGCGTGATTTGAAAAGGGGGGGTGAAGTGACCGCCCTCGGAAGTCGCGAACCGCCGGTTCGCGTCCCAAGCGGCCCGCGGATCGAGCCTGGCCGACCGCGCCGATTCGTCATGAGCAACCCGCGCTGTATCAACCCTGCGCCGATTCGGCGGAGTCGCCTGAGCGAGCCCAAGCCCCAGCGGCCCAAAAGAAATGAAATAGGGGGAGCCATCCCCAAATTGCTCGTGCGGAGCAACGTGCAGCCGTCATCCGCGGATCACATCACCAAACAGAAGCAAAAGGCTATAAATAGACCACTTGACCATTAGCCCGGCAACAAGTCAGTGACCTGCCGGTGTTGATGTCAATAGTCAAAGGACTAAAATTCACCCGCAGATGTCGCTCTGCGTGCCTCTTCTCACCACCCACGGGTGGGGGCATTTGTGGACACCCCATTTCACTAATGGGCCCAAAACCGCCGGCCCATTACTCAGCCCGCCAACATCGGTGCTGGCCTCTCATGGGCTGTGCAAAAGAGAGCCAAAAGCCCATTAAAAGGGGCCCCAAAGGCCCATCTGAAATTAACCCTTATCTCATCCTAAAAGTAAGGGGTGAGGATAAGCAAATGGAACACCTCCCAAAAGGAGGGTTCCAAAAATGGAAAAAGGCTCCCTGCCATCTGCTGCGCCAGGAACCAGGTTGGGGCTGGTTTTGGCCTCTTTCTCTTCTAGAAGGTTTGTAAAGGGCCAAGAGAAGGGGCATGCAAAAAGGGGGTTGCGTGAAGGGCCAAGAGAAGAGAGTTTGGAGGGTTCTTTCTGGTTTTCTGAAGCAAGCAACCAGCAGAAGCAAGGAGGAGCCCCCTGCGTTTTTCTCCACCCGTGAAGAAGGAAGAAGAAGCAAAAAGGGAGAGAAGAGAAAGGTGAGGTGAGAAAGGAGGAGAGAGGGAGTACCCCCTTTGGTTATCTATTTTCCCCTTGTCTTGTCCCATCAAGAGATGAGAGAGTGAAGAGGTTGTCACGATTGTGGTCTCTTCCCCCCCTTTCTTTTGCTTCCTTTGAAGCTTTGTATTTTGTTCCTTTCTAAGCAAGAGAACCCATTTTATATGCTTATTTCCCCTTTCTTGGTGTGATAGATCATCCCTTTTGCATTCAATGCATATTCTTCCCCTCTTCTATGCAAGTTTTTTAAGAAAGCTCTCTTTCTTTTGCATGGACAAAGGGTCTCGGGATGGAAGAGGCCATCTACTACATGGTGTACCTCCTCATCCCCAATAGGCCAAAAAGGGGGGTCCCTAGCCTCTCCATACCTCAATAAATGAGGACATGGGGGTGCAAGGCCTTACCTCTCATGCAATGCATCCTTGTCCCCATCCTGTTTCCCTCTTCAAAAGACCATATCTCCTTTGTTTTGGGCCTGCAAGAGACCAGTTTCCCATTGTCCAAATCGACCCCTCAAAGGTCCCCATCGTGGTCAATATACACCCATGGCAATGGTCAAGGAGATTGAGCAAATAATGCTCATATCCCCTTGCTTAAATGCTATTTTCAAAGCCCCATTTAAAGAGATCATCAAGCCTGGTTCGCCCCTCTCAATAGACCATCCTCATTGCGGTTTTCAGCCCCCCCCCCCCCCCTTTGATGTGCATTCAAGCCAACATCGAACAGTCCCCATAAAAGCTTCATTTCGGTCATTGCATGCTCAATTCGCTAGCCAAGAGATTAGGCAAATAATGCCTATACTTTCTTAGATAGCCCACCAAGCAAAGGGTTACAGTGCCATCTCAAACTCCAAGATCATCCCTGCCATGAGCAAGGGCGTTCTAGGAGAGAGGCGGTTTCCATCCCTTGCTCAGCTGGTTGGCTGCGCCGATTAGGCCTGGCACTGGTTCAGGCAGTCTTGTAAGACCAGAGCAGAGCTGCGCCGATTCGACGTCCTGGCCATCATGTTGGCTGAAATTACATGAGCAAAAATCATTGCTCCATGTGATACCAGCTAATCAACAGTTAAATGACCAATGTAAGACCCATCCACACCCCCGGGTTGGACAATATAATGTCTATGTCCGGACGGGTGGGTCCACACGCTATTCATACCGTCCCGTGGGTTGTTTGGCCATGACATTGCCCAGATCTCCGTAGGCATGCCTGGGGGACCGAGGTCATGCGCCATTGGAGTTACATCGTTCTACGATGTATACTCTCTCTTCTGGTGCCATCTCCACTCGTGGTGGATGAGCATCGCGCTTTCCCCTTTATCGACCACGATAAGGGGAAATGCTGCCAAATTTTTCTCGCGAGGGTTGAGTTGGCGCAAAGCCCTTAAAAGAGGTCATTAGCTTCTAATTGGGTCGGCAACGTTGCAAACGAGCGCCGATTCAATGATGTCTATGACTTCAGCCCGGCTGCGCCGACTCACTCTCTGTCGTCAGCTGCGCCGATTCGAAGACGTTTGCGAAGTGCGTTGAGCCAATAAGCTCCGCCGAACGAATAGAACTCCGTTCCAAATGCTCAAAGGACCCAAACAGCAAATTAAAATCGTTTAACGATAAAAAAAAAAGAATTGCAAAGGCAAATTGAACCCCTTTCAAGCAAAGAGCAAAAGGCCACTTCGTGTTTTCCAAAAGAGCAAGAGACCAAATTAGACCTTTTTTTTAAGTAATAAAAGATTGCATCACCATGCAAAAAAAATAAAAGGGAGTCAAACCAAACCTTTCTAAACAAATAAATGATCATCACCGTTTTGCAACAAAAAAAGAGGTCAAATTGAAATGATTTTCAACAAACGACCAAATTGTGTCTATCTCAAACAAATGATCAAAGAGACCACCTTTTCAAAACTGTCTTTTTCAAATAGACCTAATAGGCCAAATTGAACTTATTTTCTTGATAAATAGATCAATTGAATAAATAGGCAAGGAGAGCTCCGGTATTGGGCCGAGTGGGAGGTCTAGCGGGTTCGGGTAGGCGTTCGACTCGTCCCTCAGTACTTCGGTTCATTTCTTTTAAATTATGCTTCGCACCCTTATCGGATGTCCCGTTTTAAGGTCATGAAGCTTTCTAATCTGGCGATTAATCAAGGGTTTTCTCCTTTCTTTCAAAGGGGATGTAATTAACGTCGTTGCGCTTAGGCAACGACGGGATTCTGGTCTTGGACCCGACACTTCACTTTCGTTTGACGAAGTCAAACGGCGCGCACAATAGACCCAAAGCCCTCCGACTCTCGGAGGCAGAACATTCTGTTGCCACTCCGGTGGCTGGCACGCCCGCGCTGTGCGAATTGCCGATCCATCTCATGCCATCGTCGCTCGTGTAGCATCCGGCGGGACTTGGATTAACAATACACATTTATGCCATGAGAATTAAAAGAATGATAATAGAAATTTAAATCTTTAAATGATTTTAAGGAAATTAAATTCCGTTTCCACACCTAATAATGTTGATCCGGTGGGGTTGGGACCTGACAATGAGGAGGGAGAGAGAGAAACAGATAGAGAGGGGTTGTAAACAAATTGTTTTCTTGAGAGAATTATAGAGAGCAAGTAAATCTTTTTACTCTTTTTACTTAATTATGATTTTATTAAATAGATGGAACAAAACGGTAGAGACATATATGGTAAAATAATTAAAATAATACATAAGTATAAGATATAATATGCAGATTTTGGGGATATATATTCGAATATGATGATTCAAGAAGGATTTAATAATGCTTTTACCATGAGATCATTTAATCATGTTTAGCTCAAGAGAATACTTATCTTTTTAATGAATCAAGAAGAACATCAAAAACAACAAGTCTCTAGAGCTTGGTGCGATCTTTTTTCCCTTCAATGGGCCTTTCCCACTGTTACCTAAGTTGAGAAAGACTTTGTGCACTTTCATATTGTACTTAAAGTGCAATATGACTAGGCACTATGTCCATGTGGCACCCAACAATTGGGTTGCCACTTTATCACCCCCCATGTGAGGGGTGCCACATGGGTGAAGTGCCTAGTCATATTGCACTAGAGTGCAATATGAAAGTGCACAAAGTCTTTCTCTACCTAAGTTATAGAGATCTAGAGGGAGGTGAATAGGTCTTAATCATAATATTAGAATATATTGGTTGATTTAGCAGGATATAAATCTTATGTACATAGAGATGCAACAAAGTCAAACTTGGTTGATTTGCAGAGTTTAGATGCGATAATTAGAGAAATAAATTAATATGAACAAGATAAACCATCTACACAAACACACACACAATACGACTATTTATCCTGATTCGGTGTTGATCAACACAACACTTACGTCCAATCCTCAAGGAAAACAAATTTGGGATTTTCACTATCTTGCTGAACATCAACCAAGACTACATTACTTGATATAGACCTCCAGTCGGTCCACGATACATCCTAAACATTTCAGGTCTTCACCTATCACCAGGTGGAATCACACACTAGATACATACCTCTGGCTAATCCAACAACAGACCACTTAGGTCTTCACCTCTTATCAGGTGGAATCACACACCAGATATATACATTTGGCTGGTCCAAAACTTGACTACTTAGGTCTTCACCTCTTACCAAGTGAAACTACAATAAAATAAGGAAACTTTTCCAATAAATTTTGGACAAATGTTTGACCAAAAAAATGCGTCAGTAATTGCCGACGAAAGCAAATTTTGTTAAAAATCTGTTAGAATTTTCAACGTAAAAAATCCATCTGAATTATTTCTAATGAATTTTTGTATCTATTAAAAAATCTGTTGGAAAATCATGATAGCCAACGGCTAAAACCATCGGCTATTAGTTTTTAGATGGAAAACAGTTTAACAGACCTTTGATAAGATCTTAAATTCTTTCTCCCCGAGGCAACTGTTGACTGACAGAACATTCAACTCCATTTTTAAAGAAATAAATTACAATATTTTATTTTAATCAGAAATGATCATATAGAATTCACATTATACGATGGATCACATGCATTGGGTATATTTGGTGTCAGTACAAAACCGGCTAAGTATAGCCCGTCGCCTTAGCTGTCAATCTTAGCTTCCAATTATACAAAGATCAAGGGGATGAGAATAGATAATTACGGATCCGACAAAAAAAAATCGTCCGCTACAGCCGATGCGAAAGAGAAGCAATCAACTGCAAGCATAGATGACTGCCTTCCACAACAACCTCCAACAAGAGAACTGCTGCTCTCCTGATACTTGTTTTACACAGGATTTCCACCAGTACAACAATGCGTTAGTGGAGATGGAGATATGCTTCATCTGGCTGGCAAAATGAGTTGTTTGTAGACAACGTACGCTCAGGCCGTCCATCATCCACGAAAGTTGGTATCAGGATATATGGTCGAAAATAGAGTGAGAATATTTTTAAAATTTTGAAGATATCTTCAAAATTATGAATACTAGCTCTACACCCGTGCGATGCACGGAAAATTATTAGATTTGTATAAATAAAATTTGTAAGTCATATATATGAGGTTAATAATATTATTATTAATTTAATAATTTCAATAAAAAGAATTATTCAAGAACATATAATGCCCTTTTATTATTTTTAGAAAGATAGAGAATGTGTTTTGATTAAGAGAGTAAAATGGGAAAAGGTTTTGAGTAAGGATGTGAATTTTTAGAAAAGGTGAAATGTTTAATATAAATTTTTAATGGGAAAGAAAGAGAGGAAGAAGTTACATTAGCAAGTTTTTATATTAGCAAGCATGGCGGAAAAAAAATCATCCTAGTGCTGCCACGTGGCAGCACTCAAGACTGTGTTTTATTATAATAGTATAGACGTGTTAACTAATAATTTTATGATTTACCCTTAAAAATGTATTCAAATATGCCTATTCATATCTTAATTAAATAGCCAGAAACTTAATAGGAAATTGAGAAACAAATAAAAGGAAAACATAAATAGAGAAAGAATGAGGGTAAGAAAGCAAAAAAAAAAGATCAAATTTGTAGATTTAATTAATAGATATATTATGTTGGCCCAGATGGCAAGCCCAAAGGAGAAGTGAATAGACTGATTTGATATATTTTTGAAATATAAAAACACAAACACTAAGCAAGTTTGTTAGTCCTGCTAGTTAGTGTGCAAACGAAAACAAACTAAATTCCAAATAATCGATTAATTCATTAAATAATCTATAATTTTGCAACTTAGACTCACCTATCTTGTCCCATTGATTGATCAAATTGGATTTATGTCTCCATCGATTTTTAAATGGAGAATATTTAATATTCGACAAATTGAATACTAAGTTCAAGTTAGTGCTTGGTGGCGCCCCCATTAGTGGGGCCTCGGATTCTTTTTCAGGCCCAATGTCATGAAAATATATACATCATATTTTTATATAAATATATGTGGTCTATTCAAACACTTAAATGTACAAAGTTATATAAAATGTATCATTAAAACATATAAATAATCAATTCAAAACAAACATAAGAAATATGATCTAAATTATTTTCCCATAAATTTGTAATAAGAAACTGAAAATAAAAATTTCAAAAAACGGCTTATTACTATGCCATGCATGGCACGTAAGTATAAATACATATGTCATGGTACGGTGTATGTATGTATCCAAGTCTTGTGCGTACTGTGTATCCAAGCTGGTTTCTTTATATAGATGTATAAATTAAATCTGTGAAATCTTCATATGTTGAAAAATAGAATGTGTAAACTGTAACGTACGATTGCACACTACACATACAGATAAATTTACAAAAAGTACTTATAACTACGCCAAGAAGAGAAGGTGGTGGGGAGGATAAAAATATAAATAAAAGAATATAACAATTTCATCGAAATTAGGTCTTCCATGTTATCCATATTATCTGTGCGATGCACACATACACATACATATATGCTTGCATCAGAACTTAAAAACTGCCGACCAACACTTGGGGCATTTACACAATCATCTTACCTACTATACAAATAAAAGAAATAAGCATTACACAAATAAAGTGTCTGCGCCTATACACAGTAGATGGGTCGGCTGCGCATGATATAGATGGGCACGGTACATGGCCGTTCGTGGAACCAAATTTGTTTTCGCCAGTGTTCTTGGGTTGAGAGAGAGAGAGAGAGAGAGAGAGAGAGAGAGAGAGAGAGAGAGAGAGAGAGAGAGAGAGAGAGAGAGAGAGAGAGCTGCCGAACAAACTTCCATCAACTTATCGATTTCTCTGTGCACACACAAATTTTAGGAGTTCTGTCGATGTAGATACGTACACCAACTTTCCTGTTTCTCTTCAAAATAGCAACAAGGACTGCCAGAAACCTTGGACAAAGAACCGGAGGTAGAAAGCGCTGAGACGAAAACAGAAAGTATGGAACACCGAGACCTCGACGAGTTTTGAAAGGGAGGAGATGGCTTGAGATCGGATGGCGGAGGTGGACTCGTAGGAAAAGACCAACACCATCTCAAGACATAACTCGATGATGGCGTAGCACATGTCCAGGATCCGGCTCCGGCGAAAGCTTCGTCTTTGACGCCACCAGCTTCAGAAATGCAAAGAGCCAGGAGAAGATGTAGAACACAACAGAGGAGAACAGGGATGCAGAGAATATGTCGTATCTTGGCTAATCTTGTTCACTATTGTATCTTGTATTGGTATAGATTTATACAAACATTGTTTCCATTAACAATGGCTAATCCCCTTAGAATCTGGATGGGATTGAGGTGTAGATCGAGTGGGATTTAGTGATTTGGGTCCTGTCACAGGGAGTGACTGTGGGAGCTTGCCTTCCTTCGATGGCTTGCCCTATAAGGGTCCTTCCTTTGGTGCATCATGCGCTAGCTCATGTGGAGATACGTTGTTAGAGGAGACGTGGGTTCATAGAATGGGGATAGTTACCGATTTTGGTAGGAAAATAAGTATTCTAATGTTGTTATATGACAGTTGTTAGACTGAATTATATTATAATAATATAGATTTGGAAGGTTTTAAAAAATGGAGGAAAGTTTTTGAAAAATGAAGGAACCGTCTTGTGGTATTTTTTTTATTTTTATATCAAAAAATCTAGGTGGGAATAGGAGTGTCCTGGTGTTGCCACGTGGCAGCACCAAGACTGAGATATTTATTAGTATAGATATAGATTTCAACATAACTTGCATAAAATAACAATATTTATGTTATCATTTTTATGTTGAAAAAACTATAAAAAAAAAATCTAATGTTATCCATCAGATTTTAAAAAACAAATTAAAAAAACAAAAAATGGATAAAGTTTGAATCTACTATTCCTAACTGTAACACGCTTACAATGAGTATGTTTTTTTTTATATTTTTAAAAACAAAAAAAATGTGAACGGTGCTACGATTTTTAGTAGCAGTACACTATAACTGCTACAGTAACTTACATAAAATAACAATATTTATGTTATCATTTTTATGTTGAAAAAATTTAAAATAAAAAATCTAATGTTATCCAACAGATTTTTTAAAATAAATTAAAAAAAAACATAAAAATGGTTAAAGTTTGAATCTACTATTCCTAACACGCTACAGTGAGTAGCGTTTTTTTATATTTTAAAAAACAAAAAATGTGAATAGCGCTACAGATTTTTAGTATCAGTACAATGTAACTGCTACAGTAACTTGTACAATATTGTTATTTTATACATATTTTGCAAGATTTCTACCTTAAATTTAAAAAGATTTAACGCACTACAATCATGCCAAGTTTTACCTCCATATTTTACAAGTCATATTTTGCAAGAATTTCTAACTTAAATTTAAAAAAATTTAAACACAGTACAACCATGCCAAGTTTTGCAGGCCATTATCAATAAATGCATTTTAATGGAAAGGTGAGGTTTTGACGCAGTACAATCGTGTCAAGTTTTGTGCTCTTATCTTTTGGCAATACAGTTGTATTAAACGATGGGAAGTGTATGGAGAGTAATAGTAGTAGTACAGTTGTATTAAAAGATGGCAGTACATAAATAGTAGCTTGCTAATTAGATTTTTAAATAATTTTTGGTAGGATTAGAATTGTCCTGGTGCTGCCACGTGGTAGCACAAGACTGAGAAATTATGTATTAGTATAGATGTTCTCAATTTCTTTTAATACCAACGGCCCTTTGTGGAATAGCATCTATTGTAGATGTCAACCTCAGGCATCTTGATCGTGTGGATAGTTGATTGGTGTTCAAGATGTCAACTGTTCTTTCATCTGGATGTTCTCTGACCGGCTAAATTGGCGTGCCATGGATAATATGGGCTTCATTTCCTCTTCGTCTTCTTGCCATGGATGATATCTTATTCCTCTATTGAGCTCTCAACGTATAGATCAGCAACAAATTGTGCCAATGGGCTTCCTTCTAGCTTCCTTTTCAACCTATATATATAGGAAACTATTTCCACTTAATAGGTAGAACTAAAATGGAAAAGAAACATAGAAGACTGATCAATAGACGTGAAGAAATGATGCCATACTGTATTTGAAATTTCATTGGACGTCAAATATATTTTGAAACATTTGAAAGTATAGAGACAATCGATATTTGCTTAAGGAAATCGATATTTCAGAAAGACAATTGATGTGAAATAACTATAATCACTGCATGAAGACAATCGATGTCTTCAGGTAACTGATTTTTATGAAGACAATCGATGTTTTATAAAGACAATCGCTGTTTATGAAGGCAATTGATGTTTTATGAAGACCATCAATGTTCAAAGACAATCGATGATCAAGTTTAACAACAATCGATGCTTAAGTTAAAAGATAATCGATATTAAGTTAAAGAGCATAGATGTTCAAATGGTCAGCAATTAATATTTAAAGCAATCGATATCTTAAGCAATCAATGTTTGAATATAACAGTAATCGATATTTAAGTTAAACAACAAATCGATGTTTAAGTTAAACGGCAATCAATGTTTAAATTTAACAAGAATCGATGTGAGTGAAGGCAATCGATGTGCAACTAAACAGTAATCGATGAAGAGCTTCGACTGGTCAAGATATAACATAGTCAGTAGAAATGAAGTTTCGGATATGACGAAGTTAACTTCGTATATGACGATGTGAACTTCAAATATGACGAAGTGAGACATCAACTGATCAAGACAAAACAAACATGATAAAGTGCCAGCTTCAGATATGATGAAGTAGATTTCGGATATGACGAAGCTAGCTTCGTATATGACGAAGTAAGTTTCGACAAATCATGATAAAAATATGTATGACGAATTAGATGAAACTCAGTGTAAATCTGAAGTGATAATGTAATAATATATTGTATTAATGAGAAAATTATGATATTTCTTATAAAAATAATCTTCAAAATTGATAATAAATATATTCATATTATTTATGATAATCATGAAATTTTGTTATCACTAAAATAAAAGAATAAAATATAAGAGTGGTTCAACAATATAGATCGGACTCGAAAGTAAAATATTTGGTGGGCATTGAGGTATACAATAAGATGGGTACATTAATTAAGGTTTTGTCACATAGATAGAAGGTTTTAAAAAAATAAGGTGGAGGGGAGATATTAAAACTTCGCTTTTCATGTGAAACAACCACAGTGAATGTGCCCAATTTAAGAATTTCTCCGCTCCAAAACCCTCGATATGGTTCGCGAGAGTACAAGAGGGAAAAATACGAAGAGGGCATGGTCATGTTCGCATCACGCATCACTATGCCAAGCTTCTCACTAGACACCCACCGTACGTGGGTATCATGGGATATAAATAAACAGCCCACAAAAGGCCCAAATCGACCAAGTCAAATTGCAATAAATTTATAATCTAACCAATCGTGTTATTAGCATCGTCTAGGTGATCAAATCGATGATGAGGAAAGATAATGGCGTGAGAAGGGAGTCACCGGTCCAGGGAGGGAGGACCAATATTGGGCGTGATGTCTTGGCCTGCTCGGGCCACACCCATATATATCTTGATTTCTTGGGCTTGGATGGGCCTGATGAAGACTGATGGGCCCATCTTTAGGGGAAAATCCTACTGAGTCTAGATCTCCCAGCCCTGCCACCTTTCTGGCGACCCTTACCAGATGATCGTGAAGAGATATAGCTTTAAATGTCACTCAACATGCCCCATACATTTATCTTCATAAAACTATACTGGACTTACTTTATTTTATAAAGTTAAATGTCAAATTAACTCTGATATTTACGGTTTAGCTTCAAGTATATAATGATTGGTCTTGCTGCGTATCGAACATGAGCTAGACATGCATGTTCCCCGAGCCCAATTTTTTTTGGTACTCTTTTAAATATGCAATAATAATAAGGCGTGGACTTGGCCTACAATATGTACAAGATCCAATGCCCTCGCCCAACTCCACCTTAACGATAAACATAACTACATGAGCGGTCATAAGGTGCCCTTTAAGCAAAAATAAAACACTTTTCCCATGATTGATGTTCTTTGGAGGAGAATTGTTTTTTGCCTAATGGGCACTACACCAACTCACATGTGTGTGCAGCAAATAATATGTAATTTTCTCCTCAGAAATAAGGTTGAAGGATTTTGATATACCATTCAGAAATGTCCTTGGCTACGATCAATCTATGAGAGGGAATATACAGTGAATATTGTTGGACCGGCGAAGATGGAGCTTTTTGCCTATCAGCGGCCTTGAACAGAAGTTCCTGTGAGCTCATTGATAGATGCTTCTGATGCACTGCCATGTGAAGCAGGCATAATGGGCTTTGGACCTCTTCCAAATACAAAAGCTGGTTTGTTAGGCATTGGCAAAGTGCAAGTATCACTGCTCAGTGAGAAGACAACAGAAGACATGGTGGGTCTGTCCGCTGCATCTTCTTGAATGCACAACATTGCCAACTGTGTGCATCTCAGTACCTCATAGGCCCAAGATGAGCTACATAACATTGATGGGTCCAAGAGTTCCAAACCTCTGCCAGCTTCCCACATCTGCCATGCCTACAGTTGTCATCAAAGTGTTCATAGGAAGAAAAAGATGCATCATTAGTTGAAAGGGAGCACTAAACATAGTGTTTATTAATTAATCCATCAGACTTTCCATCACTCAAGTGTTCAACAGTAGTAAGCTCTTGACAAATCGTCGCAAATTAAACTTACGTATCTAAAGAGGCTTGGAGAACTACTGTCTGGATAAAAGCTGGTGCTCTTTTTTCCGGTGATGATCTCCAAGAGTATGACCCCAAAGCTGAACACGTCAGATTTCTCTGAGAAGACACCGTCTAGTGCATACTCGGGGGACATATAGCCACTACAGGTGATGGACAGGAAAAGAATCGATTAGAAAAGGAAACCTAAGAAAATTGCCTTTTGATTTGAACATGGTACTAAGAAATTAGACATTCAAATTTTGTTTCAGTGACTTACTATGTTCCAACTACTCTCTGAGTGTTCTCTTTATCTTGATTTGTTTGAAATGTTCTTGCCAACCCGAAGTCTGAGATCTTGGGATTCATCTCACTGTCAAGCAATACATTACTAGTCTTTAGGTCTCTATGTATGACACGCATTCTTGAGTGCTGATGTAGATAGAGGAGGCCATTTGCTATGCCTTTGATAATACTGAAGCGCTTCTCCCAATTTAGTTCTGTCGATCTTGTTGGATCTGAAAAAAGGGGTGATGAAAAGGATTACACAGAAGAATATTGATTAAATTAGGAGTTTCAAAGCTTGTGTTTATATATATTCGAAAAGAACTAAAAAAATCCGACTTCACAAGTTAGGAAAAGAGACAAACCAAAAATAAACTTATCCAGGCTTTTGTTTTGCATGTACTCATATATCAATATCTTTTCATCTTTATGGGTGCACCAACCCAGAAGTCGGACAAGATTCTTGTGTTGAAGTCTTGCAACGAGTCTGACTTCATTGTGAAACTCTTGGTAGCCTTGTTTAGAGCCCTTGGACAGCCTCTTAACAGCTACCTCTTGACCACTCAAGAATGACCCCTGGAGAAGAACAACATACTAGGATTACAATTATAGACAAGTACTAGCATAATCCGAAAAGAAGTAGAACTAATTGAGACCTTATAAACAGGGCCAAAACCCCCTTCTCCGAGCTTATTTTCACTGCTGAAGTCCGATGTAGCAGCCTTCACAATTTTGAAATCAAACAAGGTAGCATCTGATATTTCCTTTTCACTTCCAAGTGCACTAGTGATGCCCAAGCCCTGTGGGTGTGGTATGTTTCTACTTCTCTTACCTGCTTTGCAACAGAGACATAAGAGTAATATGTAAGTTTCTTTCAAATCACTCTTTAAGGTTAAATCTGAGGTACACTAATATGACAGAATTACCTCTTGATTTGTGCATTTTAATGGACAAACAGCAGAAAATCGCGATGAGAAACATCCCGAGAGAGAGAATGGGTGCTATGATCTTGATCAGATTTTTATTCTTCTTTAGGAAGATTCCATCCTCTAACCGTGCATTGTTACCTTCTGCAGCACAACAAGGAAGAACAAAAAGTGTATGAAGTGGCTTAAAATCTAGGGATAAATCAATTATCAATCAGTTTTTATTTTATTTTTAGATATCTAACTTATATATTTATAATCACAGACATAAATACGTAACTACATAGTTTTTAAAAGAGTCAGAGACTTAAAAATAAGTCTAAAAAAAATAGAGGCTGATTGATAATTCTTCTTAAAATCTATTGAATTCAGTCTTAAAATTAACCTCATCATTGATTTCAGTCTTTGTTTTGTGGACCATAAATTTGAACTACTTGGCCGAAATCACCCGAAGGACTTTGATACCATGTTAAAATTTATTGAATTGACCTTCCAACTCAACTCTTTAAAATGATGACCGGATAAAAACTCCACTACTATAAAATAATAGCATTTTTGTCTCTCTAATCCTGGACTATTCTTCCACTATATTGGGCGACAATTTAATCCTGGTGATTTTGGGTCCACAAATTTCACCATAAAAATTGTTTTTGTTACAGATCTAAGCACAAAAAAGTATTTTCAGTAAATAACACTAGACGAATGGAAAAGAATGAACAGAGCATAGGAATCAAAAGAAGACATTAAAACAGAGTATAGTTCATCTATTTTAGGGGATATCCAAATGCGGTTAAAATAGGGGCATAGCTACCTAGTTGGGACCCATGAACACGAACGTAGAGATCCTCGCCGTGGGCGGGAATTTGCACCAGATCTTTCATCTCTCCAAGCCAGACCAAGCACCTCGATCCCGAGATCCCGCCGTCCAAAGTGAGTACATCCGCATAAGCATAGCCTTGGCAACGGCACATAGTGGAGCACTCCGCCTCGCACTGCTGCATGCTCTTATTCCACATGACGGAGAACCCATCCGGCAGCTTCATCCCGGGCACCTTCACAAACCTGTCCGCTCCGTCGCACTGCAGCTGGAGCCGTCTCACGCAGCCCCCCGTGAAGTTTTCCATCTTCCACTCCGCCGGGGTCCTGGGTTCGAACCCGTCCAAACAACTGCAGGAGCTCTTTGTATAAACGCAGGCTGCGAATGGTCCACACCTGTTGTAGAAATCGCAGGTTCTGTCTGGGAAGGAAAATATGGTGACCCACTTCTGCCAGCTTTCAACCCAGATGAAGATGGTAAATGTGCCTGTATACTCTAACACATATCTCGCAAACATGGAATTATCAACCATGTAGAAGCTGATGGAGATATCATCATCGCCTTTAACTGTCCTGCTGACAAGGAGAGAGTTGGGATTCCCAGGTTTCCCGAATGTTTGAGTTGGTATCCCATCCCACGGCTTGCCTCTCGCTAGGATTTCTGAACCCTTGAAGATGCAGTTCTGCAGGGGGTTCTTGGGATCGGCGGTAATGACGAACTGTCCGGGAGACGGGTCGGCTGCACCCCTCCAGGACGTCAGTCTCGTGCTTACGCCGGTGGTGAGGTTGACTCCAAATCTCATGCCCGGCAGCAACGTGCCGGCAGGGTGATCGAAGCTCTGCCAGACGTCGTGGCCGCCATTACCATCCCCGAGGACGAGGTTGCCGGAGTCTTGAAGCACCGCGGAGGTATTGCTGGGGACGCCCGTGCGGTTTGTGGACCAGACGGTTCTTCCCATGCCGTCCAGCACGGCGATGTTGCCGTCTTCGGTGACGGTGAGGACTCCGGCTGGGTCTCGGAGTGGTGTCTCTCTGTTGGCGACCCACACCACCGTCCTCATCCCCGGAAGGCGGTTGTACCATATACCGGCGTACAGCAGGGTAGCTGCAGCATCGGAGTTCTCCGGCGTGAAAAAGCCCAGGGCGAAGATCTGGCCGGCAGATACTATCGTCTGGTTCACGGATATGGACTGCCCTGCGGCTAATCTATCACCGGCAGCACAGAATGATAGCTGGTGGGAAGATGAGAAGAGGACGATAAAGGCGGGGACGAGGAAGAAGGAGCCCATGTCACTGCTGCTGCTTTGTGCGTCTCCTTTCGCCTACTTATCCCGCTTTTTCTTGAAGCTGCAGGAGCAACAGATCATTGGCTGACAACAGAGAGAGATGGATGCTTCTACTTGTGTGGCAGCCCTGGAGTCTCGACCAGGATCTCTCTGGTGGACTTTGTGGCTGACCGACAAACAAAGAAAGACTTTAAAATAAGTGCTCGGCTGAGCCGTCCCGAAAGCTCTCCCTACCGGTTTACCAACATCATTTATTCATTTGTAGAGTAACACTTTTGCTCTAAAAGAGAATTTTTTATCTTGTTAGAATAGTTGATTGGACCCTAATTAATTATTTTTGGCTGCTGCATAACTCTCATAAAAAATAATATTAAATATATTCTTAATCTCTCATAAAATATAAGTGAAATAAATAAATATATAAATAAAACAAATTAATATATATTAAGTTCCACTTAACATCTATTATTCCACTTACTATCTATTTATTTTACTTATCAACATTTAATGTTACTTTTGGTAAGATTTGTGCAGTATCTAAAAGTAACCAATCAAGACCCAAGTACCTATTTTATCAAAGATAAAAACTCCATCATCCAAGGGAGCAAAGTATTACTCCTATTTGTAGTAGTCCAAATTCTCTCAATACATTAGCAGAAGAAACTCTATCAAGATGAGAGAGATTTTTATGAGATCCATTATATTTTATAAAAAAATCTAAATCAAAACGGAAAAAAAGTATCAAAATTTATTTTCCCCGCACAATGTCTCCTCACAATTATAGAGTTCATCAATCGATATGCCGATGAGATCCATACTCTTTTAATGACATACAACTCCTCTTCATGGTGTGGAAAACTTTTAACAAGTTAATAAAAACAACCACAACCCTGGAGTGTTTTACTTTCGCCTCCCAAATGATGATGTGGCAAAAAAAATTTTAGTTGTGTCATTTTAATGTGCTTAGAAACAAGTGTTACAAAATCGTTTCCCATTCTAACACTTCGACAAACAATTTCATGTTAGATTGATTAGATAGAAAATGGATTTATTAACACTATAGCTTAACAACTAATTAACTTGACACAAATCGATCGTGCCGTTGTGCCGCATCGGTCCTAGCTAGGGCAAAGATATCCGGAGTTCAATACCCACCTTTGCCATTACTTAGCACGGGTGTAGCCCCCTGATATTCTGAATGGGGTGATCCAATTATGGGCTCCACTCTGTCATGCATGTTGGGAGGTGCAACTAGCTCCTAATCTCTTTCGGAGGCACTTCAAGGGAAGTGTTGGGATGCATTTTTTAGATCAGTAGTCAATTTCGTCCCTCAAATTTTCCCTCTTTTGAACCTCTTAATAAATTTTTTAACACAAATCAATAAAAATATATCACATCATCATTTATTTGTCGTTAGAAACAACATATAAAAGAGAGGGTTGTGATGTGTTTTGATTTGCATGTTAAAAATTGTGTCTAAAAAATATGTTGTTTATAACCATTTTTCTAATAGATACATAGGCAAGGGCTCCTCATTATTAGAAAGGATGTCCTCTCTTTGAATACCATCTCCCTCCTCTCAACAACGCGAATAGGTCTCTTAATGGAAGGTTATAAATGCGACGATCTGACTGGAAGAAATTTTTTTTTACCAATAAAAACATTCTAAAAACTATTTTAGAAATTGCTAAAAGTCGAATATGGAAATTCTTAAATGTGACGACATTAACAGATGTGGTTCTTACAAGAGTAAGACTGGGAATCGGAATATGATATGTGACGACCTTAACGGTAGCGAATATCACCAATCGATATTCCTTCAATCAATCGATAGAGAACCAATCAAATTAAGCACCAATCGGAAGAAGAAACGCGACGACATTACTCATTGTGAATCAACATTCAAATATTGATGTTTTAATCGATTAACTCTTCATCAATCGATTATTCCTCAAACGCGACCACCTTATACGTCAATATTTAACTTATTAACCAGGACCCCAAAACCCTAGAAAAATTCTTATAAATTCTATTAAAATAAAAAAAATAGGAAAATCACTCCAATTGTTAATTAAGGAGAGCCACTTTGAGGTATTGTAGTATAACATGAAATTTACTCAATATGCTGTCAAATTTGACGTGTCTACACCGGAACCATGTAGAGTGAGTCAGTGAGAACGACTAGCTGATTAGCGTCGGAAGAACAACTAAACCACCTCGGTGTCCCAGACTCAGCTAAGAGAGCTCTACAAACGACTCTACGCTGTTGTCCCCACCGTTTTCCCCTTAGCTCCAGAGTCCGTAACTCGAGCACTTCTGCCACCAGGAGAACTCCTCAACCAGTGTGCGGGAATAGGGGGTCCTAAGTAACGTCAACAACCTTGTGGAAATGGATTTAAAATTTTAGTTCTTTTATCATGTTTCTCATGGATGCATATTGCAAATCTAAGTCCCGTAGAATGCTACTTGAGCGATAGTGATGAGAGATGATCGGCAATCGCATAGCACAGGCGTGCTAGTCACCGGAGTGACAACAAGTGTTCTGCCTCCGAGAGTTGAAGGGCTTTAGGTTGCGCACTGTTTGACTTCGTCAAATGAAAGTGAGTATCGGGTCGGGACCAATATCCCGCCATTGCCTAAGTGCAACGACGTTAATTACATATCTCTAAGAGAGAAAATCCTTGATTAATCACCAAATTAGAAAGTCTTGTGGCCTAAAACGGGACATCCGATAAAAGGCGCATAATGAAAACCCCGAGATTGCAGTTAAAATTTGCAAGAGGGTTAAGTGTGTGTGTGCTTTCCATCTCTTAAAAATCAATTTGTTCGTTTATTCATTTGATCTTTTATTTATTACACATTTTTTTTCTGTTTAGTCATGCAATAGCTTTGACATGTTCTTGATCATTATGGTTATTTTCGTGATTCGACATCATTTAGTCATTGTGTGCTCGATTGGTAACATTAGCACAGCCCATTCTGCAAGACAGATAGCCCATTCTGCAATGCAAATAACCCATTCTGCAAGACATGCACAGTTCATTGATTCGGCAGACAAATAGATTCAGTAGACATATTGAAGAAGTCGATCCACATGAGATAAATGGGAGCAGTGGAAGGCGAACTGATATTGAATGTGAAAGTTCTGATGAGGAAGAGGAATATACTAGTGATGAATGTGAAGATAATGATGAAGATGGGGCTGAATTAGATATATCGTCATCATCTGAGGAGGAAATGAATATCATTTAAAAATGGGTAGAATTATTTCACATATGTTTAGTATATTTAAAGTAGCCCACTTTCAATATAAGCAATTGACTAATGAACATTAATTTTTTATGTTCCCTATGAAGATATGGTGCGTGGAGCATGATCGGGCTCCAGTTCTGGGAGGAGCAGTCGCCGTGGGAGGGGTTTGTTCCAAGTATCAGGTACGTATATTTTTCTAGTGTATTTTTCTTTGTGTATTATTTATACATATTATTAATGCTATTTAAATGTTACAGCTTCTGGTTCATTGTCTGTCCCTCCTTCTGTAGCAGCAGGTATGTACATTTAAAGTTCTACTTTCATTGTGCATTGATTCTTATGCCATAAAATTCTTACAAGTTCGGGTGAGTTTACACCTCCTCATCCTAGAGTATCAGATATGTATATTTCAATTTGCAAGTATTTGTATAGTCATTAATTATATTCTTGTACATTGTATATTTTTCTAGTGTATTTTTCTTTGTGCATTATTTAAACATATTATTTATGTCATTTAAATTGTTACAACTGCTGGTCCTTCCTCTATCCCTCCTCGTGTAGCAACAAGTATGTATATTTAAAGTTGCACTTTCATTGTGCATTGATTCTTATGCCATAAAATTCTTACAGGTTCGGGTGAGTTTACACCTCCTCATCCTAGAGTACCAGATATCTATATTTCAATTTGTAAGTATTTGTATAGTCATTATTTATACATATTATTTATGCCATATATTCTTGTTACAGCTGTTGGTCCTTCCTCTGTGTCTCCTCCTACAGTAGCAGCTATATATATATATTTAAAGTTTGTCTCCTCCTACAGTAGCAGCTATATATATTTAAAGTTTTACTTTCATTGTGCATTGATTCTTATGCCATTAAAATGTTACAGGCTCGGATCAGTCTACACCTTCTCCTCATATAGTAGTAGGTATATATATTTAAATTTGTAAGTATTTGTATAGTCATTATTTATATTTTTGTTCATTACTTATGTCGTTGTGCATTTTTGTCCAGGTTCGGTGATAGAGGATGTTGTTAGTCTATAGGAGGGGGGAGGCAGCTTTTATGACAGTACTCTGCGGGAGGTGTGGATAAATGGGTACGTAAAATAAACTTATATCTATCTTTTATCAGGGAGATATATTTAGTTCATAAATTCATACTAACAAGTTACATAATTACAGTGATAAAATAGAGCCCACTTAAGCGTCTTAATTCATCACAAGAACAGTTCAGGCACACTTTCCTGGGCCTATTCATAGATTCAATGATTTCTCGATGGAGGTCTAAGAGTCGTTGTATCAGATGTTCATGGTATGTAATTTCTTATTATAATTTATTTATTTTCTTAACTACATTTAGTTAACTAACTCTTATCTGTCCAGAGCAATCATCGATTCATGCATCGTTCGGACGAGACGCGGTCTCGATTAGTATGGATGACCACCGCCCGATCAAATTTTAAGCGTTTGTTGTATAATGCGAGAAAAATGCAGAGAAAGTTTATCAGAGTGCAAATCCGACTCTTTGGAGGGAGCATGCACCGACATGGATGAGGAGAGACTACTGGGAAAGTTTGTGCAACATATGGGATGCAGAGAGATGGCAACAAACCTCCACAACAATGAAAGTGAATCGGACGACCAATCTAGAGGCCAACATGCATACAAGTGGGTCTGTCTCCTTTGCGACCCATCAGTCTAGATTGGTAAGTCATATGTCCATTTGTAATATATTTATTCATAGAGGTACTCATTTATGTCATGTTTTTCTGTGAAATAGGAAAATGAGCTAAAATGGCCTCCGACATTTTAGGAGGTGTTTGATAAGACACATAAGAAAAAGGGGACTGATCAGTACATTAGTGATAGAGCCCGAGAGGCTTCGGTAAGTATTTACATTCTATTCACTATTTATTTTTTCTCGTTACAGATTAATATTACATTGTCAATTTTAGTTTTTGCAGGAGTCATATAGCCAACAGATGACAGAGAAGTATGCTGGGGAGGAGGAGCAGCCACAGTTAGATCCTGAGGTATGGGTTGCGGCATCTGGTGCCCCAAAGAAAGGCCATGTGTATGGTTTTGGGCACAGTATGGACACGAGCAAGGTGCTATCTGGCACCTCGAGTTCAGCCTCACATACGAGTGCATTTACCACAGTTGGTGCTCCAGGTACTTCTCCCAGTGAGGTGAGGGGCTTCATTCGAGATGAGATCTCTGGTTTGGAGTCTCGTCTGGCCGAGACGATGGAGTCTCGTCTAGTCCACACGATACAGACACATGTGTCTGACGCTGTCTAGGCCCAGCTCTCCCAGGCCCTCTCCCAGGCTATCTCCCTGGCCCTCTCCCAGGTCAGCATTCCTCCTCAGGTAGCACCATCAACATCAGCACGAGTCCCTCATGTGAGTAAATTGATTTTATTTTAGCTTTCCTATTTTAACAGTCAATTTTAGTTTTGTTTTCATTAAAAGGAAGAACTTAGCTAGGATTGGGGGTCCAAAATTAGAAATACTAATCCAATTGGCCTCCGATTTTTTCCAGCACGGCCAGGGCGATGGTTGTGACTTGTTGAAACTGACGGAGCTCAATTCAGACTCCCGGTTTGAGCTCGACGCTTAAATTCATCTTAAGTAAGTTAGTTTAGTTTAAAAATGAAGAACTTAGATTTGAGGGTCCAAATTAGAAATACCAATCCAATCGGCATTCGATTTGTTCCAACATGGGGGGCGAAGAGTGTGACTTATGAAAACTAACAGAGTTCAATTCGGACTCCCGATTTGAGCTCGACGCTCAAATTTAAATTAAGCAAGTTAGTTTACTTTAAAAATGAAGAACTTAGGTTTGGAGATCTAAAATTCGAAATACTAATCTGATTGGCCTCCGATTTTTTTTAGTACGGCCATGGTGATGGTTGTGACTTGTGGAAACTGACGGAATTCAACTCTGACTCCGGTTTGAGCTTGATGCTCAAATTCATCTTAAGGAAGTTAGTTTAGTTTTAAAATGAAGAACTTAGGTTTGGGGGTCCAAAATTAGAAATACTAATCCAATCGGCCTCTGATTTGTTCCAGCACGATCGGGGCGATAAGTGTGACTTGTGAAAACTGACGAAGTTTAATTCGGACTCCCAGTTTGAGCTCGACGGTCAAATTTACATTAAACAAGTTAATTTAGTTTAAAAATGAAGAACTTCAGTTTGGGGGTCCAAAATTCGAAATACTAATCTGATTGGCCTCCGGTTTTTTTTCAACACGACCAGGGCAATGATTGTGACTTATGAAAACTGACGGAGTTCAATTTGGACTCCCGGTTTGAACTCGTTGCTCAATTTCATCTTAAGCAAGTTAGTTTAGTTTTAAAAGGAAGAACTTAGCTAGGTTTGGGGGTCCAAAATTAGAAATACTAATCTGATCGGCCTCCGATGTGTTCCAGCACGGTCGGGGTGATGAGTGTGACTTGTGAAAACTCACGGAGTTCAATTCGGACTCCCAGTTTGAGCTCAACGCTCAAATTTACATTAAACAAGTTAGCTTAGTTTAAAAAATGAAGAACTTAGGTTTGGGGGTCCAAAATTCAAAATACTAATTCGATTGGCCTCCGGTTTTTTCCAACATGGCCAAGGCGATGGTTGTGACTTGTGGAAACTGACAGAGTTCAGTTCGGACTCCCGATTTGAGCTCGACGCTCAAATTCATTTTTAAGCAAGTTAGTTTTGTTTTGTTTTGTTTAAAAAGGAAGTACTTAGTTAGGTTTGAGGGTCTAAAATTAAAAATACTAATCTAATTGGCCTCCGGTTTGTTCCAACACGGTCGAACCGATGAGTGTGACTTGTGAACACTTACGGAGTTCAATTCGGACTCCCGGTTTGAGCTCGACGCTCAAATTCACATAAAGCAAGTTAGTTTAGTTTAAAATTGAAGAACTTAGGTTTGGGGGTCTAAAATTAGAAATACTAATCCGATTAGCCTCTGGTTTTTTCCAGCACGGCCAGGGCAATGATTGTGACTTATGGAAACTGACGGAGTTCAATTTAGACTCCCGGTTTGAGCTCGACGCTCAATTTCATCTTAAACAAGTTAGTTTAGTTTAAAAAGGAAGAACTTATCTAGGTTTGGGGTCCAAAATTAGAAATACCAATTCGATCGGCCTCCGATTTGTTCCAGCACGACCAGGGCAATGAGTGTGACTTGTGGAAACTGACGGAGTTCAATTCGGACTCCCGGTTTTAGCTCGACGTTCAAATTTACATTAAGCAAGTTAGTTTAGTTTAGTTTTGTTTAAAAAGAAAGAACTTAGCTAAGTTTGGGGGTCAAAAATTAGAAATACTCATCCGATTGGCCTTTGATTTGTTCCAGCATGGTCGGGGCGATGAGTGTGACTTGTGGAAACTGACGAAGTTCAATTTTGACTCCCGATTTGAGCTCGAAGCTCAAATTCACATTAAGCAAGTTAGTTTAGTTTAAAAATAAAAAACTTAGGTTTGAGGGTCTGAAATTAGAAATACTAATCCGATTGGCCTCTGGTTTGTTCCAGCACGGTATGGGCGATGGTTGTGACTTGTGAAAGCTGACGGAGTTCAATTCGAACGAGCACGAGCACGATGACGAGGATTTATGATTTTCATTTCATTGTTATTATTGTTGTGGACATTTTTATTATTGTTGTGAACATTTTATTATTCTGGTGTTGTGGACATTTTTATTATTGTTGTGGATATTTTATTATTGTTGTGTTGTGGATATTTTTATTATTGTTGTGGATATTTTATTATTGCTATCTTGTGGACATTAATAATTGTTGTGGACATTGTTTATTTTACACATGTTATTTTTCTAAAAATATATAAGTTTAAAAAAATAATTAAAAATATAGAGACCGATTAGTGACCGAAATAATTCAATCACAGACAGTGACCGACCAAATTCAGTCGTAATTCTGTCACTAAATTAGTGACCATCATAGTGACTGAGATATTTCAGTCACTATTCAGTGACTATTTAGTGACCGAATTAGTGACTGAATATATCGGTCTCTGATAACGACGTTCAGCGACTGAAGTTTTTCGATCACAGATTTGTGACCAGAAATTCTTTACCGACAATTTCGGTCTCTATTCAGTTACTATTCGGTCTCTAAACCTGTTAGTGACCGAATAAAGATCGAAAATGTCGGTCTCTAAATACGCTTTTTTCTTGTAGTGTTATATGATGTTTCATCCTTTGAGTTTAGATTTGTGTTAGTCTCCAGGTTGATAGAAAAAAAGCAATATATCTACAGAGAAAAAGATTAATAAATTATAATCAATAAATTGAACACGTAACAAAGATCAAAGGAAATTATATTTCATAGTAAAATAGACAAAGCAAGTCACAAAAAGATCATTTTTTTTTACCTAATTTGCGCAACTGATATTTATTGATAGAGCAAAGAGACTTCACAATAAAAAAAATACAAAATAGTGGAAATATGCTCTTATAACGACAACCAACCGGTGATCTTCCTCAACCAGTTAATCAGTTATGCCACCAATATCTCTCACTCAAATCTTTGTCAGAATGGTGCCTGTAAATTATAAACTTAGCAGAGCCTTAAAGAAGCAGCACCACACAAATCCCACGACCTCCTAGTGAGAGAGAGAGAGAGAGAGAGAGATGAGGAACTGCTACAGCCCATGTCGCCCTCGCTCGAGAACCCTCGTCCGCGAGAACGAGAGTTAAAAAGACGAAGAGGGCGTGGTCGTGTTCTCATCACCGTGCTAGGCTGCTCAAGTCATGTTACAATAAATTATGATCTTAACAATCGTCCTGGTGATCAAGTCATGTAGCAGCAGAAAGATGGATGATGGGGAAAGATCAATGAAGAGAAAGAGGGGCGGGGGGGGGGGGGGGGGGGGTGTGACCGCTGCAGGGAAGAGCAATAGATATTGTTGGATATATTAAACCGGACCAGTCCAATATACCCGAACCGGACCGTACTGCACTGGGAGGCAAAGTTGGATCGGTTAACACTCTTTCTCTTTCTTTTTCTTTTTCTTTTTTATTATTAAATTTTAATATAAATCAGACCAAAATTTTATGATACGCTTTGATTCATGCAATACCAGCTATTCTCCAGTCTCTTTCGGTTCACTTGTCTAGCCCACCATGATGTGAAAGAAGTGCTTATCGTATGAAATTGGCCTGCTCCGGCCGCACACAAATATTGGTTTCTTGGGCTTGGATGGGTTTGACAGGAGAACCCATGTTTAGATGTAGAACAAATGGGCATAATCTTCACCTTTTTGGCTACGCTTACCGGGTGATGGTGAAGAGGCAGCTTTGAATGTCACTAAATAAGGCCGATATATTTATGAGTAGAATATTAATAATTAATGGACATTTTATTGGACAAATTAATTAGAAGTTTCTGACTATAACAGAGAGATCCTTACTATAACAAAATTTAACGTATACTGAATAGAGTCAAGAAGTACCTACGAGTTCATTTAATTAGATTAAGCTTAAGAGATTATCTAATTTTGGTCGTTTTTATCTTCTAAGATTTCTTGCTCGAACTTTGGGAAAGAACAAACAAGAACTTTTAAATCCTCTCATCCTCCTCCTTCCTTCAGCCTTCTCCATGCCACGTTCCGTCATTTATATTTCCATAAATATCGAGACGCAACCGAACACGAAATCAAGAACAAGTTTAAATTTTTTGAGCAAGAATTGCCCGAGGGTCATGACCTAAAATAAAATATAATTAACAGTCGTTCATCAAAGTGGAGGTAATTACATGATTCCCAAACTGTATTTCAAATGTTAGACATAATTTTAAAGTTAATGAAACACAATTAAGAATCTTAGAATCTCATAAAATGTCAAATCTGATATTTACCGTTCAACTTCAAGTATTGATTGATCTTGCTGCATATCACATCTCCATTCTCAAACATGAGCTGAGATGCATGTTCTCCGAGCCCAAATTTGTGGTCTTTTATATGTAATAGTAAGGCGTGGACCACACCTAAAATATTTTTCACGACTTACTTGTATTTGTTTATACACAAGTTTGTACTTAATTTTCCCTTTTGTGTTAGGGTGTTTCACATAAAATCTTAATGTCCCATGTGATTATATTTTCATGACTTACTTGTATTTGTTTATACACATTGTACTTATCAATGTCTATTGCAGCACTGTCGCACGGACATTGATAGCAAGATGATAGGTACATGATGAACATGGAGAAGAACAGGCCCACGATGACTATTCTTCTATCCTCTGCTTTGTGTGGGAAGGTTTTAGTTTCAAGTAGATTTAGTGTCTATTTAGTTGCTTGTAAATATATTCATAGGAAAAAAAATTTCAAAGAATAATTTTTACAAAAAAAATAAAAACTTAATTATATATTTGGTATCCATTTAAGTATTTTTTCTGAAAAGATTTTTGATGTTGTTTTTCCGTAAATATTATTTAGAATATTTTTTATAAAAAAATATTTTAAAAATAAAATTATGTTCCATATATCGACCACTTGGCGCCAACTATTGGGGCGGACATCTGCCAGTCTATAACCAATTGCTAGCTAATTGTTCGGCATCGGCTGATGGGAGTGACACATAAATTTTTTTTCTCACATAAAATTTTATGTTAAAACAAATAGACCCTCCATATCCAATATTACAAGGGATAGATGTGTTTGACCCGAGATTCCAATATTGCAAGGGGTAGATGTGGTTGACCCGAGATTCCATGATGGGGAGCGAAAGGTGGGCACTCGATCAGTCTTCTCTCCCAGCCTCCATAGTCTCATGCGGTTGTGGTGGAGATGACGGGGATCCGAATCCATGCCGTGTGCCAAGGTTTCCTCATCAATCTCCAAGGTTTCTTCGAAGAACCTCCCATGCCGTGTGCGAAGAGTTTTCTTGGGGGGATTTTGTCGGTATTTTGGAATGATGCAGTTCTGACTATGATGTTTCATCCCTTGAGTTCAGATTAGTGTTAGTCTCCAAGTTGATAGAAAAAAAGCTATATCTACAGCCAAAAAGATTAATAATTGTAATCAATAAATTAAACATTATGTAACAAAGATCAAAGGAAATTATATTTCATAGTAAAATAGACAAAGCAAGTCACAAAGAGATCATTTTTTTCACTTAGTTTGCGCAACTGATATTTATTGATAGAGCAAAGAGACTTAACTCACAATAAAATAACAAAATACAAAATAGTGGAAATATGCTCTTATAACGACAACCAACCGGTGATCTTCCTCACCAGTTATGCCACCAATATCTCTCACTCAAATATTTGTCAGAATGGTGCCTGTAAATAGCAGAGCCTTAAGAAGCAGCACCACACAAATCCCACGACCTCTGCTGTAGGACTAAGTGGATATATGAGAGAGGAGAGAGAGAGATAGGAAATGCTAAAGCCCTGCCCCGCCCGTCGCCCTCGCTCAAGAACCCTCGTCCGCGAGAAGGAGAGGTAAAAAGACGAAGAGGGCGTGGTCGTGTTCTCATCACTGTCCTAGGCTGCTCCCGGGACACCTCACGTTTGTGGGTATCATGAATGTTAAGTAGATATCGGATTGCACATACCAAGAGGACAAAAAACAGCTCAGAAAAAAACCTTTGACCAAGTCAAATTAAAATAAATTTAGAGAAACGTTCCGTGCACGTCTGCCCGGGTGCGGGACAGTCGAGCTGATGCTCCCCGTTCGGCAGCGCCTGAGCTGTGCGGCCCTGCAGCAGGAGTACTACCCAACGGAGCAGCGCCAGCTCGATCGCCCAGACAAATTATTTGTGTGGGCGGACGTGCATTAAACATTTCCCATGAATTTGTGATCTTAACCATCGTCCTGGGTGATCAAGTCATGTTGCACCAGAAAGAAGGATGATGGGGAAAGATCGATGGCGAGAGAAGGAAGGAGGGGACGGTGCAGGGAGGACCAATCACATATAATGGAATACTAGATCGGACCAGTCTACTGGACCGTACTACACTTGGAAGGCAAGGTTGGCTCGTAACTCTTTTTTTTTTTGCTAACGAGGAAACCCCGCCCCGTGTGGTTTTGTGGACTCAAGGATTGGTGTTCGTGACTCAAGATCAGGACTTGGCAGCTCCTACTTTCCGTGTACCCGTATTGTCCTTACCCCACTTGACCAGAAAAACCCCGGACTACACACCTCGAGGATTATATGTAGATCAGGTAAGCCCCCCCCAGGAATCGAACTCGGGACCTCTTTCTTTTAAACAAGAGTTCTTACCGATCGACCCAGTTGGAGTCCTCTGACTCGGTAACTCTCTTTCTCTTTCTCTTTTATTATTATTATTATTAAATTTTAATGTGAATCAGACCAAATTGTTATGGTACGTTTTGATTCATGCCATACCAACTATTCTTCCAGTCTCTTCGGTTCACTCCTCTAGCCCACCATAGTGTGAAGGAAGTGCTTATCATATGAATTGGCCTGCTCCGGCCGCACACAAATATCTTGGTTTCTTGGGCTTGGATGGCCTGACGGGTGATCCATGTTTAGATGTAACCAAATGGTCTATTACTTCACCTTCTGGCCACACTTATCGATCGTGAAGAGGCAGCTTTAAATGTCACTAAACAAGGCCCATATATTTCTGAGTGGCAATATTAATAACTACTGGACATATTTTATGGACCAATTAATTAAAAATCTCTGACTGTAATAGAGGCTTCACATATATCATATAGAGATAACACTTACTGCAATGATTACAATTTGGTCAAGAATTAAAAAATAAGTCAATTTTTGATAAGGACTCTTAATTACTTTATCCTACTTTATTTATAAAGCTAATGAAACACAATTAATATCTTAGAATCCATAAATGTCAAATTCGGATATTTACAGTTCAGCTTCAAGTATTGATTGATCTTGCTGCATATCACATCTCCATTCTCTAACATGAGCTAGAGATGCATGTTCCCCAAGCCCAAATTTTTGTGTCTTTTATATGTTATTAAGGTGTGGACCAGGCCTAAAATATGTACAAGTTTCCCATGCCCTCGCCCAACCGCCAGCTCTGCAAGGCGATCTTAAGGGATTTTTAAGGAGCCTTATTAGCAGCATTTGCGATAAAGAAACAAATAAGAGCAATAGACATTAATGTATGCAAAGAAATATCAAAACAAAAGTAAACACTTTTCCCATGATTGACGTTCTTTGGAGGAGAAATGGTTTCTGTCTGATGGGTCTTACAGCAATTCGCATGTGCCTGCAGTGGGCAGCACGAATTCCAGGTTGAAGAATTCTAATATTCCATTCAGAAATGTCCATAGCTACGATCTGTGAGAGAAAATATACAGTGAATATTGCTGGATGGGGGAAGATGGAAATTTTTTTTGCATATCACGCCCTCAACAGAAGTTCCCTGTGACCTCGTTGATAGATCCTTTGGATGCTTTGTCCTGTGAAGATGACATAATGCGGTTTGGACCTCTTCCAAATACAAAGCTGGCTTCTGAGGCACCGACAAAGTGTATGTATCACTGCTCAGTCGAGAAATATAGAAGACCTGGTGGGTCTGTCCGCTGCATCCTCTTGAATACACAACATTGCCAATTGTGTGCATCTCAGGATCTCAGGGTACGAAGAGGAGCTGCTCAACATTGATGGGTCTAGGAGTTTCCAAAGCTCTGCCACCTTCCCACATCTGCCATGCCTATAGTTGTCATCAAAGTGTTCATAAGAAGAAAAGATGCAGCATTAGTCCTAAAGGAGCACTAAACATAGTGTTTATTAATCTATCAGACTTTGCTCACTCGAATGTTTAACAGTAGCAAGTACTTGACGATTGTGGCAACATTAAACTTACGTATCCAAAGAGGCTTTGATAATTATTGTCGGGATAAAAGCCTGTGCTCTTTTTTTCCTGTGATGATTTCCAAGAGTATGACCCCGAACCGAACACATCAGATTTCCTGAGAAGACACATTTAGTGCATACTCGGGAGACATATAACCACTGCACACGATCGGTACGAATAAATGAATAGAAGAGGAACCTAAGAAATTTAACTTTTGATTTGCATACAGTACTAAAATGAACATTTAGACATTGGATCAGCGACTTACTATGTTCCAACTACTCTCTGAGTATTCCCTTTTATCCTGATTTGTTTGGAATGTTCTTGCCAACCCAAAGTCTGAGATCTTGGGGTTTCATCTCACTGTCAAGTAATATGTTACTGGTCTTTAGATCTCTGTGTATGACACGCATTCTTGAGTGCTGATGCAGATAGAGGAGCATTTGCTATGCCTTTGATACTGAAGCGCTTCTCCCCAGTTTAGTTCCTCGATCTTGTTGGATCTGAAGGTTGACGAAAGAAAATCATGTAGAAGAACATTGGGTAGAAGGATATTTGAGTATAGTATTGAAGTTAACCAAAAGAAAAAGATCCGACTTTCACAAGCTAGGCAAAAGAGACAAACCAAGATAAACTTGTCTAGACTTTTGTTGGGCATGTATTCATATATCAGTATATCTTTTCATCTTGATGGGTGCACCAACCCAAAAGTCGGACAAGATTATTATGTTGGAGTCTTGCAATGAGCCTGACTTCATTGTGGAACTCCTGATAACCTTGTTTAGAGCCCTTGGACAATCTCTTAACCGCTACCTCTTGACCATTCAAAAATCTCCCCTGCACAATGCAGTCTATGATTATAATTCTAAACCATAAGATGCAATAATTTTTAACAGCCCAAAACTGACCTTGCAAACAGAACCAAAACCACCTTCTCCGAGCTTAGTTTCACTGCAGAAGTTAGATGTAGCAGCCTTAACAACTTTGAAATCCAATGCAACATCTGGCATTTCCTTTCTCACTTCCAAGTGCATTGTGATGTCCACGCCCTGTGGGGCCACCACCTTCCGTTCTCCTGTTGTCGACTTTGCAACAGAGACACCGAGTAATGTGTAAGTTTTTTCTCGAGACTCTGATTGGTGCCTCTTGATTTTTTTTTTTTGATTTATTTGCGCTACGGAATTAATACCTCTTGATTTGTGCCTTTTGGGTGAAGAGATAGCGGCAAATCCGGTGAGAAGCAATATCACGAAAGAGAGGATCGGCATTATGGTCTTGATCAGACCTCTGTTCTTACCTCGGAAGACACCATACTCCAACCCCGTTGTCACCTGCTGCTGCTCAAAGGGAAACCAAAACAAAGAAAACTTGATTGATCTTATGGGTCCCGTACTGCGTAGCCCAAATGTCCATGTAGGGCAACAATTCTAACCCGTGGTGATCTTGGGTCACTCACTTCATGATATTAATAACAATGGAGAAATGGTAGAGCGTAAACGGAGCATAGATCAAAGAAGGCATATAAAATAGAGCATGGCTCTTCTATTTTAGTGAATATTCCAACATATGTAGGTTGTAGAAGTGGCATACCTAGTTCATACGCATGAAGACGCACATAGAGATCCTCGGCGTAGACGGGAATTTGCACGAGATCTTTCATCTCTCCAACCCAGATCAAGCACCTCGATCCCGAGACCCTGCCCTCCAAATGCTTAGATTCGCAAACCATAGCCTTGGCAACGGCACCTCGCGGAGCACTCTGCCTCGCACTGCTGCATGCTCTTGTTCCATATGATGGAGAATCCATCCGCAGCTTCATCCCGGGACCTTCACAACCTGTCCGTTCCGTCGCACTGCAGCAGAGCCGTTCTCACACAGCCACCCCTGAATTTGCCTTTATCCATTCCTCCGAGCTTTTAGGCTCGAACCCGTCCAAGCACCTGCAGGAGCTCTGAGTCAAAACACAGGCGGCGAATGATCCACACCTATTGTAGAAATCGCAGGTTCTTGTTGGGAGGGACCATGGGGGTCCACTTCTTCAAGTTTTCAACCCATATGAAGAAGGCCACTATGCCGTTATGATCTAGCACGAGTCTCCCAAGCATGGAATCATCAACCATCTCGAAGCTCCACTTATCTCCTCTTCTCGTTAAACTGTCCTTGCAACCATGAGAAAAATGGATTCTCAGGTTGCTGGAATATTTTCCGCTGGTTTCCCATCCCACGGTCTCTGGTCTCCCCAGGATTTCTGAACGATTGAAGAGTAGAACTGCAGGGAGGTCTTGGGATCGGCGGAAACACGAACAGTCCGGGAGACGGGTCGGCTGCGCCCCTCCAGACGTCAGTCTCGTGGCTGCGCCGGTGCTCAGGTTGGATCTCAGTTTCATGCCCGGCAGCCACGTGTCGGCGGGTGATCGGAGGTCTGCCAGACGTCGTTGCTGTTACCATGCCTGAGGACGAGATTGCCCGAGTCCAGAACCCAGCGGAGGTAGTGCTGGGGACGCCCGTGAGCTCTGTGGACCAGATTGTTCTTCCCATGCCATCCGCAGGCGATGTTGCCGTCCTCGGTGACGGTGAGGACTCCGGCTGGGTCTCTGAGTGGCCTCTCTCTGTTGGCGACCCACGATCGTCCTCCCCCGGAAGGCGGTTGTACCATATCCCGGCGTACAGCGTTAGTAGCATCGAGTTCTCCGGGCTGAAAGGCCCAGTGCGAAGATCTGGCCGGCAGATACTATCGTCTTGTTAATGTTATGACCTGCCCTGCTGCTAATCTATCACTGGCAGCACAGATAATAGCCGGTGGGAAGATGATAAGACAACGAGAAAACGGAAAGAGGAAGAACACAGCCCTGCCGCAGCTCCTTTGTGTACTTATCCGCTTCTTTCTTGGAGCTGCAGCAACAATCATTCGTCGTGAACGCGGGGTCCTGATCTATCATGTGTGGCAGCCGTAAAATATTATGGACCAAAGGTCGATCAAGGCGTTTGAGGACATCCATTCTTAACGGACTCGAGAGTCCCAGTGTCCGCATCACCGGCAGCGTCTCCGTTGGGCGTTGTTGGTCCGCTTTGGTAACCGAGTACCCCGGTATCCCCTCTCATCCCATCTCATCTGCGCTTTGGTTGAAGGGTAGAATATTTTATTCAGGGTAGGGTAACCCAGATAGGAGTGGTTTTATTTTGAGAAATGGGGTTTGTGTTATCTCATTTTAGTCAATTAATAATTTTGATTTTATTTATTTTCATGTAAAAAAATTAAAAAATAAAATAAAATATGAGATATATATAACAGAATATTTAAAATTTTATGATTTTTTTC